>QJSC01009557.1:340679-458239 GCA_003697955.1 Calidris pygmaea
GACGGAGCTTTCCCAGGGCAGCACCACTGTGCGGACCCAACTCTGCAACCCCTGTTTATGACAGGGCCCGTCCCAGGGACTGGTCGTGGCTCTGAGGGCCGAAGGCTGGCTCTGTTCCCTCCGTCACCTTCACTGTACTGGCCCTGGGTGGTGACGGCCGCCAGCCCAGCATGGGATGCAAAGTCCGATCTTTGTATGGCAGCATCAAAAAGTTTTGGACGTGCCCTTCTGGCTTGGCCCAGAACAACCATCTGTATTTTTAATGAAGGGTCATTTGGTTTTGATCTAGGTGACATTTTTGGTTAGGTCGAGGGCTTTTTTTCCATGGAGCTCTAATTTTTCTGGTTAATAGATTTTTCTAAACTAGTTAAGCTCACTGCAAAAAGAAAATATTGCAGTATTTAAATTAGAAACATTACAATCCATTAATTTAAACACTGTTCTCATTTTTCCTGTTTAACAGAACCAGCAATTTAGCACTTTACTTTTTTCGGACAATGTGGTAGTAACACTCCTCAGAACAGGCTTTTTCATTGTACTTACAGCAACTCTGCTGCATTTCAGCTTTCTCATAATTCTTTTCACAGTCTTTAGCATCATTACAAAATCTAGTTCATGCAGGTTCGTATTGACTGTGTTGACATAACTATGAACTGAGGGAAAGTAAAAACCTCTGAACTTTGGAATTTCATTGTTTATCAGGACTTTGTTAGATCAGCTCCTTGTTTCTTTAAGTGCACTTTTACAAACATTATTGTAGAGATGCATTATATCACAAATAATCAATTTAATTTTTATCTTACGCTCTGGAGAATTCTGGAGGTTAATCTGAATTTTACAGCCTGCCCTTTACTCATCACAGGCCAAATTCAATTGCCACTTAGTATCAGCATCAACAGACTTGAACAGGAATAAGGTCAGAATGACTGTGGCCCTATTTCTAAATTAGTATTAAGTGGATATTAAGTTGATAACTAGTTCATGGATTTCCCAAATCTGGGTACAAGCACAGTTTTTATAAGCACTGTGGATATAAGTCTACCTTCTTTCTGCAAAATAAATCCATGTTTTTATCTTTTTCAAAAGAATATCTCCTGGGTGGCCTCTGCTGAGATGGAGTCGGAAGCAAAAGCTGAGTATCAGCTTAAATCATTAATCTGAATTCGCTGTAACCAGCATTAGGCAAACTGAGTGTGCAAAACAATGGTAATTCTGTTCAATTTGTTCACAGAATTTTCAGTGTATTTTCCTACAGGTGCATAAGCCAACAGTAAAACAATGGGTTAAACAATGCCATCAAGAAACATATTTGCTTCAATGTAATTGTAAAAAAATACATGAATTCTGTCTTAGGAACCTGTACTCCTGGAGAGCAGTTTTGGGCACGCATAACCTGCAGAAACTCAGCAGACACACAGTGAAAAGAAAGATCAGAAGCATCACGGTGCACCCGGAATTCAAGAGGGAAACATTTGAAAACGACATCGCGCTGTTTGCGCTGGGTTACGCGGTTCGGTACAGTGGCCACATCCAGCCCATCTGCCTGCCCCCCGCCGAGCTCCCCCCGGGGCTGGAGAACGGCACCGAGTGCTTCATCAGCGGCTGGGGACGCACCTCCGAGCAAGGTACACCTTCCCGTGCACGTCAGGAGGTGTCTCACACACCACCGGTTAAATCCTTCTGCAATTGAATCTCTGCTTTCGCCAGTTCTTCCACTGAAAGCAGGTTAGACATACACAGAGGTAACAAAGGCATACGTTTTCTAGCTTTTATTCCAAGTATAACACCAAAAAAGGAAAATGAACCAGCCTGACTTTCAGATTCATGGTACAGCTACTCAATGTCATCTGCTAGAAATGGCTTTTTTGTAGAAAAACAATTCTGATACTGTGCATTGTGAACCCAGGGGTCCCTGTGTATTTTACAACTGGCTGTGCCCCCTCAGACTCTCCCTTTAATCCCAACGAGCACAACCTCTTGGTCAGGTGGTGGCCTGTGTCCTCCTGGTGTGGAGATTTTGAGGAGGGCTGGGGATGGTATGAGCTGGTTTGCTGTCACCGGTGACGTTCCCAGCCAGGCTGGCGAGCGGTACGATTCCTGTTGGTGTTTCTTCACAGTAAGAACTGCAGAAGACTACACCAAACCCAAGCCCGCAAATCCTTAACGCACTGAAGTTTCAATCCGGTAGAAGGCGGCACAATCTCTGTATGACATACGTGACTAGACGTGCACAAACATGCTTCAGCTAAACGGGGGAAAAAAGAACACGGTAAGAATTGCTACACACAACAGCATAAATATTTTACCTTTCTATATGCTGCCTTTCATTACAGGCGATACTTCAGCTGTGTTAAGAGAAGCTCAAGTGGAAATCATTCCTTACAGCACCTGCAACGGCTCAGAGTCCTACGGGGGGCTGGTGAACAGGAACATGATCTGCGCTGGCTCTCGCTTCGGAGAAGTCGACGCCTGCCAGGTATGAACGGCCCCAGGGGAAAGCCCCAGCCAGCGGCTCAGGGGCACCGTGAGGGCCAGCAGCTGTGGCACAGTTAATTACAATGACACAAATGCTAAGAAGAAAACACATCCTACTGCAAAAGCATCAGCATAAATAAAAAGAGAGGCAAGATGGTGATTCCAAAGAAAAAACACATTTCAAAAACACACATGGATTCGGTGATGCTCGGATGAAGACAAGAGTAAGATAACAAGGGGAAAGGGTAAACAACTCAAACACATTTATACAACGCTTGCCACAAAGATGTCAATAAATTATGTATTACACAAACACAGCTGTGGATACACACGGCTATGATGGTACACACGCAGCGTGTGAAGTGCGCAAGCATCTTACCTGGTTTTGTGCTGCTGAAAGAGCAGCAGCTGTGGAAAGTGATATGGTTCAGTGATAGGGATAGATTTTTATTTAAATGCTGAGCAATCAGCATGTCTTCCCCAGAAATGACAACTCTCAGGTCAAAAGCACCAGTACGCAAAAGCTGGGGCACCAGTTGTGATATGAGAGACATTTGTGATTGAAACCCATCACGTACTGGTAGGTCCTTGTCTCACACTCCCTGCTCCCCTCAGCATTTCCCTCGCAGTAGGTGCCGTGGCAAAGACTCAGGGCTCTGCCTTCGTTACCATGGTCTCGGTACTTACACCGCATGGACGGTGTGTTCTCATACTCACTGAGGAGTGAGAAAGTTTAGGGAGATGAGCCTTGGAATGAAAAGGTGTGGAGAGAAAACCAGAACTTCAGCTAAAGACACTGAAGCTCACTCAGGTGGGGGTGGGACTCGAGCCACCGTCACCCGGCATCACCCCACTGTATATTTGTGCACCACGAGCTGTGGGTTCCATTAGTGTTACTGTCCAGTTCGCTGCACAGAGTGAAAGCATTGTCTCCTGGGTGGGAGCATAAGTTACTAGTTCTTTATACTGTTTATTTCTAGGGAGACAGCGGCGGACCTTTGGCATGTTATCATGCTGGGACCAACAAATACTATCTCATGGGGATTTCTAGCTTTGGCCTCGGCTGTGGCCGACCAGCGTATCCGGGGATCTACGTCCGCTTAACGCAATACAGAGCGTGGATAACATCCGAGCTGCTGAGCAGCACGGCTGGGAACCCCGTCAGCATTCCACTGACTGTCTGTCTGACTCTGGCAGGGATGGTACTCGTGTAGACTTGCTGAAAGGACAACCCATCGTGTCATCGCCAGAGGTTCGGTTTGCCTGTTAAACTGTGGAAAGAGCTAACTCCTTTTTCAGAACAAACCCAAGAGCCAAAGGACACATACTTATTTTTCAGAAGTCATGTTTGCAATTGTGTTATCTTTTTTGTTTCTTGCCTTTGCTATCCCCACTAACAGCGGAGCAAATGATTACAGCCTTGACCCCAATAAAGAAATTGTACATAGAAATGTTACCAACTGAAAATACTTTTTTCCTACCCTGTTTCTGTGCATCAGAACCTTCACTACCGCTCAGTGACGCTGCCGCCATTCTGCAGAGGGCAGAGATGCTCCCTCTGCCGGGTGAATCAGCAGAGCACAGCCCGGTTTGGGTTAACAGCGGCTCAGCTCACTGAAAACTAAAGAAGAAAAAAACCTGCGGAAAGACAAAAGGTGTTTGCCTCTAAGTATTTTTAGCGATGGCTTAAATTCTCTGCACAAGTAACTTAGTGCCCTGCCTGCTGCAAGGACACACCAGGTAAAAGATCTCTGGGGGCTATTTCATAAACTAAATATTTATTCTTGGCCACTGTAAAAGACCCGATACCACACAATCCATGCACATTTGGTCAGCACTGCTGCGGTACTATGTTAATTAAAAATAAATAAGGAACAGCAGAATTATATTTTGGCGACTTTATTTACCAAGGTCAAAATTTGCAACCATCTAATTGCTTCGACAAATATTTACAATTCATATAAAGCGTGTATTTTTGTTTGGAAATAACCAGCAGAACAGTATTAGGTATTGTGTCTCTTACTCTCAGGATATAGATTTTATTCTCTTACAATCTAGACTTTGAAGTAAATCCAAAATAAGTACTTCATGATAAGTGATTACTTAAAGAGCAAACTCATGTTACTGTTTAATATTTCCATGACGAAAAATGAGCTGCTCTGTCCAAAACAGTATTTTAAGAGGATAAAAATTGACTACCCTTATGTCCAGCAGCACTACATTTGTTTCACTTGCTGAATACAAAAAGAATTGGCCACCTTTTTTTTACAGTCTTAACACTTGATAGCTTTTTTTTATTATTATTATTCCATATTACAAAAGAAGGTAAAGGAACAAGAGCACACAGTGAGGATCAAAAACACCGTACAGAGGAGTCACCAAATGGTTTCAGAGCTGGGGGTGGAACCCTCCTGCAGACGTGCCACAGAGCGAACCCCCCCGGGGGCAGCCGAGCCAAAGGGCCGGTTCCCGGAGCCGCTCGGTGCCTCCCGCGATTCCCCCGAATCCCCCTGGAGCAGTTCCCAGCCCAACGGCTTTCTCAACCTCGCTTAGTATTTTCGATGTGCAAAAAAGAGCACTTTTTTTGACGTGATCGTGAACACAAACGTATGCTCCAGTTTGGCCTAAAGCAAATGTATCATGGATCATGTCCATAACCATCACAGAAATAGAAACTTTAGGAAAAAAAAAAAGTATTTTTATAGCCTACTACCAATGTGATTGTGGAATGCAGTCTTTCTCATACTGTTTGCAAAGAGCTCTGCTTGCTAAGAAGACCATTAATTCAAAAATGAGTAAAATAAGAAATACTGGCTGACCATATGAAAAGCGTTACATGTCTAGGGAGGGAGCGCAGCCGAGTCTCACTCGGATCTGAGCAAGCACAACACACACACACGGAGCTCTAACACCGTCTCAACAGCACAGTCCATAGTGCAATTCCCGCTGACATAACTGGAAGCAGGATTCAATCCTAACTATGGAAAATAGTGTATTTATTATTCATGCAAGAAGCATTGCAGACACATTTCTCTATTTCACAGAATCACAGAACCACAGAGCGGTGGCGGCCGGTGGGGACCCGGGGGGTCACCGTGCCCAAGCCCCCGCACCAGGGGCTGCCCAGGACCCACGTCCCGGCGGCTTGTGAGAGCTCCGCGGATGGAGACCCCACACCCAAACGAGCCCTGATCGTGTCAAATGGTTAATTTTCATCTGAAACAAATTAGAATCATACAAACTAGGATCTCTGGTGCAATCAGAGCTAACATGCAGCTGATAGCAACTGTGGGGAATAAAAAGCCCTGATCTCTTTTTTTTTTTTTTTTTCCTTTTTTTCCCAATACTCTTCAGGATCCATTTTTTTTGCAAGTTTCCCACAGACATACAAAATTAATTCAAATATCTCCTACACCAAAGAGGATCTCATTTGACTTTGTACTATCCATAAAAATATATGCTTGAAAATCTGGTTCACAAAATATTTCATTTGTTTACTAAAATGAAATATATAAACTGTCAAAATATGTATATAAACTCAATTTCAGAATTTGTAAAGATCACAATTTAGCTACAAAATATACCAACCATCTACCTGTTTTCAATAGAATATTTTCTTACAAAGACACCGCTACTTTGCAAAATATCGCCTACCTTACAAAATTAGTCTGGAAATTTTGCACTACTTTCAGCATAGAAACCATATATTAGAACCTCATTAACCCTTTGGTATATATCTTCCATTTTTTATTTTAACGTTCTTCTTCTATTTGGTTTAAATGTTCCAAAGCACAGTAGAATCTCCAGACGGAATAAGCAATGTGTGTTTAATTGTAGAGATAATCAGCACACAATTTATTTTTTCAATTAGAGATGTTCATGGTGCCCAGACGCTGCGGAATCCCCAGCTCCTCGTCCCGCCCGGGCTCCGAGGGAACCCCGGGGCTTCAATTCTCTTAAGAAAAGTCAACCCCGAGCTCCCCGCGCCGCAGACGCTCTTGGGACTGGGCTTCTCACCGCTCGCTGCGGACCCTTTCTAAATCCCATAAACACAGCAAACATTGGAGAAAAAAAAAAACAAAACCACAACCCAAATTTTTAAACTGTCAGCTGAGAAAGAGTAAACATAATTTATACCTCTAGCAAAGTATTAGCTTTTTTTTTTTTTCATCATCTGCACCTGTAAATAACAACTTACAGGTTAAAATAAAAATATTTACATACAAATAACTGAAAGAAAAAGTAAGGATTGAAAAAGAGTAAGAAATCAAAACATATACTGGTTATAAATGTTACTAATAATGTCAACTATGGCAAGGATTCCATTTCATCCACATTTTACTTGTGAGCAAACGCTGCCTCCATTGCAAGAGGAACTGGTGGAAATTTGCAATGAAATTCTAATCACCTGCCTCGAGAATCGGGCCTGTCCTTTACTGTAGGTGCAATCTTGACTTTAGAAAGTTTCCAGTTGTGCCAGCAGGAATTTTGGTGAGGTCTTCTTGTTTCCTTTTTGTACTTTGTCAACAACACGTTGTAAATAAAATCTATATAGTCTTAAGTTGTGAAATCTAGGTAGAAAAGTTTCATTTTTGACCTTTCATCTAGTTTAAAAAATTCAGTATAAAAAAAAAATTTCTCCTCTGAAATTTAAACAGTCCACAAAAGTTTTACCTTCTTTTCTTACACACTTTTATGACAGTAAAGATCTTTCAAAGTTTTTAGCTCTTCAATTAGAGTTTTGTTCTGATTTTCCAGGACCGCAACTCGATTTTCCAGGCATTTAACATACTCTTTCTTCTTTCTCCGGCATTCTCGAGCAGCCTCTCTGGAAGAGACAAGCAGAAGCGACTCTTGATTTGAGATGTGTCTGACATAGGACCGGTATGATCCTGACCAAGACAAGGAGAGAAACTGAAAAGTCCCCAGGGACAGGTGGGGAGCAGGGAATTTAGCGGTCTCTGGTAACACACACGGGGGTCAATCCGCAGCAAAACAACCCCATTTATTTTCTCTGAACTGTGTGAGACAGGACACGTAGCGTGTTTTGCTCAGAATCTTCAGTGTTGTTAGTGACTGGATGTAGCACCCCCTGATGGCACCATCAGCACGGTGAGCTCACAACACTCACAATTTGTGCTCTGAAGATACCCCTTCAGCACTTCAACAAACCCCAGCAGCCCCCCCGCACCCCCGTACCTGTTCTTCATCAACCTTATTTCTCGCTTCAACTGCGGATCGTCCGTCTTACTCGTCTGCGATGTCAGAGTGACGGGAGACGTCATCACCACGGTCTGGGGAAGGGAGGTGGTGGTTGGCGTGGTGCGGATCTGGTAGGTCTGCATGTCCCCTGACGCAGCTGGGGTGACAACAGCGTAAGACACCAAAAGGCGGTTGTGTTAGAAAGTGAGGCCAGCGCCAGCGAGGGGCATTTCTAACCATTTCCAGAAGGTACTCACTCTGCACCACCACCTGGTTGCTGGGTACCAGTATCTGCTGCCCGTCTGACGTCTGCGCGTACTGCAGGATTGTTGTCCCAGGCTGGGTGCCACCCGCGTTCGCCATTGTTAGTGTCTGCAGCCCCTGCACGCCGTCTGCGCCCGGGCTGGCCAGCTGTAATCCATTTGCAGCAATGGCAACTGAAAGAAAAGAGGAACATGCACGTGTTCAGAGCTGCACACGGTGGGAAAAGTAAGTGTGTGGCTGCACATCTGTTTCTAGGGCTGAAAAAAAGTTTTGAAAGGCTTTTTTCTTCCATCAGAGAGATTCCCTGATAAATCCACCTCACAGATCAGGGAGATGGAGCTGAGATGTGGGGAAGAACTTGTTTGGTGTGAGGGTGGTGAGAGCCTGGCCCAGGTTGCCCAGAGAAGCTGTGGTTGCCCTATCCCTGGAGGTTGCCAGGTTGGAGGGGGCTTGGAGCAACCTGGTGTGGTGGGAGGTGTCGCTGCCCAGGGCAGGGGGTGGCACTGGGTGGTGTTTAAGGTCCCTTCCCACCCAAACCATTCCATGACTCTGTGATATGACTCTATGACCAGCTCTTGCTGCTGGGCTCTGACCAGAGGTGCTAGCGGAGGTGGGGAGCTGCTGGCAATGGGGGAGCTGCAGAGTGGCCCCTGTGAGCTGGGGGCTGGGACTGCCCTAGCTCCACTGGTGGATACTCTGTGGAAACACTTAAGAAAGGCCAAAAATCCAGACAGACCAAGGAGTGAGGGGGGATTGAGAACACCCAGCGCAGAGACGGATGGGGAGGAGCCGCCCCAGGCACTGGAGTGGGTTTGGGTTTTGGTTCAAAGCCCAGGGAACACCAGGGGAGGTGGTAACAGAACACCTTTTTTTTTTTTGCTACCTCCCTGATATCACAGAACACCTTGGTGTGGCCCTATGATATATATATAATGGTATCTTCTCTGATCTTACATTTTGGACTAAATCTAACACTGGAAAACTGCCCTGTTATTTTGTAACATCCTTTGAATGCCTTCTCTTAATATGCAAAGTTAAGATAATGAAGCATTCAGTTTATCTGGTGTCTTTAGATACCAGCCTATTTCCATGTAGTAACAGTACTAACTTTATTAACCATTAAATAAATAACCAAACCTTTTGAATTTCATCTTAGTCAAATATATAACAAAAAAACTCTGTATTTTGAAGGAAGTTGAATAAAAATGTATCCAGGTAAGCATGTATTTTGTATAACGTACTGTACTGTCCGGTGCTCGTCTGGTAGATGGGCGTGGGAACGGACATCGACGTAACAGTGGAGACACCAGGACTCTCCTCATCTCCTTTTCTATCACGTGTATCTTCAGAAGAAAGATCTTTCAAAATTTTTCTATAAAAAAAGAGTTTGTTTATCAGCTCTAATAGTCGGCAAAAATGACAAAGCGCTGCAGTTGCAAACTACTATCCCTATTTTGAATTACAGAAATAAGTAGTAAAATTTTGATATAAAACAGTTTCTGGAATTAAAAAAAAACAAATGTATGAGGTGACTGCCTCAAAAACCTTCTGTAGTTTTGATAGTCTACGTTTTTATTTAAATATTTGAATAATTTTATGAGCTAAGAGCAAGTCAAGTCAGATACTGACTTATAAAGTATGTGCATGTGCAAATCAGCACGAATTCCAGATTTTCAATCATTATCCTCTAAAAGCCTTGGCCGTTCGGGCTGCTAAGCCTGCAGTGAAAACCTGCACCACTTACAGGAGATTTCAGTAATCTCCAGAAAAACAGTGTGCCGAAAACTAGCACTGCAGCTGCATCATTTCATCTCGGTAAAAGCTGCATCAGAGCTTCCACCATAAACATTTTCTGGGGACAGACAACTGGCCTATTAAGAGATTTTTCTGATTTACAACCTGATCCTCGAACTCACTCATGAATAGGCTTTAAAACCAGCTTGCTCTGTTTGGTGTCAGAATAATCTTTTTCAGTACAGAGTAAGACTTTACATTTCTTTTCTGTGTTTAATTTGGCTCTTGCGCAGCTTCTCAAACAACCCGTGTCAACGATGCCCTACGACAACACACACGTCTCTAGATAAAAGAGGAACCAATGGAAGCATGAATTTTGTGCATCCTACCTCTGGGAAATGATGGCAGTTTTGTGAAGAGAAAAGCAGAACTGACAACTCCTGATCCCAAACCTGCCCCGGCTCTGCTCACGGCTTGCACTTTCCTACTATGCCTAATTTAATTCAGAATTGCTCTTTTCCACCACCATTTTTGACTGTGTACAAAATAATAAAATTCCTCCTATTTTATTTGTTCTGGTACATAATTCAAGATGAGATGAAGTCCTAAGAAGAGTGCATAAAACATTCATAACGTGAAAGGCAGAAGCGGGAGCAGTCAACACAGCCAGGAGTATCCAGCAGCTTCATAAACTGTCTTTTAAAATTTTCAGAACATTATTGTAAAAAAAATTTTGTTAAGTTTCTAACAAGTTTCTTTTTTGAAAGCTAGGATGTGGCAATTGACTACACTCATTTCAGTAAAATGATATAACTGGGTAAAATTACAGCTGATAAACAGCTTTCCCTCTTGCCACATCATGCTGGAGGTGATTTCCAGGGAAGTCCCAGTTCCCTTGTCGCAGATGATTGCTACCGTGGCACCCTCACACTGTGCTGCATGGACGTGTCCAACACATGGCTCAAGAGAAAGAAAGCAACTTACAGGCTGACAGAATACATGAAGATATTGAAAGAAGTTGCTATTTTGGTTTAAAATAAAACCACAAAATATATAACACATGGTACTTACCGGTAAGATGGACGACGAGCTAAGATGCCTCGAGCTTTCTGCGAGGAGCCTATGCTGTCTGAGGAATCCTGAGAATCTTCACTCTCAGACAAAGAAGATACCTAAAAAACACATTCCGTGTAGTTATCCAGTACGCTTCAGAAGCAATACCCAGAAGAAACAACACATTTTAATTGTATATAAGCTAAAGCTGCATGAAAACTACACAAATGCAAAAAAGAAAAGCTCAAGAGATTCTCCCAAACTATCAAATTAAAAGCTGAAAAACACCCACCATGTAGCTGTTCTAGCTGGATTAAACCCCCGGATTAATCAATCCAGAATTTTTAAAACAGCAGTATGAAGAAATACAATATTATTTTGATAAAGCTCATGCCAGCCTAATGTTCTCATTAGCTGATGTGGTCTGAAAAGGTGAGCAACTCCCCCACAGAACTGCCTAAGGAGGCGGTGGGATAGGAAACAGGAACACCATGTATGTACAGAGACAAACAGATAAAATACTTGAAATCTTTTATGTAGCCAGCAGAGCAGTGTATTTTGTGGGTCAGAATATAATAAGGCAGCAGCATATCGGGGCGTAAATATGCAAAGTATTATCTAGAATTTTCTCTTTATTCCACTGTGTCCTCATCCAGTCGGCAAATTTCACTTTTTTCTCTGATGCTCCTTATTATACAAGCTAACAAAACATTTATCTGGGTGCCGGCAACAAAACGTCGAGATGAATGCAGGCAGCTCTGGGAAAAGCATTTCTCACTTCACTGCTGCTGCGGAGACAAACAGAGCAACCTACTATCAATAGTAAGAAAAAGCTGCTCACGTATTACCTCCCCCCCAGCTTTGAGCAACAAGGCCACAATGTTCATAAATTACAGAAAAAAAGGAAAGAATAGAGTCAGTGGGGACCCTGCAACTAGAACATGATGACTGGAAGGGGATTAGCGGAGATTCAAGTAAAGACAACCGGCCAAGCCAGGTGTTTAACCATTTTCAGCAAAGAGAAATGTGTTTTCTTTTCCATGATCTGATGTTACAGAAACAACGATAGCTGAAAATGCATTATAGGTTTACTTTTCATGGTTTATCAATTTAACGTCATACAAATAGATAAGCAGAGTATGAGGGATCAGTGACAAATCCACGCAGTTTAGCACACTTCTTCCCTGCGCGGTTGTTCCCAGTGTAACCCCCAGGGCAGCGACAGACTCCACTGGACTCCCCGAGGAACCTCTGAAGTGGCCGGAACCAAAAAAAAATCACATGGCAAACAAGAGACACAAGCAGAATCCTCAGGCCCCAGGGAAAGGGAGGTACGGCACGCACAGGGGCAGCCGGCAGCCAGCTCTACCTTTTCCAAACATGCATCTTTCCCTACTGGGTATTTGGGTATTACACTTTCCCTATTTGGGTATTAAAACACCCTGGTTGCACGTCTGCTAGGAGCACCAACTAAAAGATTTGTGGGTTTGTTTAGTTTTTTTATAAAGGGAAGCAATGCCTAATAGTTTTATTTCAATGCCAAACAAGTAACTTCATCATTAAGATATATATTAATGATTAAGATATCATTAAGAACGATATATCCCCAAAATACTGTCACTGGCTGGCTCACTATCTCTGCGGGGCTGGCTGGCAGCGCCGCGGCAGAGCTGGCCGAGTCAGACAAGAAGTCTTTAGAAATCTTTTCGCATCGGTAGCTGAGGGCATTTGGTTGTTCAGCAGCAGAGACTCCGTGGTTACCTGCACCGTCTGCACCTGGGGCGAGTGGATGACGGAGGAGGACTGAGCTGTCTGGATGACGCCCTGGACCTGGACTTGCTCTCCAGGAAGTTGGACAACCGTCAGGGGAGCAGGACCTCGGAGAGACATCTACAACAGAGCAAAGGATTGTTAACAAAAGCCTTTGCTCCCCAGGAACATGCACAAACATGTAGGAAAACTAGTGGAGAACGTGCATTAGCAGAAGCTTCTTTTAAGTCTAAGGAGGTCACAGAGGTATCCTTGCAAGATAAATAGTTTGGAAATGCATATCTGCGCATGAAAAAGGCTGAAATAGTTACTTATTTGCCTTAACTCAGAGGGAAATCAAGTATGTAGCATTATGGGCAAAATATTAAAATGCTGCAACTGAAATCTGTGGAGTTCTACCTGAACCACACTGAAGCTGAGTTCCTCAAATCACAACTCGGAGACGAAGCGAGCACAACTGCTTTTGTGGAACTCCATCCACATGCCCCGCATTTGCGGCAGCTTCTTTTTTTAACCTTTTATTCTATTTCAAGAGTGTATTGGGCTTAGATAAGCAGAAATAAAAGTGCCTAATAAGTAGCCTTAATTCTCACTAAAGTTAATACAAGTTTAGGGTGCTAAAATCTAAATCCAGATGAAATGATCAACAAGAGCGAGGGCTTCGGACAGATGAGACTGACAGTGCAGAAAGTAGCACAAATAATGGACATATTCGGTGTTCTTGGATATTTATGTTTTTCAAGCAACCGCTATGAGGCCATGGTTCAAAGGTTTCACAGAGAAGAAATCCCAAGAGTTCGGTGTAGCAGAAGCTGAGCAACCTGCTTCAAGAGCCGAAGGCACAAGGGGCCCGAGGAAAGGCAAAGGGAACCACAGGAGAGAAGGAACAGGAGAGCGGGACAAGGAGGAAGAACAAAGAGCAGATTTTTCCAAATAAAAATTATGGCATCTGTTCTTTAATGTTTTAAAACTATCAATTTCAATAAATGTTGCAGCTGAAATCTAGGTTTAACTGGCAAAACGCTGATTACTACTGGCACCCCAATAGAAAATGCTTCTTACACTGTAGCAGAACTGTATTGCGATGTTGAACTTGCACGAGACTTTGCCTTTAAAAACTGATTAAAGTTATACATGTAGATGCATGATTAAATAACCAGTTTCCTCAGCAAATTTCTTCACTACTGTTATTAATCTGGAATACATGAAAAGATGAAGGGATCACTAAAACTCATACAGCTACTTTTCATTTAATACTCCTTTTGTATCGTGCATCATGACATTGTTACACTGACAACCTTACACCAAGACAGATCGGAACGCCAGCCTGTGAACATGCAGCAGGAACCCTGCTGACACTCTGTCCTGTCCTTGCCTCATGCTGTTATCTACATTTTGCATCAAAATCCTGTTGGTTCTGTGGGGCCAAGAGTGGCCGAGCCGCGGAACGAGGCTGTTCCCAGGGCGGCTCTGTGGCCGCGGGAGCAGAGCTCACCCAGAGACACTCCTTCTGAAGCAGAAAGTTGAATTCAGGATAAAGCTTTGAAGGTGATGTTCCCTTGGAGTTCCAACTTCGTGTGATTTATTACATTAAATGGTTTCCATGGTGCTGAGCACCCGGGATTGCCATTGCTACAAAAGGAGCTGTAAAGGTTTTTTCTGAAACAAGAAATGAGACTTAGGCTCTTAATTCATTACTAAGTGGCTCCTGTATGTCAGGTCGATGACAGTTTCAAAGGACCTACGATCTAACAAAAATGTTGGGCTGCACTTTTGCCTTGATCAAGCAGGAAAATTAATTTTGACCTTTTGAATACAAGCCACTTGATTAATTTTGTGTCCTCCATCAATAACCAAGCGCATTTTTCTCAACCCTCTTTTGTTTTTTCTTCTCTGCTTGTTTCTAACACTCAAGAATTAATCTAGTTTGTAGCACACAAAAACTGGCTCTTAACTACCTCCAATGTTTGCTGAGATTTGGCCCAGGCTTTACCTGTTGAGCAATATGAGAGAGCTGAGCTGCCTGTAGTGTTGTACCTTGTACGCCCGACGGCTGCGAGGGTGTCACTGAACTGGTACTGCTGCTCTTGTGCACCTCTTCCATAATAACTGCAAGAAAAAGAACCAGTTAAATGCCGTTAATGATAAATCTGAGCAGCGGGAAGGTGCCAAGCTTCCACTGACACTTTATAAAGTCTCTGTGCATAATGCTCTTAGCCTCATTGGGACGTTTTTAATTAGTTCTTTGCCCTTCGATATGTACTATGGAATAGACAGCATTTTCTGTCACTACCCCAGGACACCCTGAGCACTGTTACGCCTTCTGATGGGGACACGAGGGGACAGAGACAGTGGCAGGTTGAGCCCAGAGCAGCAGGAGCCCTGTTTTCAGGACATTTCACCTCAATAGTCAGTGCTGGCTCAGACCCACCCGGTGCTGAAGTTCACTGTCTAATCTATTTACTGAATTTCCTGTTTTTTAGTGAAAATAAACAAAGTCAGGTCGCGAAATACAGGAAGAAAAGCAAGATAAAGCATTTACACCAAAGAGTATCTTGCTCTAAGTAAAATAATTCTCCAAAAATACTTTACCCAAGCTACCAGCCAGACCTATTTTAAAACATCTGAAGGTGTATAAACACAAACCAGGGATTCAAAGTACAGAGTCTGAATTTTAAACCCTGCAAAAGTCACCCCGTCTCCATAGAATGCAGCCAGTAACGCTTCTCTCATTTCTAAGATTTTATATTTAACTGTTGAACATGTCTTGCCAGCATCCCCCCTCCGATATCAGGGATTCAGCCATGTAGAAATGGATGCTTTTAGGTGGGGTGAGTGGGTGGACCAGCCGAGAGCATTAAGAGATGATCAGTGAGTGTTAAACATTTTGTCACAGAAGGTTTGAAACTGTTGAAAGGACAGTTGCTATGAGACTGGAAATTACATTTCTTTCTGTGGAAATGTGAGTCATTGATTTTTCCCTACTGAGACAAAACCACAGCTCTCGCAGCCTGACGTATACTTAGAGGGTAAAAAGTCAATGTACACCAAGACCAGAGTCCTGTTCTTGCAATCCTTATTCATCTGGGGAGTCCTGCTGCAGAACTCCTCAAAAAAAGTGACTGAAACAGGACTTTATGGAAAGAAAACTGATGAAACATCAATGGTTTGGTGAAACCTGAAACTGTGTCCTTTACAGCACGGAACAGACGCTCTCCAACACACGCTGCAGCTTCCCAGAGTACTTACTGCTGTAAATATAAAAGGATTCGTTCCTTTTTCATAAAGGAAAATTTACATTTTGTACCCCTACATGCCAAGTGTCACCAGCAAACAGGGCACTGTCAAACTGAAATACAGTCAACAGCAAAAATTAAAATAAATTTCCAGTGCTACAGAAATACTCAATTCATTTCTGAAGTGCTAAACCACATTCTGTCTCCCCTTCTCTCTTTTACTGTTTTTCTCCGCCTTATTTTCCCATCAAAGACTCACAACGGCACCAAAATAGACTGCAAGAAACACTGAAACTGATAAGACATAAAACCACCCAAAATAAACAAACCGGGGAGAAAGCACAAAGGTTTTTGCTGATCTTTCTCTCACAGGTGTGAAGTCCTACTTACAGGAATAAAAGATAAAGTATTTCCCACTACAAATATGATTTTTCAAGTTCACTTACTCCCTGTAATATTTAACTAAATATTCAGCCGTCTATAAATCTTAGTAAAATAATTTTAATAAAAAAAGATTTAGCAAGCGATTTTAACAAGGTAAAAATTACTATTGCATCTTACATTGTGCACGGGCTGAAGGAGGTGCAGCAGCTCCTCGGCCTCGCGTGACTGTCACACAAAAGGACTCACATGCCCCTGTCTTGTTAAAACAACTTCTTTAGCTGGAAAAACACCAATTTTCCACTGGAATGGCTTTCTGTGAGCACCTGAAGCAGCGGTTACCATCTACCAGCTTCTAGAGAGACAGTTCCAATGAAAACCTCAACCTGCAAGTTCTCAGGCTTTGACGAGAGGTACCAAAAGCAGAAAATACAGCGGGGTTGCAGGTTTTTAAACCACGGTTACAGCTACTGCCACCATGGAATATGGGTTTAGCTGAAAGCAGCTGCCCAGTTTTGGGGCGAATGAAGAGTTTTCCATGTCCCAGAGTTCTGACAGGAGTGAATTCCCAACAGCAATACCTCACGTTCTATTAGCCAGAAAATAATTATTGTTCCAATCAGTATGAAAACCAGGGGTTTATAGTCCCATGGGTAAGGGTGACGCTTTTCAGAATAAAACCAATGTCTCCACTCAGCTCCATCTCAAACGGAATTTAATTTAAATGAAAGGATTCTGCAATAGCAGCGTTATGAAGTTTGTTCCGAAGGACTTTTAAACTCCCAGACTCAGCTCTCTCCAGCCAAAGAAACTCATAGAATCACAGAACCACAGGGGGTTGGAAGGGACCTCTGGAGATCACCTAGTCCACCCCCCCTGCCAAAGCAGGTCCACCCAGAGAGGGACCTTAAAGGTCACCTTAAAGGTGAGCTTGAGTCTCAAACAAATCCTTCTTCTAAACACAAAGAGGAATGTCACATTTCGTTGTGGCCAAGCTGAATTTATCACCTTGAAGCGGGTATATCCCTTGCTAATGCCACGTCCTTTAGTTTGAGCCACCACTCAAGAAACAGTAAAAACCCACCCTGAACAGCTGAGGAGTATCAATTAGAAAAGAACAAATAAAGAAGAAAGACCTATTCCCACAACTTTCACTAATTCTGATGGAAAATATCCTGAACTGCTGCAGGGCTGCTCCCCTGGCAGACACATGGTGCCTCTGCAGCAAACATCTCCCCAAGGTTTGACTCTCAATCGCTCTTTACTTCAGCATCCCACGAGCAGCGTCCTGTTCTCTTCTCCCACCCATCTTGGCTTTGCCTCGTCACAACACAGATTATCCAAGACAGCGACTGTCTCTAGTTAAATGCTCATAAAATGGCCAAAATCGTGGATTCCCAGCCTCAGGTGAAGCTTCAAAGCACAATCAGGAGGCAAAGAGTGAGATAATGGAATATAAAAGCTGAATGCTAAGGCAAAGAGAAGTGTGAGAGCACCAGGGGAATAAACCCAAGTTCTGTTTTGCCCTTTTAAATCCAGGAAAGGCCTAAACTGCATTTCAGTACTCAAATACTGTCAGAAGCTATTATTTTTTTAAAGACTTCATAAAGTCAGAAATCAAAGAATGCTGGACGCAGCACTTTATTCTCAAATACTAAGTGACAAGAATCAAATACTGACATATACAAATTATGGGAAGTGACTTAAAACATTTGTGAAATCAGAGTCAAGAAATCGGTAAAATTTTTGATTCTTTAACGCCTCAACCTGTCTTCACCAGCTACAGCAGTCAAAATACAGTTAAAATTTGCTTAATTTTGCAATTAAGACACTTGGGGAAAGTATTTTTTTCATCCAGAAGACAGAGAGAACTCCAGTTTTCCCCGGGATGGGTGAAAGGCGGAGGCGAAGGGCAGCTCGTCCCGGAGAGCAGCGAGCCCTGACCCACCGCGCCCGGCGCCGGCTCCCCCCGGAGCGCCCCGCTCCCCCCGCGGGACCCCCCCGGCCCCGGCGAAGCTCCCCGAGCATCCGCTGCCGCAGCTCCGGCAACCAGAGCCTGCAGACCCAAATCCTGTGCGTGGCCATAAACCGCTCGTGGTATTTGCGAGAGGAAAAGCTCAGCGAGACCGTTTAGAGCTCTCGTCCGGCCGCCCCCAGCCACCCCCGTGACACTCGCCGCGTCAGTGCTGGAAGACGGGGGCCACAAGAGCGCTCCGAGGTCAAAATTAACGGGGAGAAGGAAATCAAGCGCCGCCATGGCAGGGCAATGGCTGTTTCCCCCCCGCCCCGGGCCATGTCACGGGTCTCCCCGGTTCGGGCTCAGCGAACGGGGCTGAAGCCGCGACCCGAGAGCTCCGCGCCGGGCCCAGGCGGCCCCTCTCCCCTCCGCCCCGCTTCAGGCGGCTCCTCTACGGCCACGAGACTGAGGGGAACCGGACCCCGGTGGGGAGCGGGGCGCGGGCCCGGCGGCAGCCTCGGCCCCGGCCGCCGGGAGGGAGCGCGGCGCCTCGGGCCCGGCGGGGCGGGAACTCCCGGGGGCCGAGGGCAGCGGCGGCGCAGGCCTGTGACGGGGCCCGGCCCTTCCCCGCCGCCTGGAGGAGTGCGGGCCGGGAGGGCGGCGGGGAGCGGCGCGGCCTGTCCGGGCCTGGCCCGGGGACGGCGGGGGCGGGGGGGAAGGGGCGGGCGGGCCGAGGGGGAGGGGGCGGCCTCCCCCGTCCGCTCTTACCTCAGAGGCCCGTCGGGCCCCGCCGGTGGCCGCGCCTTGGGGGAGCCGCCGCCGCCGCGCCCGTCTCCGCCTTAGGAAACCGGCGCCGGCGGCATCGTAAACACGGCGGGCCCGCGCGGGAGGCTCGGGGTGGGCGGGCTGCGACCATAGAGTCCCGGCGGAGGCCTCGCCTAGAAATCCCCACCATAGAGTTCTCGCAGCGCAACGCCCGCTCTGGCGCCGCCTCCGCCCGGCGGTTTCCAGCCGCGGGGACCATCGAGAGGCGGCGATAGAGCGGCACCGCCGGGCCCAGGGCGGGAGGGCGCCCCCCGCGGCCCGCCCGGCGCGCAGCCTCCGGGGCCGCAGCGTTTCCCCCCGCCCGGCAGCACCGGGGTCCCCGCTCGGCCCCGGCCCCGCTGTTCCTGTTGACTTTCAGCAGAGCCGCCTCAGGGTCTTCCGAACTTCGGGCACCGCCCGGTGGCGGCTTCAGGGCACAGGAAGGTCAGAGGGGGGGCGGGCCCGCACGGGCCGGTGATTCTCCCCCGAACTCGGTTAATGCCCAGCCAGGGGTGACCCCCAGCCCCCCGTGGGGCCGCGGGACGGAGATGGGGCGTTTCCAGCGCTCACCGACACAAACCGAGCCTTTCCCACCGTTTTCAGCATCTCCTGCCCCGTGAACACAAACTGGAAAAAATCACGGTTACAATTAAAGCTTCAGTGTAATATATGCTTTTTTTTTTTTTTTTTTTTTCATGCTGCTACATAGAACTCTTAGGTTATTTTGTTTTCAACATTTGTTTTCTTTCAGTTTTACTTCCCCGACGACCCCCAGCCCGGTTGGATCAAACTCCCCAGTTCACAGGTATTTGATTAAATCCCACGGGCGGGTCCTGCCCCGACACCGGCCCCGGTGCCCCCGGTGCCCCGGCCGCTGCCCAAACCCTGCGCCCGCTCCAGGTCTCCCCTGGAGATTCCCAGGTTTCGGCGGCCCAGTCCCGATCCCGGAGAAGGTGCCCAGGCTGGAGCTGGGAGAAGCACAAGAAGAACCTTAAGCCAGGGAGGAAATTGGATCACTCAATTCTAAAGGTATTTATGGAGAGATTTAGTGGCTGTTTCAATTTACTTAATTAATAAAACAATTCAAAGTTAGTGGTTTTTTTGGTTGGTTGGTTTTTTTAAGATGTTTTCCCAATATTAAGCAAATAATTTTGAAATACTGGAAAGATTTACTGAAACGTTTTCAAAAGCAACCGTGGTAGAATTGCTACTCCTCATTGGTAGGAAATAACATGTCAAAATCTAGTCCTACCCAGAAACACCCCGCCAGTAACAGGCAGACACAGACGGGTGTTGGGTTCTAATAGGAATTACACATATATGTAACACACAGATATAAATACAGATACTAAACTATATAAATATTTGACACAAATCTTCACAAAACCTCTGTGGTCACTTGAGGTCAGTGGAGATGAGGATGCAGGGTTAGATCTCGAGCGCCGCCGTGGTTTCTGCATCATCAGCTCACACTGAGCCTCCGCAGCTTCAGCCCCCCAGGGACAAACCCCCCACGTCACGTCAGGAATGGCAACGGTTTGAGAGTCAGTCAATCTCTCCCTGAATTCCAGGTCAAAATAAAAACAATAATAAAAGAAAAAAAAAAAGTATCCTTGGGACAGACAGCAGATGAAGAACTAAGCGAGCAATCAGGCACCAATATTTATTAACACAAGACAAAGGAAACACAATCAATGCGTTAATGGAACACTGTCCAGCCAGATGTTACATTTAAAAATGTATAGCTAATCTAATTTTAAATAAATAAAAACTTTATACATAATTACATAATGCTGTAGTCTGAATTTGACAATGGTAAATAAGTTGACAGAAACTAAAGAAAAATTGCATTTAGGGCTAAAATTTATCTTGTTTTTACAGCCTTATTTTTATGACCGTTAGTATGACACATCTTAATTACACTTATTTAAATCAGAAACGCAGTGCAAATTTTGACAAAACAGGACTCAGAATTACCTGGACCCATGGATTTTGCCTAGGGAGCATTCATAAACAGTAAGACATAGAAAATATTTTACTTCAAAGTGTTAAGAATTCCTAGTTTTTAAGCTTCACTTCAGCTGTTCCTTGGAATCTGATGGACAACAGCAGGGAATGATTTGCCTTCTGCCAGCGGGGAGCTGGAAACCCAACCGGGCCGTGGGGGCGGTAGGGGCTCAGCACCGGGTCCGGCAGCCAGGGAAAAGCATCCGAGACCCAACCTGAGCGTGAAACGTGCCCAGCCCGGCTCTGTCTGGGCTCGTTCTCGGACGAACGACACCAGGCGACAGCGAAGGGGAACCTTCCCATCTCTGACGGCCCCCCCCGACCATCACCTCTGCTCTGCAGGAACAGAACACCCCACCCCGGAGAGGCCATGGGGAAACCCCTCTGCACACAGCAGGTCCCCACACAGGGATGCGTGGGGGTTAATTAGATGATTAGATTTTATCCTCATCTACAGACGAGGCAGCGGAAGGAGTGAAAGGGCCCCTCGGGAAGTCGTCAGCAGAGCCCGAGGCAGAACTGGGGAGTTTGGAGTCACAGCTCCCTCCGCGCTGCTCCCCACCCAGGACACAGCTTTTCACTGCTGGACACGGACAGAAGGCCCCAGTGCCAGTGGAACCGGGCACCGACGGGCCACGGAGAAGGGAACGCGCTCTATGGGCAGGACTGTGAACTTCCAGCTCTCCAACACAGAGAAACGTAACGTGCCAGAATAAAGACGAAGAGTTAGACAGTAAACTTGCAAGATAAAACCCCAAAGCCTAAAAAGCTATCAATACCTATCCAAATAAAAAACAAGGAGAAAAAAAAAAAATCGAGATAATCCAGTATGTCATTCAAAAATGCCATTTCAGAAAGTCCATCTGCCACACACTGGGAATCTTTGATCAAATTAATACACACCTTTCTTATGTCTGAAGAATTTTGAGTAAAAATAAAAGACAATCCTAGAATTGTACTTAAAATCCACTTCAATAGACAAATTAAAGCATTTGTTGAAACGATTTATCAGCTTTGATTTGAGTAAGAAAAAGGTGAAGACCATCAGAATTTTCTTCTGAAACGGGCAACGCTGAAGCGAGGCTGTGCTGCAGGTCACGCTCCTGGGCAGGAAAACAGGAAAAATACAGCACTATGTACTCACAGGACTTCACCGGCTGAGGAGGGAGAACAACTTCTGTGCCCTTCACACCCTAAATAAGTCACAGACCAACTCCATCAGCCACAGCTACACCTGCCACTTGCCTCACTGTGGCCAGTTTGTTACAACTAAATCTATTAAAGATGTTGCAGGCAGGTATTCGGGACGCAGAGGGCGAGAGCCCAGGGAGCAGGGCGGTGGAGCGGCACCACCGCGGCAGGCACAGGGGGTGTGTGCGCCTGGAAACCCAAGCGTTTGCCAAGAACTCTTCTGTCTGCGCTTGCCGTAACAACTTCCAGTTTCTAAATCTATTCCCCCCTCCCAAATATTTTTCAAAAATATAGTTTGGAACTGGTATTGGAATTGGAACCGGAATTGGATGGTAGTTAAGGTATTTAAATTTTCACAGTCCTGTTTTCAGTGAAGAGCTAACAGAATGCATCAGGGGGTTTTCAAAACAAAACTGGGGCTTGCTTAGAGATGCCGTCTGATAACTGCCCCAGAATCTGCAGAGCTCATTCTATAAACCCTTTAAAAACCGCCCCAAAACTCTGGATGAGGTCATCTGGACCATTTTAACACCAAGTTTATTTTGCACTGTATATACCACATTTGACTCAAAAAAACCCCCAACCTGTTGCAGTACCGGGTAGCAGCTCTCATTGCTTCCAAAAACTGTATTTTCTCAACACCCAGAGGGATTTATTGTTCTTAAAAGTTTGATTATTAAATATTAGACAAAAGGAAGGTAATTTTGAGTCAAAGTTTAAGTAGGGTCTCTTCCTCAGCCACTGTGCAATCACTGCCCAACAGAAAGAGCTTAAACCCGCTGCTCACAGGCTTCTCTTTCTGTAGTTACCAATGGGAATGCCAACACGGTATTTTGAAGGCGGGGATATTAATTTTCACAAAGTTAATTAACAATGTGATTACCAGAACTGCTCTATCTCATTTTTGTGCTGCCTCCTGTAAACAAGAAGGTGCATTCAACTTAAATCCCAGAATTAATTCTTTCTAGTGAACGCTTTGAGGAATAGTGGGTTGTTGCCGCCCAGTTTCCATGAAAGCCTATTTACAATAGTTCTTGCTCTACCAAGAGGGAACTCAATGGAATGACGCCTGAATTGCACAAACAGGGACTTGAACTGTGCGTCAATCCAAAGGAACTCTTTTCCCTTTAAACATGAGGTGTCCCAGAGGGTGGAGGCAGAGGCTGCCCCTCGGGGGCATCACACCAGTTATGCATTTTGGGTTTGCACTGCCATTTCTACCAAATTCCATGCTCCTCTTTAAATTCAGCCTCTTTTAGAACGATGTGCCTTAAAATCACAGGTTCCTAACATGCTATGACGCACTTCTGGCCAGCAATAAAAGACTACATACTGAAATAAGAAAACTTGTGAAAGACGTGTGTATCCCACATTAGCTCTCCAACCAAACGGAACTATGCCAAGGACCACAAAAGTTACTTGTCCTTAAAAACGTCTACCTTCAGCTGTCATCATTATCCCAAGTTAATTTTCTATCTAAGTGAATTATGTATAGTAATATTTACATATTTAAAATATAGGCAAAATTCTTTTTAAATTCAAGAAATATCTATATGAATAAGTAACTCTTAGATTCCGTAAGTTATCGATTTGGTCATGGCACAATTTTAAATAAGTTGTGTGATCCCATGGAATGAATAGCTACAGTACAGATGCCAAGTACATTATATAGCAGGGAACTGTGGAACTCTGATGAGCCTTTTCTTAATAGTTTATTATCTTAACTAAATAAACCCTCCCCTTATAGAATCCTAAAACAGTATTAGATAAAAATACAAATATGTACAACGGATGAAAAAAGTAACACTACTGTAAAGGCCTTAGGGATTTTGTAGCTCACACACTTGTCAACTTTGCATTTTCTATAAAGCTAATATTTCAGTAAACTGTTACAAGTGTTTTCCATTGTCTACCGCATTTCCTTTTGTCCGATGGTAGTTAATGGGATCTTAACACCACAGGATGAGATGAAGGGAATGTGGCAGCAATCTCAAACTTTGTATCAAGTATTAGTAATATTCACCAGCTTCGTTTCTACAGCCACCCTTTGTCACTTAGTGGTCCCGCAAAGTTTCTGAGCGTCACTTCCCCCGTACACGTTACATGTTATAGGCTACGTATATGGGGTCTAACTGGTCAGCTAGAAAACTGTCGCGGAGATGCATTCGCTGTTTCTCTCCTCTGGAATTGATAGGAATAACTCCAGGATCCACCACCACCACCACACCCACAATCAGGTAATGTTCTTCCAGGACCACGTTTGTAACCAGAGGAACCAAATCCAGGGCTTCCTGCTCGCAGCCACACAGCTCCACCACCACCACCAGCAAGTTGGTCCACGTGAACACAGCACTGAAAGTTAAAAAGAAAAAAAAAAAAGCAATCAGAAACCCCAGTTATTTTCACAAAGATCCAAAGTTTACAGTTCTTTGTCCTTAGAGTTTACCACCTGCTTTGGGCTGCGTTTCCAAGCGACCTAACTCCGAGGGGACCCAGTACCAGCATGTCAAGATCAGCTCAAACACATCCCGATACCACCCAGTGTGTCATACACACTAAACGCTGCTTTCACCAACTCAAACATAGATGGTTCTTCACACCACAGAGCAGCAAATCATCATTTCTATTTTGAATTAAGGCTCGTGAGAAAACATTGAGTCAGTCAGCCCAGGATTATTCTGATCCACAGATGGGAAATGAGGTGCACAACTTGCTGATGGTAACACAAGAAAAGGATCTGAATCTGCCTCACGTATTTTTTTTTTTCTGTAAATCCTGCATCTTTGCATGAAGGTTGCTACATTTCAGCTAGGTTAGGATGAATTCCAGTTTGGCAGCTGTTTTACCATTCAGCAATGCTTCTGTGCGTTCGAGATACAGAAGTCTCGATGTCAATGGGGTGGTACCGCAGCCCCCTCAGTTCCAGCGTTTCATCCAGTGCTCCAACAACGTACAGTGCATCGTGGCGCTCTGGAGAGGAGAGATGGGAAATGATGCCTATGCATACCACGGGAGCAGAAAGTGTCAGACAATAAATGGAATTTACATAAAACAAAGCATCTCTGGGATCCAGACATGTGTGAAAGCAAGCTCCTCATCTTTATTTAGAAAATAAAGACGAGTTTCTGCCGTACCTCCACTGGCTGCTGTGAGCTCAGTCCGACGAACAAAACCAAGGTACCCAGTCCGAGCCCAAAGAGTCTGAGCGGCATCGCCAAAGCTCAGGCGAGTGTTGAAATGATCAGCTTGAAGGGTTTCGTTGTCGTAGATGGTGTAGTAGCCACTGGCCGTGTGCGGACTGTTCACCCAGATCTGCACAGGAAGCAGAAAAACAGTCAGATCCACACACTGCAGAATCAGAGCATCTGCTGAGCACTGAAATGAACAAGTAATAAACTGTAACAAGAAGGTCCCCTTTTATCTGAGATTTTCCAATCCAGAAGTGCTCTGCGTTCAGTTCAAACCTCCGAATACCCTACAGGATCTTAAAAATGCATCTTGCATATCTGCTCTCCTAATACCTGTAAGCTGAAGATCATCTGAGTAAAAAAACTGTGGATTTTTATAACATGTGAAGTCAAAAAATTGATAATAATCTATCACCACAGATCAAATATACTGATGTGTAATCAAGATAAGGAAAGCAAAATGTAAAGTAGATTATTTGGAACCCAGTTATGCAAGATTTAGAGTGGAATAAGCCTTCCCTTCTATTAGGCTTTCTTCTTCGTTAAACTTGGCAGTAAAATAATCCAGCCAAAATCTGAACGCTCCAGCAATAATTCAGCTTAAAAAGGCCTCAAGTATTACCACTCACAAACTGTCACCCCGCAGCTTACATAAGCCCACAGAGAGAATTTAGCGCAAGGAGATGACAACAGAAGTGACCCAAATAGTGAAATCTGCGCTTACCTCCCCAAGGTGGGAGTCTCCAAGAGGCCCTTTTGTCTCAGGATTCACAATGACCACTTTGACTCCAGGTAAAATCTAAAAGATCACAAGGAGGACTGTGTAACCTGTGTATGGATTATCTTCATGCAGAACTAAAATACAAAGGCTGTTCGCTCACCTCCGCGAAGGCATCATTTCACCCACAGAAACTACAAACATAGAAAACATGCTAGGGCATGTACGCTGAAGCACGCTAACGGTATGAAGGCATTTCGCCACTCAAGAGCCACACTGGGAAGGGATTCCACATCTGTAAAAATTGCTAGACCTTGATCTTCAAAAATCCAATGTTCAAAACGACTGGGAAACCTCTTTTTGTTAATCCATTTAAAGAAGGGAACAAGAGCTACAGTAAATGTCAAATGCTGATTTCAAGGATGAAACAGCAGACATTTTTGATAGGGTTCATTTACTGCAAACAGAACCAATTCTCCCAGTTCACACCAGAGCACGTTCCGAAATCAACAGATACTTCATTATAAACCAAACTGACTTCCCAGAGGAAGAGCATAACCAACTATCCCCTCTTCTCATGCCATGCCACAAGGCTACCTTTCCTCGCTATGCATCTAGGTCACGAGGACACAAAAAGCAGCGTGAGGTGATCAGATGCCTTTAGGCAATGAGGAAAAATTACCTTCCCAGATTCTGAGAGCAGCAGGCTTTGCGGAGCCCCCCTTTCCACCAGACGTACTCTGAAGGTAAAGAAAACATTGTCAGGGAAAAAAAAAGAGCTGCAATCTCCTGAGAGGTGCGATAGCTCAGTACCATTACAACATTTTATAGAGTTAGTAAATAAGTTGAAGTAAACCGACTGTACCTGTCATGTCTCAAGGATTTCAGATCTACATACACCGTGGTGGGATCGGGCCCAGATGTTCCCTGAAGAGTTAACATTTTTAAAAAAAGTTAATGTCTCTACAGAAGTCAGGGTAACTTCTGCCTGAGCTCATAAACCTTTCCTGGGGTTCTTACTGGCAGCAAAATTCATATTCACATTTCCCCACCTTTGCAGTTGCACTAAGGGAAACACTGCAGTAACCAGGGTGTTTTCTCTCTACACCAACACCAGTGTGGGAGGTGTCTCTGGGGAGGGGGGGCTGCTATGGAGACAACCCCGGCACACTCAGCTATCGGCCCTGGGGCACCTAGTCACTGTTTACATGGAAATAAACAGTTCTCTAATGTCATGTTTCACTTGCTTTGAGCATCTGCAATATAATCTGGCAGCTGAAAACAAGAGAAGCTGCTTAAATCTCGTGCCAGCTGTTCTCTACAAAGCAGATGTCGGGCTACGCAATGCAGAAGCCCGTGCAGAGCAGGAATTTTGCCGATTCAGAACGCAACTGAACCTGGAAACGCGATGCCCGGAACAGCACATGCACTAGAAAGCCCTGGGTTACCTGTAAACAGATTGCAACGTTGACTCTTGAGCCGAAGGTGGTGCTTACAGCACGAGAGGACAGGCCGATGTCTTTGAAGAGTTTGGAGAAGGAATGAGTGAGAGAAACTCGCGGCCGTTCCTCTGCAACTACCACACAAGTCCGGACACAGGACAGATTGATTCCTCGTGCCTGGAAAAAGCACAAATGAGTGCAAAGGGCTGTAGGTGTTAATTACCTCTGCCTCACTGCACCAAGATCTGTCCCCGCACAAGTAGTGACACTTGCCTAAAAGGCAATTTCCCTGGAAATTACTCCGGAAACGCAGGGCAAACCCTCTTCTTGTGTTCAAGTTATTTCCTCTTTCAGCTTCTATTTGTAATTATAAAACATGTCTGACCAGAGCCTAGAAACACTGCTACAAGAAAACACACACTAATAGTGCTTCTTCCTCTGATACAGAATGTAGCATCCTGTGCTTCTCAGCTCCAATCACATCTGCTATTCACTGCTTATATAGATGGAAACCAAACCAAGTGAGACCAATCATTTACTGGGATTACACTGAGTCTTTAACAAAACCAGGACCAGAATCCATTATCATTTCTAGACATGATCATGAATGCACTGACCAGCACTAGCCAGCTGTTGGAATCTGTGTTATACTGTTTAACTGGGACACCCCAAAGCAGANACATCTGCTATTCACTGCTTATATAGATGGAAACCAAACCAAGTGAGACCAATCATTTACTGGGATTACACTGAGTCTTTAACAAAACCAGGACCAGAATCCATTATCATTTCTAGACATGATCATGAATGCACTGACCAGCACTAGCCAGCTGTTGGAATCTGTGTTATACTGTTTAACTGGGACACCCCAAAGCAGACACCACCAGAACACGACTGATCCTTAACCTCACAGTACGCTACGTCAGTAAACCTCATGCAAAAAGCCACCTCAAGTGTTTTACGTAGCTATTTTTTTTCCCCTTCCTCTCATCTCCAAGGAGAAACCTCCTCTGTGTAGCAAATCGCCCGACACGCGTGCTTTGCATCATGTGCTGGTCCGAGCCCTCGCTGCAGACTCTTACACGAGTGACTCCTCTGCAGAGCATCCTGCTGCTGGCACCTCGCCCCAGGCTCTGCCCAGCAGCCTCCTCCCACGGAATCATGGAATTGTCAGAGTTGGGAGGGACCTCTAGAGACCATCCAGTCCAACTCCCCTGCCAAAGCAGGGCTGCCCAGAGCACATCACTCAGGAGCATCCAGGCGGGTCTTGAAGATCTCCAGAGAAGGGGACTCCACACCCTCCCTGGGCAGCCTCTGCCAGGGCTCTGCCACCCTCACCAGAAAGAAGTTTTTCCTGATATTTGAATGGAACTTCCCGTGTTCCAGCTTGTGCCCGTTGCCCCTCGTCCTGTCACTGGAAACCACTGGAAAGAATCCGGCTCCATCGTCCTTCAACCCACCCTTTAGATACTTAGAAGCATTAATAAGGTCTCCCCTCAGCCTTCTCTTCTCCAGGCTGAACAGTCCCAGCTCTCTCAGCTTTTCCTCGTAAGGGAGATGCTCCAATCCCTCCAGCATCTTTGTTGCCCTACGCTGGACTCTCTCCAGTAGTTCCCAGTCTCTCTCGAACTGGGGAGCCCAGAACTGGACGCAGTATATTCCAGTTGTGGCCTCCCCAGTGCAGAGCAGAGGGGGAGAATGACCTCCCTCCACCTACTGGCCACAGCAGCCCAGGATCCCATTGGCCTCTTGGCCACAAGGGCACATTGCTGGCTCACGGAGAGTTCAGTATCCACCAGGACCCCCAGATCCTTCTCCTCAGAACNAACTGCTTTCCAGCAGGTCCACCCCTGACCTCTATTGGTGCCTGACATTCTTCCTCCCCAGGTGCAGGACCCTACACTTGCCCTTGTTGAACCTCATTAGGTTCCTCTCTGCCCAGCTCTCCAGCCTGTTCAGGTAACGCTGGATGGTGGCCCAGCCCTCTGGAGTGTCAGCCGGCCCTCCCCAGTTTGGTACCATCAGCGAACTTGCTGAGGATACACTCTGTCCCCTCGCCCAGGTCATCCCACACCACGATACCCCCCACCCTGCAATACACCCCCCCATTGCCCAGGACTGCAATCAGATTTTGCTGCTTTTGCTTTTTGGGCAAGCTGTGGACTGGAGACTTGAGCAACAGGAAAACTGCTGTATTTAACAATTGTATCACTTTGCTTTAGCTCCACAGTTTCCTTAATTTATGTAAGATCACACTCAGGGAACATTTCTTACCTTTAACATTTCAACTTGGTTTCCAAGTCCCTTTGTGCACAGTTCCATGACCGAATAGGAACAGAAAGTGTCCCTTANCAAGCTGTGGACTGGAGACTTGAGCAACAGGAAAACTGCTGTATTTAACAATTGTATCACTTTGCTTTAGCTCCACAGTTTCCTTAATTTATGTAAGATCACACTCAGGGAACATTTCTTACCTTTAACATTTCAACTTGGTTTCCAAGTCCCTTTGTGCACAGTTCCATGACCGAATAGGAACAGAAAGTGTCCCTTATTTTATACTGGCTGACAGTAGATAACCAGAGAAAAAGATTGGATTCCAGCTCCATAGGAGGAATTAAAATTGACTGGTGTCCCGAATACACACTGTGAAGAACACCAAGGAAGAAAACATTTTTTGTATAGCATGTAGTTACCTTTAAATTAGTATTTACTGTATTTTCACGTTACATTCCAAGACCAGAAGCAGGTTGTGGGACTCTGCATCTGAGGCAAACTGATAATAGCTCCAATGCCCACCTTCACCAGCAATATAATTTTAAAAATACAACCTACTGTACAAGAATAATAATTTATACACACACAAACGTGCACACACACTGTCAGAGTGAAGAGAACTGGCTCAACCACACAGTTTACGGAATGAGAACTCCCTCACTGTAACATATAATCAAGGAAGAAAGGCAAGAGAAACATTCTGGAGCCAGTAATATTTGGCAGCACAAATACACATAATCAAGAGAGGATAACATCTTGCTAATCTGCAGGAAAAGGGAACGTATTATTTTCAGTTCAAAGACAAATTCTCCCCTTACTATAAATTAGTCATTTTGGTAATGTCAACATAACCTGCTGTAACTACACCAGATAAAGACGTGGACTGCCATTTCCCGTTTACATCCAGCCAAGAGTTAATCTTTTCTTTTTTCCCCTCAAAAGCCGTACCTGCAGAGGCACCAGAGCACAAACCCCAGGCCACAATAGGGGTCGAGACAGATCGCGATCTGCCGGGAGGAGTAGAGCTCACACTGAAGCTTGATGGCCCTGCAAAGGCCACTCACAGCTGCGTGGGACATCTGCAACACAGGAGAGAGAGAAACCCTGCTGAAATTCAAGGACATCAAAATAGGACTACATCAAGACACGTTGGTAAGAATAAAAATAGTTTTGCCTTGAAAACACTTCTCCATAAACTGTTCCTTCTTCCTTTACTTTTCATAGCAAAGGCAGAGCACTGCGGAACCCTCTGAGCCACAGCAAACCAGAAACAGTGATACCAATAGCTATTGCTTAAAAGCTTTAGGCATCCCAGGCTTCAAACATCATGAATGAGAGTCTAAGGGTTTCATTTTTTAGTTTCTTATCCTCTGTCAGCTGCATTCCTGTTCTGTCCTTGGTGGGGAAATGTGGTGGCTCGCGGGCTCCCCCGCAGCAGCAGAATTCCTGATGCCCGCTGCAGAGCCCCCTCTTCCTACACTGCAGCACAGTATCACACCGCATCCAGAGCTTTATCAAAACAAAAGCATGGTCTTTATTTAAGCTACCAGAGCCCGCTTTGGTGGAGGTTGAGGTGAGAGGTGGTTCAGAATATCAGCCAAAGACACCAACCCCCCTGATATCTAAGCCCGTTTTCCTGTACCTTTACTCCTGTGAGCATGCCTGTTGTGGAAACACTAAAATCTAGATATGCCAACATTTCAGCTGTAGGTGGCTTATAGATCTGAGACAGCCGCTTCCTGGGCAAGTCATCTGTACAAGAAAGGAACAAACATGGTTAATTTTGAATTACTGAACTGGTATTTGAAAGAACACAACTTGCAGAACACCCAAGATGGACAATAAAGCTTTCTATTAATTCTCGTTCCAAAGAGACAGACTAGTATGACAAGACTCTTGCCAAAGTTCCCACATAGAAAATCACTTATTCTCAGGAAAAGGGAGAAGAGACCAACTCGCTCTTGTCTTAAGGAAATTAACAGTTCCCTAAACCATAGCTTTTCAGTAAAATTATTTTCCATGCATGGCTCAATAAATGTAGAAGAGATGTCGGTAAACAAGGTCAGATCTAGCTTGTATCTTGGATTGTTTTTCTAAATATTCAAACAAATTCTTAGGAGCCACCCAGTTAGCATCAGAAATGGGGATTGGTCCCTTTGGAAGTCAGTGGTAACCCCTACACAGAACCCCCAAAATTCTTTTAGCCCACGGACCACACCTGTGTCAATGATGGTTGGCCAGGTTTTCACATCTACAGCAGCAGCTGCCTCTCTGGATTTCAGAAGTCTCATTAAGGTCTGGGTTGTGAGAATACAGGCAGCTTTGCTGACCTAAAAAGATAAACACTTACTAAAAAAGAAGACAGACAAAAGCATGTCCCAGTGGCACTGTCATTGCAAGATCTGGTGTTCAGAGAGTGCATTTTACCATCTGTAGCCAGCTTCCCCTAATGAACCTGCATTAATTTCTTTGGCTTTTGCAACACCGCGCTCTGCTCTTCCTTCACTAAAACCCCAAAAGGCAGAGTAAAATGCAAATAGCCACGCCAGGGCCTTCAGAGCAGCCGAGACCCATCACCTGCTCTACATCTGGCTTTCTGCCCATGGTTATAATGGGGAGGCTCCTTTCCTGCTTACTGGGCTTGGAGGGTAACCAACAGCAGGATCTGCACTTGCCCAGCAGTCAGGAGTGTCAATGGGAAATTTTAAATACTAATAGCATGTTCACATCCCTTGGAAACCACCTTTTAATAGCTATTTGTCTTGCACATAAGGAGAGGTGGTTCTCTCTTGCCTTTTATGAAGGAAAACACTGTCCTTCAGCTACAAGATGTGCTTCCATCACTGCTGTCACGCAGCAGCACGGGCGCGGGGACCGCTGTGTCAGGCACCGCAGCCCGAGAGGCCGAAGCGAGCGCGCTCCGGCCCCGTTACTCACTTCCACGATCATTCGCACAGTGGGCAGCGTAGCAGTGAGGCTCTGAGCGTGAGGCGGTCTGACGGTCACGGGGATGCAGCCAGCGTACAAACAGCCATAGAAGGCGGTGATTAGCTCAATGCCTGCAAGGACACGACAGGCTGTAGTGTGGGACACTGGTGACGGACACCTGGTGACACCAGCCTTTCCCCCCCGAGTACTTTTTCTCCAAGGGTCGGTTACAATTTCCTTTAGAAGAAGGTACATACACCTGTCACTTCCACAGCCCAGATGTGCAACAGAAACAGTTCCAACAATGAGGGCAGCACAAGGAAGCTAAGAAAGCTTGGGATAGGGAAAGTAGAGAAGACACCACACAGAAAACCATCTCTGTCTTACAGGAAAAGAATGTTCCAAGTGTCAAATGGCTCACGAGTCAGTCAGGACAGAACAGCACTGTCGGGCAGGGCAGGAGGTACGCACCGGAGAGCACCTCTCCCTAGCAGTGAGCGGCTAGCTGTGTGCCACCGGGCACAGCAGGCAGAGCGCCCGTCCCACAGATCCCAGCTGCAGAAAAGGAGCCCGCAGTCTCAGACGAAGTGCCCATTTTCTGAACAGCTGAAGGCAATGGCACCAGCCTCTACCAGAAGCCACTGTCTCATAGCAAACTACAGGCTTTCCCTGGATGAGAAGCTGCCAATGTGACTTCAGACAAATAACATCTGAAACAATCATGAGCTGAGCGGTCTCTGGCAGGGCCATGGGGGCAACTCTCCAGCACAGGCCACTTCCAATAACTTTGCAGTGAACAGGTCATACCAGGGATCTCTGGTAACCACAGAAAGGCCCTGAAGCTTTTATTCTAAACATTGTGACACAGCAGGATCCAGCCTTCTCACTCAAAAGGTACAAATGGGCTTTTCCGAAACTCTAGAGAATCAAAGTTGGAGTCCTGATAGTGCAAGACATTAGGACAGCCCTCTCTGGAGTCAGCACCAGATCAGTGAGTTCTGCAGTCCCTACAGTACCGCTGTTTCCATGCTCTCTCCTGTATTTCCAGATCTCAGTGAGATTTCAAAGAAAGATCATGCTGCATTTCCACAGTGGGATGCAGTCATTATTAAAACTTGCTTACCAGGAGGATAAAGAAGCACCACATTGTCTCCTGCATTGAGATGTCCTTTGTCAAACAGAACTGATGCAATTCTCTCAGCTTTTTTGTGCAACTGAAGGCAGGTGGCTGTGCACACAGTGGTTCCCTTGAAAGGAGACAAAAATGCTCTAAGCAAGGCCTGGCACAACACATGTCAGCAAAATGGCTGCTGAAAAAAAAAAACCCAAACCAACCAAAAAACTTGCTTGCTAGCGTCAGTCTATAGCTACTAGTTATCTATACCTATAGGCTGCCGGCATTCAATGAGGCATTTATCCACTACGGTATCAAAAAGATAGAGGTGGAGTTAGAGCTGCTCTAGAAAATTCTACCTTCCAGGGAGTCAGTTCAGGTCTTCTTGCACCAGAACCTTGCCAGAATATACTCAACAGGGATACACCATTAAATGATACAGGAACCAGTGGGACCTACAAACACGCTCAGTTTTAATATGATGCACTGAACCACGACAGTCATTTATCTAAAGTGACCTATAGGTTCAAAGGTTCAAATTTTAAGTTACAAATCTATGGGCAAAATCTGGTACAGAGACTAAACAGAGGACACTGGAGCGGGCAAAAGATTTTAAACAGTCTCAAACTTGCACTGAGTAACATGCTGTGGACCTTAAAAAAACCCCATTGACTCAGCACTGACTGTACCTTGGCATTTAATAAAAGGAAGAGTGGGTGGTCAGGAGTTGCTTGAGCTCTCCACTGCAATACCTCTGTCAGGAACTGGTGCTGAAACAAAGAGGCAGTAATTAAACACTAGTGTTCCTACTTCAGAGGCAGTATTTAAGTCCACTTCATGTTGCTGCTTTGCATTCAGCTGCAGGGTAAATTCTTTTCCCATTCTCTAGTTGTAATAAATACTGATTTACCTTTTTAACTAAATCATTGTCTTCTATTTGACCAAGATCTCTTCCAGAGGCTTGAGCGATGCGCTTCCCAGCAACCAGGTTCCCCACCATCACAGAGGCAGGGCCAACGCCTGTCGATAAAGAAGAGCTGCATGAAATCCGGACTTTTCATGCAAATGGGAAGGGGCAGGCCTAAAACTGCAATCTGCAGGATGGCAAAGGAACAAAGATTCTCTGCAGGATCCCACTGCTCCTGGGCATGGGTGCAAGAAGAGCGGTAATGAAACCTCACTGACAGAGTTCGGAAGGCGTTGATAATCTCCTGGTCATCAGCAGAGAGAATCCCAATGAGTTCTAAGTAGGAATCAAAATTCCTGACTGACACATGCAAAGAGAGGCCCTAAACAGGCCTCAGCCTCAGGCCACAAGACAAGCTCTGGTCCCCGGCACGTAGGACGCTCGGTGTCGGAGGCATCACACGGCTTCCTAGGTCTGAGACTGTGAACTTCAGTTTATAAACATTAAAGGGACTCGTGTTACCTGGCTGTTTCTGCCTGGGTTTTGGCAAGTTCGTCACACACGTGTGCGGGCACATGAGGATGTTGCATGGATGCAGAGAGCCCTCCAGAAAGTGCTGCTTAGTTTGAGAGATATGGATCCCTCCCAACGGTGTTTTTGGCAATGTATTGGCTGGCACAAGAGCAAGGCAATAAACACCCACTTGGTGAATGCTGTCGATTGCCTAGAGAAAGGAAAGACAGTCACTGGAGTTCTGGTTACTACTGGAGACAGTCTGCTGCTACCGGCCACAATGACATACCGCAAGACAAATCCCCGCACAGGTAGTGTCCACGCCAAGGGCAGGGGGCTTGGAACTAGATGATCTTTAAGGTCCCTTCCAACCCAACCCATTCTACAAGTCTATGATTTATAAGGTACTGGAGGAGCAAGTCAGTCACTATCATTCCATTTCACCTCTGTAAGAGCAGTAAGCCCTGTGGTAAGAGCTAAGCGCTTCTCAGCATCCCTGCCTTTATCATCCATTTCATGTACAAGAAATCCTTTTTTAAATCTTTCATGACCAAAATCCCAAAATACACACAGTTGCTTGATGAATCATATGATTCTGATCTTAAGATTTTATCCATCTGTCTCCTCTGAACCATCTCACTCCATCCCTTTTTGTCCGCCTCAGCATTCAGGCATCTAATACATTATTCAGACCACCAGGTCCTTCCCTGAGTTTTCCCCCCAGTTTGCCTGCTTCACAACCTGGAACAACACTCACGAGAATGACCTACATGCAACGCAGGCAGTTCTCAAAGCAAGTATTTGCTGCTCATTCCACTTTCTTAGGGCTATACTCATTCAGCTGTTTTAACCTTTCTCTGCTTACTCCCTGCTGAAAATGCATCTCCAAAGGATAAGGGTGGTGTTAAAGCGTAACTTTGAGCACCAGCACGAGCCGAGACTAAAAGCGGAACTCCTGAGCCCGAGCACTGGATCTGCTTTGCAGGGCTGAGAGGCAACTGTGTTTCTCTACACAGCCATCTCGCTAGAACAAAGCTGACCACTTTGTCAGCGCCTGCGCTATTTTGCGTTGCAGCCGCTTTCCCAGGACCTTCAGGACACAACAGAACAGCTTGTACACAGCAGATGTCCCCAGCTTGTGACCCTGTGAAAATACCTTGTGCCAAGTGGGATCATGAGCCTGTGCTCTTTCCACCTGGGGCGTGCTGATGGCCTCTGATCTGCCCACACACGAAAACCTGCACAAACTCACGTCGTCCACCTACACCATGGGCTCACCTGCAGCACTCGACTCATCCACTGAAAACTGTCCTCTTCAGATGCATCTGGCCTCTGCTCTGCAACCACCACGATCCTCTCGTCATAGAAGACAGACACTGAGAACACGGCGATCCTATGAAAAAGGGGAGAGCCATACTGGCACAAATTCCAGTTCTACTCCTTGGGAACAGGAAGCCAAGGAAACAGACTAAACTCGTAAAAAGAAAAATAAACCCATGGGGCAAAGACAGAGAGAAAATATTAGACAATTAAAATTGAGTCAGAACGGAAAGACTTTGAGGATGGTAAGGGATTAATTCCACCTTCTGATGAAATTTCTAACCAGCGTAGTCCCCTATCTTCTCAACCTGCCATCACATTTCTGTTCCAACCTGTGGCAAATCACCAAGGTAAAAAAACCTTTAAAAGCAACTACACGATGTAGGGGGCTTAAAATCCCCTGTTAAGTCCTACAGACATGAGCTCCAACCCTGCCTGGGGATGTAGAAAATTATATCCACAACTGCTAAATAATATTAAGTATCTTTGGACATTAATGAAACTCTTCCTTGCTGCAGAGCACCAGCCAACAGAGCCAATTACCACAGAGGCTTAAAAGTAAATTCTACAGAGACAGGGAATTAAATTTTCTGTGTGGCTAACTTATCTTGTTACTTGATTCCATCCCCTGAAGTACACAGACTTGATGAAAAGCCAGACAGGACAGTAGGGAAAACAGACCTGTGCTGAGCAGGATCAGACCAATTGCTGTCTAAACCAAAACTGTTACTTTAACTGAGCTTCCCCCCCAGAAAACCCATTACTGAAGAGAAATCGAAGAACATAGCTGTTTGAACGATTTCTTCTTCATACCTGAAAGAACCTGTTTCATTATGTTACATGCAGAAGCTTGTGGGGAGGGGCAAGGTTTATTTTGCTAACCTTCCTCTGTAAACTGTTTTTATTGACTCTACTGCCAATCCAGTTGCTACGATGTCATCGGCATTATGTCTGCGCCCACTGACGGTCAGCAACCCATCCATTTTTCCAACCACAAACACCAGGCTGCCCTGAAAGATAAAAAGGTATCTGTGAATAACCTACATGAGGTGGATATTCAAATTCTTTGATGACCTGCATATTTCGTAACTATGACTAGATCAATGGAATTTGCATAAAACACCTTTTCTTTCTCTTTAAATCACATCATTTATGGCTAAACCAAGAGAAGCATTCTAGCCACCCAGTGAGACAAGACACTCCAGCGGTCATAGCAGAACCGCCTAAGAAAAGCTTCTCACACTTGGCTGTAGCAAATTAGCAATCTGAGAATGTACCAAGAAGCATAGTAAGGCTTGGTAATGCCAGCGTGCTGGAACAGCAAGGGTTCCTATGGACTCAGAGAAATCCATTAACATGCAACTCTCCTACCCCCAGCCAGCTCTCCTTAAGCATACTTCTGTAGCTGAGCGCTTTTGGTTTAAACATTCAAGGCTATTAGCAGAAACAACAGAATACAGCAAGGCTCCAACACTCTGTTACGTACAGGTCCAACAAAGCCCAGCAGGCCGGAGCGGACAAACGGCACATCGCCCACCGGGGAGCCAGCCGTGTTCACCGGGATAATCTGCAAGAGAAGGGAGGGCACTGCAGGCAAAGGGGATGTGCCTGAGGACAGAAACACATCCCCCATGTCAAGAATTGCACTGTGTGCAAGTGGAGTGATGAGAAGAAGGGGACGGAATCCTTGGTGCAGTCACCATTTTAGCACTGTGGGAGACCTTTATGAAAGGGGAACACTGAATATATCTAACCCTAGGGAGTTTTTCAGTGTATCTTTTTAAACAACAACATTAACACAAGTTACAAACCCAAAAGATTATACAAGGCTATCAGTTCTACACAGGAAATGGGGAAAGAAAGATGCATTCTACTATACATACCTCAAACGTATTCTTTGTCACCCCTGCCAGCCCATAATACATCATTCCTCCTGCTCTGGAGCTAACACAGATTTCACCGATCTCATCTGTTTTACAGAGCTGAGGTGGTCCGTCAGGTTTCACAATACACATCATTCCTAGGGCAAATTGCAAATCGTTGAAACAGTCCCCAGGCTGTGCCTTCTATAAGAGCTGACACATTTAATGGTGACAGGAACAACAGCCTGTGTGGGGACTGTCTCCCCCGCTGAGGCTGAACATGGAGAAAACACTGACCGCATCTTTTTTTAAAAACGTTCCAGACCATTTGCAAAAAGTTCTTACAGGAGACTCCTGCACGTTTTTACCTCCTGGCATCACGTGGCCAACATCCTGGACAGTGAGAGCAGAGTTTTTATCTTCGGTGTTGACACGAATCACACCAAAACTCAGCCCGTTCATGGACAGGATGGCTCTTCCCGGCAAAGGTGCCCCAGGGACCCCAGGCCTTTGAAGGACACAAAATCAATACACTGTATCAGGCACACAGGCTGTTATTGGGCTCACATGAAGATACCACAGCAACAGAAATATGCATATTTCAGTGTCTCTGCTTTGCATAACAAATTTAAAACTGTGAGATGACATCACCTCCCAGAAGAGCCACACTAAGCAGTAAGTAAGAAATCATATTCCTGGGCAAGTGCAGCTCTTCTTCCAGCTCTTTAGCTTAGCCCAGTTAAACACCGGCTCCCAGGCCAGCTGATTGCAGGGCTATTTATTAGAGAAGGCAGCAACGTACAGCAACAAACTAGGAAAATCACTGTTCAAAGTGATATCAAATTTCATCTCCGATTCATGAATACCACACTAGCAGTGTAAATCAAGAGTAGGAAAAAGCAGTGCACAGCTCTTACAGGCACTGTTGAGCTGTCAGGCATCTTAGAGGGAAAAAAGCATGCACATCTTAGGAGAAATTTTTACCAACTTGGCTATTGAATACCTGACCGCACACAGTAAATGTCAGTGGAGCTTATTACATGCTTAAGTCAACTATGACCAACTGATGTATGAAGAGGCCTCGGCCCAGATCATTTAATCCAGCGAACGGACTGCGAGGTTGCACGCCCATTACCTCCGTATTGCAATAGTCATCGCTTCTGGAGATGTGGCACATGGACAAATTGCTTCTGGCTTAAGCCCATGGCTCTGGAACAAGCTCAGGAAGGCATCACATGAGGAAACAGACCCTGGAAAGAAAGAAAATATGCCACTATGTCGTAAATTAATTTGATTTTTAAAATTGTTCGTAAAATAACCTAGAAGTGCATGCAGTGTATTTGCAGAGTATCACTGCATCACTTCTACAAACTTCAGGTAGCATCTTCCAAGACACCAGCCACAAAGGACCTCAACTGCCTCCTGAATGGGACTTGGGAACCGGCATGTTCTCTTGGACAAGTCTGCTTTTCTCCCCCAACCTGCTCCCGAGTTACACACTCACGGTACAACAGGCTTAAAATACTTTCCAAACCTCCAACAGTTACTGTACACATGTAGGGTCTGTTTCCACGCAGGATGCATAAGCAAAACAGGTCTAATGGTATTCCAAGTATCCCTTCCAGTTGGTGCCATCTACAAACATTCTTTAAGCCTTTTCACTAACAGCATTCCTTGCAGATTTTTCTGGGGATTTTTTCCCCTTCAAAGTTCTTCTTAAAAGCCTTTACCTTAACCCCTGTGAGCAATTCAAAACCAATTCAAAACCATGCCTCCCAGAATTCTGTTTTACCCGGAAGAGCTCCCCTTTCAATTCTCCTGTTTCTGCCTTCGCAGCATCTTTCACAACTCGTACTCAAAGGACGAAAGCACAGAAATCCCCTTGCCTGGTGCTCACATCCCACAACCCACAGCTTGGTGTCACGCCCAGCTGCCCTCACTGAAATCTTCCCTGAGGGATCTACAAACAGAGCTAAGCTTGAGCCCGGGAGATGACTGCCTGAGAAACCCCTTTCCTGGAAAGAGCAGGATGTGGATACTCACAGGGATTCGCACCATCAGTTACAATCAGCATGCGCAGAGAACCCAAACTGACGTCTCTTTGGTCTCGATGGGCCATCATGGCCCAGTGCAAGTCTCGACACTTGACTAAAGCAACTTTTGCTGCAAACCAACATAAAAAAGATGTAAGGACAAACGCAAGCTTTCCATGAGTCATTTTTGTATGAATAAACACTCCAACACCCCCAAAAGAGAAAGCTGTCACTAAAGCAAGTAAGCCTTAATTAATTGAGCCTGCAGTAACAGCAAACCCCAACATACAATAGCATCTGCTGTGGCACACAGGCCATTTGCCCACCGCCTGAGCCAGGGTCTGTTGCTATTGCAGCTCCTCCTCCAAAGCACATAAATCATTAACACCATCTGAATGTCCTGGGTGAAGATCGGGGACTGATGGGTCTCGCTGTGCTCAACTATTTTCTTGGACTCATAAAAGGCACTGGCTACAAGTACACAGGTTGTGAGTTCCCCGTCAAGGGTGCTGACATTCACACAGCATATTGTGTATATTTAGAAATATTTGTGTATATATATATTTATATATATTGTATATACAATCACACACACACATATATATGTATATATTTAGAAATAAATTAGAGTTTTGACCCTCGAGATTTGTCATGGGAGAGCAAGAAGACAGGCTCTAAAGCATTTGTGATTTTAATGCCCATCACTCATTTATCCTGAGAACTTCAAGCTAACACTGTGGAACACACACAGTTACCTTTGTGGGCATGAACCCTCTGCACCCACGAAAGCGGACAGGTTTTCATCACAGAATACGGCACACTGATAGTGTGCAGCTTGTTCATTACATTCTGAAAAACAGAAAAAAGATTTTTAGAAAAGGGCTCACAAAACCCATCATGAAGCAGAAATCGGAGTCACCCTCGCTCCCCATCAACCCCTGCCCCACCATGAATTCACATAAGGTTTCTAAGGATGCTTCTACACTTCCCCTGGAGAACTACAGGTCTACCAGGGAGAGAAACAGGTGACTTAATAATCGGTAACAGTCCTCAACCATCTCCTCAAATGTCATAATTATAAAGAGTTATGAAATGCTTCAGAAAGTCCTTGCAGGCTCCACTCACCGTGAGAATGCCATGCCACAACCCTGCATCCTTCTTAAAATCCAAAACATTCACTATCGTTTCACCTGGGAAAAGAAAGTTGTAGTTTTGAAGTGAAATGTGCCAGGACAGCTGTGACAATTATTTATGCTGGAATCTGCTTATGTTTGAATCTGTCAGATCTGCTCCAAGAGGCACACACCAGCCTTGTTTGCCTGATTATACGTTTTACTAGTCAGAGCTCCTTGTTATGCAAAATAACACAACTGAACATCAGTTTAAGAGAAGGAACACATCCCAGAAAGTTGCAAGAAAACAACATTACAGCCTGTAATGTACATCAGAAGAACAGGAAGGGTCTTAACCTCATTATGCAGGAGCAGCAGCAAGGGAAGAGAGAACATCATTCAAGCACTGACTCCCAGAAGCAATGGAAATTAAAGTGATGGCTTCCAAAAGACAAACTCTGCATTTTAAAGTACTATGACAAGCAGCTCTAAAAATAAAGTTTCAGTCATGGATACATAAATTAGCTTGATTTACAAGGTAGACCAGACTAAAACCATATCCTATAGCAGAACTCTCTGTACTCCCACCAGCTATTTCCAATCTCCATTTCTGAATTAGCCAAAAAAGCCTCATGCAACTCGTACAGAACCAGTTTATGCAAGAGGCGCTTTGATATTTACACACATTATGAAGAACAAAGGTTTGGAAATGCATTTTAATGGACGATCCATCAGTACAGCAAGAGAAATACTCCAGCCCTTTGGAAAACGCTCCTCTTTTCATTCATCTGAACAGACTTGTTAACTTTCTAGACATGATGCAAATCCCACTTTTTATTCCTCTTCACTATGGCAGTGAAAGTGATGTAGATTGGGATGGAAAAGAGTACAGGCAGTCTTGAGTTTTGGGGAGAATTAATACACAACTCCTCCCTCCCACCTTTTTTTTTTTTCAGTAGGTACTATTGCGTGCTGATTACTCACAGACAGCTGTTAAAAATGAGAGCTAACCACCAAACATGATGTCACTAAACCTTCATTCCTCTGATGTTTCTCTGACATCACCCACCTTCAGAATAGTTGCAGGCCTGAGACAAGGCTTGACAGTGAGACAGCATGGCAATGCGAGACACCGTCACGCCCATAACACTGCCCTCTTTGCTCGTCTTGTACTGCAGAGGAGGGGAAAAAAGGTCAAGCTGCAAGTCTGGATCCACATATGAAGGAAATCAAATGACAGAATCCACATGAAGTAGTTTCGTTTTTCTAAAGCTGCTGAGACATACTCTAAAAAGTACCTGCTTGTAGGTATCTTGAAGGTATCAGCAAGGCTCAGCACAGAAAATATAGTTATTCAGGTAGGAAACACGCTCAGCTAACTCCAGAGGGAGAGGAGACAGAGGGCAATTGAATGCCTTTGTGTTTATGTCACTATTACTACTTCTCACAGCATCGCCTCCTGCTCCTGCAAGTGAACTGAAAAGCCAATTCGTAATTTTAGAATAGCCAAATTACTGTTACTGCTTAAACCCCTGCAATTCCTAGAAGTTGCCATACTGAGGTGTACAAATGAAAATAAGCCCCTCTAGGAAGAACAGAAAATTCAAAATGCTGTGGGCTTAAGCAGATCAGAAATCCGTGTTATCAAGTACACTATCTCAGAGAGCTCAGTTGTCTCAATTACAAGCTTTCTGGAACAAGAACAGCGTTCAACTAATTTCAAGCAGGGCTCAAGGCCACAAAGATATTAAAAACTAAAATAAGCTTCACAGCAGGTTGTACACAGTGAAAGGCTTGTTTCAGTGGCTAGAAACTGGGAAGTTTAAGGTAGCGAGGTGAAAGTATTATCTCCCTGGTGATTAGAACATTAAATTCAGCTCACGGAAACTACTTTCTATTCCCCATTCACTACTTACCTCAATATATGCTGGCTCAGTTCCTGCAGCTGAGATGTTGGGCTGCCAGTCCTTAGGAGATTTGGAGAGATATTTTGAATCTGTCACAACCCATTTGAGTCTGGGCCAACCTAGAGCCAAAAATAAAGTGGAATATTAATATCAGTTTATTTATTGAGGGATTTATATTCTGCAAGAATACACTAAAACCCCATCATTTGTCCAAGTTCAGTTACACAAGCACAATACCAATCCAAGCCAAGCTACTGGCCAGAAGGCTCATCTCACTTCTCATCAGGGAGTTCAGTGGGCAACAAGGCACTTCCTTGGCTCAGGAAAGATCCCTGCAGTATTTCTAAATATAGCTTGTTGTATCATTAATAAAACTGCTTTTGAACCTGCCAAATGACACTGAAGGGATCTGAGGACAGCCCTGGTGTGTAAGGGGGGCTTCCAGAACCACAAGTGATTCTGTCAGACACACGGACCAACCTGCACCACGTGCATAAACCCGACAGCACTTAAGTGACGCTATCAAAGAGTCACTCACTTTGTTGTGTCCCCCCCCCCCCCACGCATTCAGACTTCTGGCAACCACTGTCAGTTCAGCTATAACAAAAGTACGATCAAAAGCAAGCATATGACCAATCTAACCTTTAAACTGCACAATTTCTCCATTTTGTGTTTTTGGAAGCCCTTTCAGACAAACTTCAGTGGTGAGGGCCAAAGCAATACCACAGCTTCCCAGCAGAAAACCGATCTGCTGACCACCAGCATCCTGAGGGAAGAGGGGAGAAAAAGTCATTCCTGCTTCCAGATGACATGAGCCAACTTTCCCCTTACCAAAACCCAAGGTTTGGTAATGCTCTGGGAACTGGATGGTAACACTAGGGATCACATGGGGAAGAAGAAAAAACCCATTCCCACAAACAGTCTTCCCTTTGGTTTGTCCTTCTCTGCGTCCAGCGTCTGGCAATGGCTTGAAACTCAGGTGACAAGCGCTGTCTGGCAGGGCTGAACGCCACCGCTTCTAAGCTTAGCTAATAACACATTTTGGAAGATGACACACATCGAGCACAAAGGCCTGCTGGGGAAATGGAGATGTGCTTACAAGCCAATAAAAGTCCATAGGAAAATGATAAGCCACCACAAAAATGCAGAAGGGCTCCTTAATCTCCTGCATACCAAGCCTGCTCTTTTCTATTCGTTTTGTTCAAAAATGAAATGATTATGTAACTGGGGACAGATTGCAGAGAAATCTGGTGATTCTCAAAGGGAACCCTTTATACAGAAACAAATATTGCATTGGCAAGACTGAAGTGCATTGGATAGGAAATGCACTGAAAACAAGTGCTCATGCCCAGCATCCAGGCATTGAGCAAACACCATTTATTTTCATTAATGGAAGCCCAGAGGCTTCGAAGAAGAATCAGGAGGCAAAAAAAGCAAAACTTATAATTACACTGAATTAACAAGACTCTCTTTCCCCAGAAACTAATTTCTATTGCACAATGATAAAAACACTGAAATGAGGTAGCTCACTGAGAAATCTGATTGGGCAAATACTGGGAGAAGTTTTAATTTTGTATGTGGTTGCTAAAGCAGTTGTCACGTTGCAGACAAACGAAAGCAAAGCTCTGTGACTCCCCGAGGACACCAGCCCAGCTCACCGTTTCACTACCACTGCTCTCGCCATATGTTTGCCATTATTCTGTTGCTTTTGATTCCTCTTACGAAATCTATACTTTTAGACAGTTCTTGACATGGCAATAATATGGCAACATTGCAAAAAGTCTGGTAAGGGTAAAGAAAAGGCTTTGTTGAGCAAATAATTTACAAAAAGTGCCTCCAAGTCTTCAGAAATACTTAGCACCTTCAGTCTCCAGCAAAGTCAAAAGAGTGGTAGATGCTAAGTGCGGCTGGAAACGAGACCCCATTCACACCGGTCAGAGGGCAGAGTAACGATATTGTCTGTACCCTGTAAATTATTTGCAATAACCGAATGAAGACTACAGCATTTAGGCGAATTGACCACATCCAGCCACTCAGCACAGCTCTCTGGTCAATATGTTTTTCCACTTTTAACCAGCTATTCCAAGTTCACAAGGGTCTCGCGCGTCACGTTGACACAGAGCTGCCCAGGCAGCAGCTGGACGCTGGGAAATGCTGTCAGAGGCTGATGGTCTGACTTGGATTTCATCCCACGTCAGCCTATCGCTCCTCTAAGTTCCATCAACGTTACCTTTCTGGTAAGAGGTACCTCTATAGGCACTGGAATGACTTCTGCTAGGAGACAGCCGTAAAACGCCACCATAAACATGACGGGGTCATTGTTGGGATAAACAAGGGCTACCTACAATTCACAAAAATATTTTGTTAGTTGAAATACAAGGAGAAATGGCAAAGTTCAGCTCTATAGTGACTAAAAATCAGAAAACTTCATGTTATTTCACATTCTATCACAGCATTTTTCACAGGGCATCTTCAAGCGCTCTTTCTTCCACCTAAGGTCTGTGTGTGCCCAAGTTCCTCCCGCAGCAGCGTCAGCGTTCCCTGTGTGCCCATACACCCGAACACGCACACACAGCCAAATCACAGACTTCTAAAGCTCTGCATCTCTCCCAGAGGTGCAATGAGCTTCCTTAGATGTATTTCAAAGTCCAAAGCCAAGAAGTTGCTTACAGAGGAGCCAGCAAGATAGAAAGATCACAAGAGTTTCTTTCCCAAATAGCCTGTCCCTGGGATAAGAGCCTCGCTATTAAAAGAACAAGATTATAGCATCTGTGGTAAGTTACAGCCCCCCAGAATTCCTCTTTTTACTTCAGAGGGAGAACCAGACAGTCCCAAACTCATTACCCTATCTCCAGGTTTTAACACGGGTTCATTTTTGGTCCCCAGTTTATTAAGCAGTGTGTAGGCCAGCTTGAGACTTCTGCTCCACAATTTGCCTAGAACACAAAGAAGAGAGACTTGCACAACTCTAAATCAACCCAGCACACAGGAGAACATACCAATTCTTGACTGCTTTTACCTTCCACAGCCACATCCTCCGTTTCAGGTACTTTCTGCTTTGTCTACAAAGTTCTCAAAAACCCCAGAAGGTATTTGCAACCACCCCAAGACCAACAACCCCGTGTTCTACCCACTACTGCTCCTTGGGAAGCCAGGGCTCAACTCACCATACGTGAGGGTATAAACAGGCTTTCCTGTCACATCCAGCGCTGTCAGGCAGGGGCACTTGGCCTGGGTGGTTCCCCAGCGCTGCAGCGCCGCTTCTAAGGCAGGAGGCCAGTTACACACAACACCCAGGGGCTCTCCCTTCACAGGGGTCATCTGGCGCCCCTCCGGCTTGGGCTGGTTGGGGTCCGGCTGCGGAACTGAAGAAAATCCGGTCACGTTCCCAGTTCATCTTTGCTCATTTGTTACAAAACACTTAAGCTGGAAAGATGCGCTAAAAAGAAATGCTCTTCCTCATCACCTTTAGGTTTAACCACCTCTATTGCATTTCATTTCCTAGGAAAGCCCTCACAAAACCAAACATCCTGAACAAGGTCTTCTCTTAAGGTGCTATTAAAAGGTATTCAATTCAACAGTGAGGAAAGGAACACAGAACTGGAGAAAAGACAAACAATCTTACAAAATAAGGTTGTAATGAAATTATCTGTAACAACAATCCCTTGAGGGAAACTAATTAAGTAGCCTAAGCAAATGAAGAGGTTTAAAAAAAAAAATCTATTTAAATATTTTTGTCAATAACTTTTAGTTATTGGAAGAAGTTGAGGAGGTCACTCAGCACTATGTGTGTGTACTTATCACAAATGATTAATAAAAAGTATTAATTGGTGCTATTACCTTCCACAATTTCTTCAAAATCATCCACAAAAAATTCTTTCAGGGGTGGCCTTTTAGGTCTTTTCAAGGTGTTGAGCAACTGCTGAATTTTTGTGGAGACTCTACTGCTCACAGGAACACCTGGAGGGAAAGATTTCTGTCTAATGAAAGTGTTCATCATCTCTATTAACATTTACATCCCACCTCCCTCTACCGGCAGATACTTCCCTTGGTGTGCCCAGCTCATCAACTACCCACTTCCATCACTAAAGGTTGTGCCAGTGCGGGACGACATCAGTAAGCATGATATCAGCTGTGTATTAATTCAGTGGTCAGAAAATGCTCATAATAGAAACTCACTTTTAAAGCGCTTACTCCCTTCCAGAGGCCGATTTCCATCTGTCCGACACCTTGTCCTTGCTGCAGACCCCAGCCCACAGCTCTGCGCCTGCCGTGGTACGGACCCAGAGGCACCAGGCTGGCCACAGAGGGAGAACGCCAGACCAGGAGTAGCAGTGTCACCCCTCTGCACAAAAGTTTATGCCAACCAGCTCAGAGTGAGCATTACCAGCTTCATGGGAGTTTAATCATAGCTAAGAATTACATTATTTCATACATCTTACCTTCCCTTTTGGGGATTCTAGGACAAAAGCTTTTAAAAACAACTAACCTACCTATGCATTTGGCTTTTTTTTTAATCTTAAAAAGTGGTAGAGAAGAAAGAAGCCTATTACCTCTCCCATGATTTTCTCCAGTTCAGTACACAGTAGGTAGAGTTGCTGCAAGGGAATGTGTTAATGCCATTGTCCAAACTGCACCATGGGAATGTGTTAATGCTGATGCCATAACCATTTCAAATTTGTGAAGTGCTTAAATGGGATACACTAAAGTCAAATGATTTGTTCTCCCAACTCAAGCCCTTCCTTAACACCATTCTAATTTCTGGGTGCTCTGAAAGGTTCCGTACCATCAGCAGTATCCATGAGACTGGAGCGGTTTGATCCCTTGTGCATGCCCTTCACGATCCCTGAAGGAGGAAGGTCAATCGCTGGTGGGCGTGCTGAGGATGTGGAGGTAGTTGCTGTGACATCTGGGGGAACTGAGAAATTTTCTAAAGAGAGGGAGAAAATCGAGATGGCAATTAACATATACCTTTTATTATCAGACGGAACAAGCAAAGTGTTAGTTACCCGTTACCAACAATCTTAAAAACTTGATGGATTGAACGTGTGGGAGCTCTTATTAATGCTAACACACTGCTTCTGGAATATTAAGTAGCTCTAGGAGGTGCACGTTATCTGTTTGGGAAAATACAAAACAAAGGCACAAGATGAGTGGCTTTGTCCACATCAGGAAAGTGGTTCACCAAACCAGAATTCCTCTTATGGGTCTCTAACCTTCAAATCAAGCTACATCTCTTGACATTCAGCACTGTAAAAAAGGGGGGGGAAAAAAAAAAGAAAAGTCTGAAATCCACATGAGCTCTGGAATATTCAAAGCTCAGAACAAAACTCTACATCACCTACACAGTAACCTCTCTTGCTAGAATTATGCTATTTAGCTTTTTTGTCAGTAAGGGCTTTCTAAAACAAAACATGCAGCAGACTATTGACTAAAGCACATCAGCAAAACATCATGTTGGGTTTAAATTTCTTCCAGTTCAGTGGCTAAACAACATGAGCCTGCCCAGAAGTTAAATAATAAACTTCAAATCTAATGAACAGAGCAAACTGGATCTTACTTTTGCTTTAAGTTGCAAGACACTCTCTTGCTTTTCAGATGAATTTGTAAAGCTTCAACACTGCAAGTAGCTCGCAATACTTCAGAAATTCTCATTAATTCTCTCATAAATAAGTGATTTTTGCTTACACAGGATTTCTTCATACAACACAGTAGGTTCAATCATCTGATAGGGCAAGAATATTCTATTCCAGCTTAACAGAACCAGCAGCTGTTGCTTATGAAAGAAAAACTCAACACTTTTGAAACTGTACGTTGGCTTGCATGGAGAGCCTGGAGAAAGGCAGGTACTGAATAATTCCCACAGAAAGGATTTTGTGGTTGATTCTCTGCACCCCTCTTTCTAAGGGGAAAAAAAATCCATTTCTGCATACCTTTGGAGATACGGTGGCGAGGAATATTCCTCATGTATTGAACGTCTAAGATCACTAGGAAGGACCTAGAATTTGTACAACTGCAAACATTTGCAGGACTTGTTATTGCTCTCTCCAAAGAGATGGATAAAATCGTATACGTGGGAGTTCCTATTCATGTAAATTAGGTGTTAACACAGGATGAACGCAGCATCTATATGGCAAATTCAATTCCGCCAAAGATTTAAAACTTCTATTTTGCATAAACTACTAATTATATTAGATAGTAGTTATTCTGTAGGTGAAAAGCCAGATTACCTTCATTCATTACAAAAGGTAAATGTGACTTTCTGTATGCTCCAATTAAAAACAGCCTCTCTGCTTCAAAGACACATTAATTATATTGACTACATTTTATGGGCAATTTCCCCAGTTTTCCATTTCAGAAAACAACTTGCATCCCAGCAAATAAACAAACAAAAATAACAGCAGTAAAAAATAATAATAAGTGAAACAGTTAAAAACACCAGCACTTCTATGCACTGCTTGCCCCAAACCAGTTAAGCAGAAGCAGAGAGCACACAAAATACAGACATCTCTTAGGATGCAGTAGTAACTGTAACAGCAGATAAAACATACACAGAGCAAAAACAAACTTTGCAATTTCATACAGAAGCATCAGCAGCAAGGAGCACCTCAGAGCCTCAAAAAACTGAGCCTGGGGTATCCAGATCTGTAGATTTTGCTCCTTCTTCTCACTACCTGGATGCTCTGATTGTTTCTCAGACTGGTCAGGAAAGATCTCTGCTAAATCTTCACTCTGCTATAAGCACTTTTTGGAATGATGCATGCTCATTTGTTTGCATATATGGCTGGGTTTGGTTGTTTTTTTTGTTTTGTTTTTTTTTAATCTAACACAAACAATAAAGCGTTAGGCAGAATGAGAATGTTAAACCACAGCACTTCCCCCACTCAACAGGCAAAGACACCCCTAACGTATTCATCAGGACACAGATGCCGGATGCTCTGTACACACAGTAGCCTCAAACAGCCGCAGACATAAGCACCACAGTTCACAAAGAGAAAGTTGTGCCCACTGAGCCTGTCAACGCCGGCACCGCGCCCCACAGTCTCTTCTGCCTTGGTAAGCTCCTGCTCCCCACTTCCCCTTTTGCAACCAACTCAATATTTGAAATTCTTAAGGAAAAAAAAAAAATCATGCAACTCCAACAAATCCCAGCAAGTTCCATCAAAACTAACTAAACTCTTGATCCGAATTTCCCTTACGCAACCGACAACTCCAGCTTTATTAATACATTCTAAATTTGAAGCAATTTTTCTGTTCATACTCATCTCCTACCTATTCGAGTATTGGCAAATACATCAGCTAGTGACCCACTGGTCCCTTTGCCTTCTCCATGGGAAAGTGTAGAAGATGCTGATGAAGATGTGGATGACCCCTGAATAGATCGGTTGATCCAAGACTCAGCATTCTGTAAGCTCTGATGCAATGCAGCAGAAAGAGCAGCTTGGCGCCTTAGCGACCCCTCGTCCTCGGATGCGGAAGACGTGTCTGTGTGGAAGCAGAAAAGAAAATCTAGCTGCTTAGGGAAAAGCACATTGCTCTGAACATGCTCTCTTTCCAATTCACACCTCAATGCCACAGGCGTATCGTATGAAGATCTTTTTTTCCACATGCTGTGTCAAACAAGGTTACATTGGCCAAACCAACAGTTAATGCAGAGCTCTCCAGTGTCAACACATTTACCCTGGTGTTTTGCCCCTGTTTAAAGCACACACAAGATTCACCTCCTCAGTCGAACACCCTTCCCCTGGATTCTCCAAATTTATTGACTTATCTCTCATTACTTTTCCATTCACATTCCAGTATACCAGATGCTGTATTGCCTGACTTCCGTAATTCTGAAGTGTAAAGTGAGGGGTCAGTATCGCTGTCAAAACTGGAAGTTCACAGGCACAAAGCAGAACACAGGCACCGGGAGACAAAAGTGCCAAGGCCACTTGCAGAAAATGCTTTTGTCTGGAATTCTAAATAGATCCCTTTCAATTGCAGAAAATAAACAAAAAACCCACCCCAAAACAAAACAAAAAAAGACAAAACTGGAACAAGGAACTGCATCCTGCCATTCCAATAGAACAGATCTCATCTACCCTAAAGCTGTGACCTAATTATTTATCATGAGGAACAAACTCATTACTTGGCATCTGAAGTTGTACAGTGCTACATATAAACATTCTGTTTGGCTCTGGCCTAAAATTTAGGTGTTCTCCAAAGTGATTGCTCGTCTATACTCTAGTATATCAAACTATGAAATCATGTTCTACCCACTTGCCAAAGGAGAACACAGTCACGAGCTGAAGAAAAAACTGATTCCAGACACACTGTAAGCGCTGCCCTTTCCTTGTGTCGTACCCACAGCTCAGAATGTGCTGTTCTCCTGGACAAGTTCGTACAAAGCTGAGAGCCAAGCAGACACCAGGAACATGCATCAGCCCCCAGGAGAAAGGAAAAGAAAAAAGGAAGTATGAAAAAAAAAATAAAAAAAAAAAGGAGGTGAAAATAGTTGTGAGGGAGTCGGCCTTGCAGAGCTGGCTCAGAGATATGAATTCACAATGAGAGAGGAATCCATGATCTTCAGATGACTCCACCATTCCAAATGACTGTGATGCTTTTGCACAATGAGAGACAACATAAAAGTCACTGCCAAAAATTATGCATATTCATCCTTAAGCTAGTGCATATAGGTGCTTGAAAACAGGGAGCTTTATTAGTATCTGATGCACATGCACCATAACAGCACCACGGTATCCAAGGCGTTTTGCTGCAGCCGTTACATGGAAGGAAAAGCCCAGCAAGTTGTGGAATCCCACGGGAGCCCCTCCAAGGTCCTTGCCCAGAAACGTACAGTGCTGCAAATCCTTGTCCTGCATGTTGAGTATTAAACCTTAACAAAATCAAAACGTGAATTATGCAACTGAAACAGGTGTGAGGGAAGCGAAAGAAGCAGCCTGAGCCCAGGAAGCCCGCTCAGCTCTTGCCAATGGATTCATTACCAGCTCCCAGAAGAGGGCTCATTTTCATAGCCCTCACAGCAGCTCCATGAAAACCAGCAGCTGCTGCAACGGAGCAGGAGAGCTCCGGGAGGAAGAGCCACCTACGAGTGTGCTGAAGAGCTGGAATATTGTGACAATTGCAGCCTCTTGATTTGGAAACTGTCACTAATGTGTGCCTGCGCATCCACACAGCCACACGCACAGCCAGAGCCTAACCTGGGGGAGTGCAGGCATCAGCGGGAGACTGAACAAATGTCGAGCGTCGTTTCGTTGGCATTGGCAGGGCCATCTTCTGTTCTTTGTGCTTTGCCAGTGCTGCCTGAACCGCTTCCGTGTGGATATCTGAAAAATGCAAGTTTTGCAACAGTAAAGGAGGAAGAAACACACACAAGGCTTACACGCATCCAACTAGCGATAGCTGGCGAGATGTATGCAATCCCCCTCTTCACAGCACCTTCCCAAACAGCTACATTTTGCTGTCTCATGAATAACATTTCCTTTTTTTTTTTTTTTAAACAGAGAAACTAACTGAGGTTTCTAAAGTTAGCAAGCTATACAGCAAGAACAGGCTTTTTAGTCTGGAATGTTATGGATTAGTCATTATATTCTTGTGTCTCCAGCAACTTCTATAGAAACTCCGGCCCCATCAGATTGTTCCCCTCAACCAAAGACTATTCTAAAATGTGCCTGTGCATAATTTAGAAAACGCAGGTAAGCTAACAGTGTATACAGCCCCAGGGGCAACTCTCGTCTCTAAACTGACAAACTTTGAGCCAGTTGTCTGATTTTGGTAAAATCTTATGTTCAAAAAGCTGAACGGGTGCAGATTTCATGTAAATCTTGGAAGTTACTAACTGGGGCTGTAAATACATGCTGGTTAGTAACTGGAACAGCGTAGGACATGAGGCTTTCATCCCCCTGCACGCATCCTGAACTCTTTCAAAGGAAGACACATCACTGGTGATGAGAAGACAATTTATTAAAAAGCTACTACAACAAGGGAGAACTCATCTATGTGAATTGCTCAGATTAATGTATTTCAATTGCGGTTTTCTATAAACCAGAGAACTGGGCTCTTCTAATGCTTTACGAAATGGTGGTACATGATAGCAGCGTTACTAGAAAAGGAATATTTGATACACTTTATTTGCCCCTCTTGAGAAGAAAACCTAAATCTTGCTAATGCAACGTCAAAAACAAAACCAAGTGGAAAGAAAGAATAGGTGCCACCACCTTCCCCTTTCCTTAAGAGGAGCAGGGAATCAGCAGGGCGCAGTCAGCCATCCCTGGTGCTCTTGGGAAGCACTTTAAGCACAGAGAGGGAAAGCCAGCTCTCACTCTCCAAGCTGCCAGAGCACATACACACAGCAATGACCAGCGCCAGGAACCAAAACCTGTCACTTCACTGAATTTGGTTACCTACAGACATGGTTAAAAAAGGCTTTCCATTCTGTGAGCAACACGCATTGAATACGTGCATTTAAGCCAGAAAAATCAAGGTTGCAAAAACCAATTTGCTCTTTTCTCCTTAGCATTCTCTTTGATTCAGCAGCTGCAGTCCTACCAGTCTGAGGTTCCTTTATACAGAACCACCAAGGTAGGAGTTCCCATCAGTGGATGAATCATAAGCATGACTCCTTGAGAGGACACGTATGTTCTCCCTCATTAACAGGAATCCCAGGTGAACTCTTGCCCCGGTCCTTACCAGATCGATACCGTTCATCTCTGGCGCCCCCGGAGCGAGCTCGGTGAAATTTGGATGAGGATGATGATGCTGAGGCTGGAGTTGCAGACGGAACGGGCATCTGAGTTTTGGATTCCTTCTGTAATGCTGGATCAACCCCTGGAAAAGAGTCCACAGTCCTTTGAGAGCAGGAAATAAAAGTTTTTTCCCGATTTTTTCTTTTTAAGGCATTGTTAGGCACTTGAAGAGACAATTTATATTAAGTCTGAAGCAAGTAACATAAAACACAATTTCACATAGTTAAGTAACCTATCAGTGATAAAGGGAGATGAAGTCACCTTTAAAGAATTCATTACAAAATACAAAAGCAAAGATAAGATCCAGATAAATCCTGGCAGATGAAATAGTAGATAAGGCAGGTCTAACCCCTCAACAGGGCCATTTGCAACGAACGCTGGTGTTTTGTGATTCAGTACCTGTATGGTTCACTCTCTATTTTGCCCTGTTGCCAGGGGGAGCAGGGCTGCACCATACTCTCATTATTGCATTAAGATGGTAGAGAATTAGTAGTTTAACTTGTGGGAAATTGCTTTTAGAGTTGGTAGTCCTCTACATTAGCCTCCTTGTAGAGATTGCGGCTACAGGCACAATGAGTAAAGGGGTCTGACTGATGCAGCAAGTCATTATCCCAGATTGAGTCTGAGCTGTGAAGAAGAAGAAACCCATAGAAAGAGAGGCCAGGATCGTTACTGAGTGTTCCCCTGCCCAGTGCGCGTTATTGACAGGAAAACCAGTAATGTACTAGTGGCAAGAGCCTTCGCTGTTCACACCTATTACAAAACCAGAGGTCTCTAGTTGTCCACATTCAGGCTCCTTCCAGTGTGTCAAGAGAGGAGTGGCTTTATCGTCCTGGAAAAGTTTGGTTTTCCCCATGTACACAGGGAGATAAACAGATAAACTGATAAAAAAAATTACCATTTTCTATCATTCAGCAAGGGACACTAGGAATCATTGCTATTGGAGTTTCAATTCTGAAATTAATTGTGCACCAGTGGGAACTTTTTGAAAACTAAAGGTCATAGAGCTGTAATTACCTCCAGGTTGTCACCTGAAGTCATGCAAAAAGAAGAGCAATTGTATCATCTAAATATGCACTGCTTTTGAATTCTCACAAACTACCAAAGGATTACAGAAATGAAAAGGAAACCACAAAACCTGGAGTCCCATTCCAGTTATACCACTTTCTTAGTGTGTGGTTTTAGGTAAACAACTCAAGGCAAGTGCCTCGAGCTCAGGGAACTCACAATACCAGCAAATCACACCCAACGAGTTACAAAAGTCTTCAACCACCTCCCGTACCTTCCAACATCCTGAAGAGCAGAATATTAATTGAACGTTACAGCAAACTAACTATCCACTTAGCCCAGCATGATATGCTTTGGAAAAAGAAAAAAAAAATATCAAGAATACGGGGGCAACACACTCCTGGAAGAAGTTCTCTCTTAACCCCTGGTGTTACTATTCGGCTTGGGAAGCTTTTCAAAACTTTTCATCTCTTCCTCAAATTTTCAGCAGTTTCGTTTGTGAGATCAACATTCAATGGATTCAAGCTGCAGAGCTTATGTATTGATGGTTCTTTAAACTATCATGGCAAAAAAAGATAGAACCTTTCTTTCTTGTCATAGAGAAGATCTCCTGCTAGCCAAAAATTCTCAAGCCACATTAGGGGGACAAACCCCAATATTCACCGGTATTTTCTGGATACCATAACATGTAACACAGAGTTCTGTATTCGCTTATCGAAACAACCATCACCTGAACAAAGATGCAGCACAACAAATGGAATGGAAAAGGAAAAGAGACTTCTGGGGTTCAGGTACAGGACCTAGTAATTGGAAGACCCGAACTTCAGAGCAAGATTTTCAATTCAAAACCTCCATTTACCCACATCCAACAGAATCAGTGTTTGTGTCACTCCCGTCAGTCTGGAACATATTTCATTGATAACTTGTTTAACATCTTCGTAGCATATATTCGCCTTCATCAAAAATGAGAGACTTTTTTTTTCAATCCAAAGACAAGAGAACTTCACAGGGGAGAAGAAAAGCTTCATGTTTTCTGTTCATTTGAGTATTTACAAATTCAAGTACCCACTAGATGTCAGCAGCAGATTTAGCACTATTTTAAATGAATTATTAAATTCATATTCAGTTCTCTCTCATGAGTCTTGCAAAAGCATCTCATCTGCTCTGCAGGGCATCACAAGGCAAACACGACATTCTGTTTACAAAGGGATCAAATGTGTCTGTAAGTGACATGACACACCAAGAGCGAGGTCTTTGGTTAAATATTTTGCTATGACAAAATAAGATGTTACAGTAGCCTAACAAAGCATTCAAGCAGATGAGGGAAAAAGCGTGCAGCTCCAGTAAATCACACAGGGTTATACAACAAAGCAACACAAGTGAGCTGAGCCGGCAGGTGACAGGTGACTTATTTACCATTCCCTTTACAAGAATCCTGCCAGAGCTGCAGCTTCTGCTGCAGGGTCCGAATCTACAGGGACAGGAAAAAGAAACTATTTTTGATTTGCTTTCGGAAGATGTTATGGATTTTTAAATTGTTCTTAGTTTTTAAGCAGAACTGACGGCTTTGCGATACCTCTGTTTTGTTGAAGGAAGAGGTTTAAAGATTCAGAGGTTTTGTTCATAAAAAGATCCTTAGATTAAAAGAGTCATTATAAGCATTAAGTATGATCAACGAGGATAAATGTTTACATTAATAACAAGGACAGTAAATGCTGGATTCATCTGTCAGAAAAAAAGCAGCAGGCAAACCTGTTATTCTGCTGGTTTGCATACAGAATTAACAGAAGTGCTAGTGTTGGACTGGCTGTTCCTTAGAACAAGATGGTTTTTCAAGCTACGTGCCTGTAAAAATCACGTCAATAAGAAACAATCCCGGGATTCCAGGTCTGCCTGAAGAGCACTTCCAGGACACAGGGGCTTGGTGCGATGACTGCCCTGAGAACCCACCACGGGTAGAAGACTGAGAGATGTTTCTGCAGGAGTTACAGCACCTTAACTCTGCCTTGTACAAGACGTGAAGGAAGGATTCAGGTGCGCCATTGATTTAGTCCTGGATATTATTTCAAAGATGGAGAAATTTATTTCCTAGATAAGCTTTATTTGAAATTGTGATACCCCCAGACTGGATAAGGAAGAAAATAATTCCCCATTTGTGGCAGCTGCATGTCAGATCTTGTAAACGGGTGAAACTCTCTCAACTACACTAAGCTGGGGCGCGTGTGCATGATTTACAGGTTTAGACAAAGCTGTTTTGTGGCTGGTTACTGTTGCACATTAGCTCCCTTTTGAAATAACATGATGCTGAAAGACAGAGGAGAAAAAGGGGAAAAAAAAAGCAAAACTTTACTAGAGTAGAATTTTGCTGGCTTACTGGCAGCCCACACCATAAGGGGCGGCAGGAAGGGCTCTCCCGAGACAGGAAATACAGGACAGCCCATTCGGGAAGCAAAGAAGAAAGGTCTCTTTTCCAAAGTGCCATGATTTCAAAGAAATGAAACACTAAAGTAACAGAATCTATAACGTTCCCACCTTGTGCTATCCGTGAATAATGTGAAGCAGAAAAAATAAGAAAACACACATTAACAACAAAAATTCGCAGACCAATTAAATTAGCTTCAAATATTATCAATCTAAATAGGTTTATAAGCGTATTTATTCCTGTCTTCCAACACCTCTCCCTGAGGTACTGGAATACAACAAACATCGGATCACATTCCTCTTACCTTTCCAATAAAAGCAGTAAGTACTCCAACAGTCTCTTCGCTTGTTTAAAATTTTTAATTTTTTTCTTTTTTTTCATCATCATCAGAATAGAAACAGGAGCAAGACACTCTAGCAGTCACATAAAAAGGTTCTGACAGTGAATCAGCACTTAATGAATATAATTTCCTTTACACATTAGCAGAGGAACCGAATGCATTATCTTAAATAGCAAGAAAACGTACTCTGCCAACAGTCTGTGTGCAAGGGCTGGTAATTTTGGCAGAAGGCATTCCTGCGTCTGCATTGTTTGAGCTGAAAAGTTGTAAATGCCTTTCCAGATTCGCAGCAACTAATAAGGGCAGAAGCTCTTTCCCTACGCAGACGTTGGCCTGGAGTCTGGAGCAAAAACCAGTTTTAAAAGGCAGCGAGTTGCTGACAATGCCTCTCAGTAGCAAAGCAGTTCATCTGTCCATCCAAAAAGTGTTTTGCAAAAAAATGGTATTATATTGCATCTTTTGAAATAGGTATAAAAATATTTGGGCCTCACAAAGGACTCTGAGGGTGACCTGAAAACGCCAGCGTTACTCCAACCAAAGCCCTGTCTCAGAGCAGCAAGGCCCAGCCCGTTCCAGAGCCAGGGCTCAGCTCCCGTTGGAGACCATCAGAAGGCAGGAGGGACGGGGACAGCGGGGCAGCTGGCTCCTCTGTGCAGGAGGTTAGTCAGGGCTGTGACACAGGGTAACCATGGTCCCTGCGACAGTGACATGGGCAGATCACTCACACACAGCCAGGGAAGCTGCTCCAAACCCTCCCGCAGAGCCCTCCCGTGCAGCACCAGCACTTACCGGGGGAGCCACGGCTCGGGGATCCCAGCCCCACTGCCTCAACGAGTTCCATTTACAAAAATGGATGTTGCGCCAGGAAAACATGTATCTTTAGGTAATTAACATCGTTGCCTTAACTCTAAAGTAATGAGGCAAACTCCCAGAGGCAATGTGAATGGAGCACAGATTTAGCAATAAGAATCTCCTAAATTATAATGCTGACATGCCCCGACATGTCATCGGACCTACCTTTGCCTCATTTCCCATCGATAAAATGCAGACGATACATTTGCTAACATCAGGAAGGTACTTTGAGAAATGTAATGCACTAAATGCCAGGAGTAAATATTTTTTTTTTTGATTGTGGACCAAATTAATTTTCTGCTCATTAACAAGGTGACCTGATTCTGAATCCCTCATGGATGACTTCAGTGGGATTTTTACAACAGGAGATTCCCAGATATAGGAGCAGCTGGATATAAGATATATAAAAAGCTGGAGGGCTGAGCCAGAACAGCAGCAAAACGCTATCTTAATTGGTGACCTCCTATCAGCCTCTGTCTCTTTCTGAACTTCAGCTCATTCTACAGCCTTGAAAAGCGTGACAATTAAAATAGCAGGGCCACAGACAGTCTTGCCAAAGACTTTTTTTTTTTCCCCTCCTAATTAAACAACATTTTCTGAAACAAACCAAACATGCGTGCAAAGGCATGAGGGGCACAATATCATGTCGTCAGATGATAACCAGCTCGTAGAGCTTCAGCCTCCACCGGACTCCAGGACAAAGCACGTCTGCCAAGGAGGATACGAAAAGAGCCCATGTTTCCTTCTAAGGCTCAAGATCTCCCCTGGTACACACGTTGGACTGAGAGACTGTAAAACCTGCTTAACAAATATCTACTTATAAAGACCATAAAGAGGGATTACTCGTGTGTACTGCTTTTTGGTTTCTTTAAATAACAGAAACAGATTTGATCTGAAACTAGTTGTCAGCGATTTCTGTCAGACCCTGGCTCAGGGAGGTAGTCCTCAGTACTCAGAGCTGTTTGTAACAAAATCCCAAATTTGAAGGCTAAAAAACCATTTCTGCTTGCCTTGCTACCTTCAGTATGTTAGCTCAGACAGAATACACCATTCTTTGGTGTACAAAGCACCCACTATGGCAGTAAGCCTTGGACAAGAGAACAGGCACCAGCTCCTGTTGAACATGAAGCAAAAGGAAGCAGAGAAACACGGGGAAGGAGAGGAGCAGGAACACAACCATCAGGTATTCGGAGCCGCAGAGCCCAGAAGCTGCCGCGGGAGAGTGGCAGAGTCCTTCTGTGCTCCTCAAGCAATTGCCTGAATTGAACTCCCGTAACTTCAGCACAAATACACCCATACGATCTTTCCCCAACAGATGCAGTGACGATGGTCAATAAATGCACTTTTAGCCTTCATTCTCTTTTTAACCTTTTTGGCAGTAGTTCAGTCTCAGTAAATGCCAGTAAGTCCAGTCACGACTGCCTGTCATACCCATTCCCTCCCCAAACTGCTCAGAGCCAGACACATTACTTTTTAATGGTTAAGCAGCTCAGCATATCAGCAGTGTAATTATTTTGGGTAAGCATCCCCATAATAACTATTAGGCATACTTTCAGCCATGTCCTTCAGTTTACAATTATATATAATTATCCTACATACAATCAGCTCTACTGCTAACGATCTTTGAACCAAAAGAAATAGATGTAAACAAAGTACATGAATTCAGCTACTCTTAAAATAAACCAACAAATTATGAAAATTGTAATGTTTCTCCAACAAGGAATTAAGATACAGCACAGACCAACTCTGCAGTTACGCCATTTTTAAGGAGGTTTCCTTCCCCAAGAAGGATTCTTGAGGACCTCACACTTCATGATTGATTCAAAGCCCTTGAGTTCTCAGCTGACAAGGGAGCAGGACGTGATTTACATATGTGGGAGATAAAGACGGGGCATAAGAAGTGTTGAAATACACAGCGCTCTACAGAGACCCACCAAACAGCTCTGGACCTACCAGGAATCCCTCAAGTTCAATAGGAACAAGCGAACTAGAGGCAAAATGCTGCTGTGGCATCCGTGCAGCCTCCACAGTGTAATTATCAGACAGTTAAGGAAACACATACAAAACAGAATAGCTCAGAGTTGGCAAGTGAAATCTCAGCGCTCTGCTCCACAGTCGATCCACAGATCCCTTTAGTGTCAAGGCCATGCAAAATTCTTATGGCAGCTAAACAAGTACCCACCTTGGGTTTGTGGAAGATACGGAGCCAGAAGCTTTGCTCTCTTCTTCTCATACCCCTTTTGTGTGATGTCCCCTAAAACCAAGAAAAGAAAATACATTTAACCGTGTCCTCATTTTTCAGTTTGAGGGCTGTTTGCTTTTCTTTGCAGCGACATGAAGGTTTCACCTGAACACAGCAATGCACATGCTGAAGAAAACCTGAACCCAAATATATGTAAGTACATTATGATTTCAAAGCCTCCATGTTACAGAACTTCTGTAGTTTCCCTTGGGATCTGAGATATACACTATACACTATTTAAATGCAATGATTTGAATGAGAACAGCTATCTAAATGGAATATCAAAGCAACAAAAACCTAAAAAGGGAAACTCAGAGTGCAGGAAAATATTCTGTAACCACAAAGCCAACCTAAGCTAACGAAATGGAATTAAATCCCAAACAACAGGGCAAAGGGAAAGTGCAAATTCAGAGCCTCATCATAAACTAATGAAATTGAGAACCACTTGTAGCAAATAAAGCGAGCCCACGGCAGGAGCTGTTTAGGGCACCTCTGAAAACTGAGGCAAGAATGAATGGAGTCAACTTCGAGATTACTGCCCAGCAAGCACACCCTAGGAGCCAGAAAATCAGACTTTTAATCATACCTATTTGATATTCAGTGAAAGCAAGTTAGGGGGTTATGGAGTTTTTGGGTGTTTGTTGTTTTTTTTTTAATCTAGTAGTAGTTGTAATTCCACTGTGTGCCTACTGGTAGAAGCATGCAGAAGACAGATGCTTGAGCTCCACAGAAGCAAAAACTCCAAAAGAGAATAAGTATTAGTAAACTTTTCCCTTTTTAAAAAAAACTAATCTGTCTGATCCTGGAGATGTACCATCTGGCTGCTGTCTTTTGTTTTAATTTCTCACATTACATCAGAACCACAAGAAAGACTGGAACCTTGGAGGAATTAAAACAAAAAGCCCTGCAGCATTTCAAGCCTTTTTGTAGCCTGAGCTGCACTTGTAACCTCTTATCTCTTGGGGCCGAAAGATTGTAAAGTGATCAAACACACAGCAATAAGAAAACAGAATTATTTGGTATTACTTCCCAAGTTAAATTAAGTCCATATTTATATTACAACAAGAGACCGGTGATCGCAAGCGGCATGTTTTCTTTGCTCTGAGCCTGATTATTGTAAGGCACCAGAGCATTAGAGGCTGAGCAGCACAGGGCACTGCGTTTGCTGCCGCACAGCATCCTTCTGCCAGACACCTCCAGCCTGATCTGCAGGGCCACAGCAGAAAAGGTGATTAAAGGGTTTAGCTCTAAGCCTCCCAACACAACCAGCATCTCTGCAAAAACATTCCCGCTCACTAGCCGTTTTGGTGAAAAAGGTGATTTTTGCAGCACTGAAATGCCTGGAAAGGGAACGGGCTTTGCTCCTTTGTGCTGGACACTGAAACGCCGGTGTCACTTGAATCACCTACAGCCAGAGTTTGGGAGCTGAAACGGGTACTTGCGCTGCTCAGCAGAGGGTGTGCATTTGCACACAAAATTTTATCTCACTCCTCTAACACTACGTTTGAGTCAGGCCCCAACAAGTCCAAACAAATCCAGCAGCTGAAAATTAGAAAGTCCATGAAGCACTGAAATGCCAACCAAAGCATTAATTTTAATGCTTGATTGCAATATGCAGCTCAGTTAAATTAATCCAGCTCACAAGAAAGGTATGCTGGCAGCGTAAGAAATGTACACCTTCAAAAAAAAAGCCATACAAAGAGCATGCGCCAAAAGGGCAACATTTTGATCGACTGCAGGAGCTACCAAATCCAGCAGCTTTTCTGAGATTTGCCTCTCGGTTTCCAGAGGTGGTGTTAATCCCCCACCTCTGCTCATTTGGGTAACAAATGGAGCCCGGCAACCAAGCGCCACTTCAGGAAAACTGAACCTGCACAGCAAGGGGAGGGAGCTCTCCTTACAAGCCAACCCACAGATTTGTTTGCAGCTTGTTATTTTGTGACTAATTTCTCCACAAGATTTAATTGGACTCTTGACATTGGTGGTTACACACTATATATAATGCAACATTTGCCACTGGAAATTGTTGGAATTACTAAGGAATACCAGTACACTGCAAACACCAGTACACCCAATTTAACTACTAGCAGCATCACATTCTCTCTAACGACTTGCTCCACATTAATATCCTACCAATAAACCAAACCCCTCCCCACCAAATGTGAGCACTATGCTTCACAGATCTGAAGTTTGAAGTTGAGCTGAGATACTCCTGAAAAACAGCCCAAAACATTATTCGCAACCTTCACTTCCATGTGATGCTGATCACTTACATTATTGCTTGAAAAAAGTATTCTCTGACCATGAGCTAATAACAAACAACAAAAAAAAGGCTAATGCTATTTGGCAAGAGCAGGAAAAGTTCCAACTAACAAAATTCAAGCAACAGAGATAAGGGTGATACATTCCTGGGACTTCCCTGCAGCTCTGTGCCTTCCCACTGCTGAATTTCCAAGTAGAGTTTGTTCTTAAAATAAATAAATAAATCAGCCGTTACTTTAACCAACAGGTTGACAGTCTCAAGCACCTGCTACAGGATTAGAAAGCGTTAACACTTACATTTTCAGACTAGCCCTAGTGAAGTGGCACTATGCAGTGGAACTAGAGACTGAAAAGTTTAGAAGAAACAGATTAAATTAGAGGTGTTTATTTACAGAATACAATTAACTGAAATAAAGCTCCAGCAAGACACTGGGATGAAGGCTCTCAGAAGAAAAGCCTGCGTGTATGCACGCGTGACGGGTGTAAAGTCATCTCAATAAAATTATGATCCGATTACTACAACCACGACAGTTATGCCCAAATTGACATCTCAAGGCTATGAACATCCTGCACAAGTGGAACTAATTCATTGTATAAAGCCTCTTCTCTCTGATCGTAGCGAGTCCAAATCCAGTATCAAGCCGCTGAGACAAAAACCAAAGACTGACCAACACAGAAACTTTCTTTCACCCTATTCCTTTTCTGCTGACCTACAGGAAATGGAAATGGCTAGAGCCGGACATAAATGCGGACTTCCTCACCAAACATCATAAATTACAGCAACAGGAAGAGAACCAAGACAATAGGACTGCAATCTCAAGAACCATTCACTCCTACTACATAAACCTGGTAAATCATCAACCCTGCTCCCATAAATTCAACACTTTGTGACATTTGGTGCGCTAAATTCTTCCAGCTAGCTGAAAAAACAACGCGAGAACCACAACCCCTCTCGACACAGATGCAGGCCACAGCGCTACAAAGAAAGCATTAGCAAAGCAAATGAGAGCTGACAATTTAGCTTTAAAATGGTGCTAGTGTTTGTTCATTCCTAGGAAAGAAATTACAAACAAAACCACTTAACTGCTGTGACATTCTTTTGGCCCTCTCCCAGCTACAACTGTTCCTGTTCAGTTGGGCGTCTATATTTATCTATATGCTAACCCTTTGCTGGTTGTGCCTCCACACGCCGAGGAGGCCCTGCTAAGGAGGTGGGACTCCTGTCAACAGAAAGCAAAGCTTCAGTCTCTTCTCAGCCAAGATCCTTTCGCCATAAACAACCATACCATTCTTGTACGTCCTCAGGATCTTCAGGGATTTGTTTGGGTTTGGTTTTTTTAAGGCCGCATGAGGGGAAGCGAAGCTGGCGGTGGGTGATGCAGCAGAGGAACAGGCTCTCCTTCCCTGACACCTCTGCTGCAGTGACAGCAACCGTCAGCTCCGGCGCAGTCGTGTCTCCACCTTCCACAAGTAACCAGTATGTCAGAAGAGACTGAAGCGTAAATACAGCCCACCACAATCCAGTTCATCAGAGGGCTGGAGCCCCTCTGCTGGGAGTGGGGGCTGAGAGAGTCAGGCAGGCTGAGCCTGGAGATGCTCTGAAGGCTCTGAAGAGACCTTGAAGCCCCTTCCAGTCCCTAAAGGCGCTCCAGGGAAGCTGGGGCGGGGGGGGACGACTCTTGATGAGGGAGGGGAGCGATGGGACGAGGGGGAAGGGTTTGACACTGAGAGAGGGGAGATGGAGCTGAGATGTGGGGAAGAACTTGTTTGGTGTGAGGGTGGTGAGAGCCTGGCCCAGGTTGGCCAGAGAAGCTGTGGCTGCCCCATCCCTGGAGGGGTTCAAGGGCAGGTTGGAGGGGGCTTGGAGCAACCTGGTGTGGTGGGAGGTGTCCCTGCCCAGGGCAGGGGGTGGCACTGGATGGGCTTTAAGGTCCCTTCCAACCCAAACCACTCCATGATTCTATGATCAGCTCCACGCACTACCATTTCCCTCACTCTGCTACCCAAACTCAGTTCTTCCATCCCGACCAGTGCACGGCTCTGCTCCCACTGGCACTACTCACAGCAGGTAACTCATCCCAAGACATGAGAAGTTCTCTCCTGCGGAGCAGCCAGCTCAGTTTCCCTCCTCATTCGATGGACCAGCCCCAGCTGCACAGGTGTTCTCCAACAGAAGGCCAGCACCATCTTGCATCGCTGCAGTAACGTCTCATCTCTCTAGAGACCACCACTCTGTTCCCCTCTTTCAACCCTCTCCTGCCCCATTTTATTCTTTTCTCTCTTCTGACAGTTTTAAAAGAAGAATTTTAAGAAATCCTAATTTTCAAGACACAGCAGGTCTTGCAAATACACAATATTTGTGTATTTGTCCTTCTGTGGATTCAGAGTAGGAAATAACTCTGGATTTATGGTTTGCAGACAAGTTCAATCAAGGAGCAATGATTTTTCCTCACTTGGGATGCCTGGACAACAATCCTGACCGCAGACACCTCCGTGATGAAATCCAAGACGCCCTGCTTGTTGGTGATTCAACAAGTATACATCTGAAAAGCAGAATTCCCTGGTAAAATGCAAAAAAAAAAAATGGTTTCTGAGATTCCTTTCCGATATGATTCTCCTAATTTCTTGAGAGGAAATTAGAGTTGACCTTCATCACGCAAATCCAATCTGGCTGTTCTGACCATTGAGAGCTCAAGGGAACAGCCAACCTGGAAAATGACCGAGGGGCAGGGGCTGACGGAGAGCAGAGCAGAGGCCAGGGAACTACACCCCAGCAGCTGGATGTTACACCTACATTTAAATCAGGCAACAGAGAAGCCTGGAACTTCAGGAGCCTCACCACCCTGTGACGCCAGGCTGCTTTTCAGCAATTAGAGCTGATGATCTATTCTAACCAGTGATGCTCAATCAGTGCAAGGTGGTAACACCAGCTAATCCTGCTACGCTCAGACAATACTCCTCTTTCAACATCCTTGCTCCCCTTCCCCCCATGGAACGAGAACACTGAATCATTTACTGTCTAACAAAACCATAATTACTACAGTGGAGGAATTAAGGAAAATGATCACGTAGTGCACAGCATCTCCCCAACAAAGCCTCCAAACACTTGACTGTATCGAGCAAAAGATTCAAATTTGAAAGCAGTTTGTATGCATTTTTAAAAAATGATTGTATGCTTTTAAAAGAAAATGCGTTGATGTTTCTAGCAGTTCTGCTAACAAAGAATCCTGGAAACTAGCCTCAGAACACAGTTAGCTACCCTCTGTATTTAACAGCAAATATTGTAACAAGATTGTTACAAAAATGAGTAAATAAGTTCTATTATCACCACTGGATTTGCTTTTCAGGTCTCACTCCCACTAATTACCTTGATGACTTTGCCTTTCTTGCCTACTGCCCTGCTTCATCTGGAAGCACGTACGATGGGCAGTGCCTCCCAGCAGCTCCATCACCCGGAACTCACTCTGACACAGCACAACATAAAGCCTGCTTTTGCAGAGCTTAACTTTGGATTTCCTGTCCTTGACCAGAAGTAGGCACTAAACTGGAGATACCAAAACTCGTAAGTGTAGCTAAAAGTCCAAAATGTTCTTTTGTTGCGTGCCACTTCCAGATAAGGTCTTTCGAGTGTGCTTAGAAGCGCCAGTGGCATGTTTGGGAAATCCAGACTGAGGAAGGTATGCAGTTCAGCGCTTAAGACTGTCTCAGCTACGGCCAATGCGGAAAACAGGTATTAAACCAACCAGTTCACCACTTCCATAAGAAATATTGCTGCCACTTACTTATTAATTCTGTAGTTAGATACCATCTTTGTTCCATTTCCTGGAGGACCAGCAGGTTCTACACACCCCCACCCCACATTGGTTCTACCAAGGCTTAAAGCTGGGAGTGCTCAATCCCAGGCCTCAGCAACCCAAAAGACAACATTTAACCCTTTTTCCGAAGGTCATGTGTTCAAACAGACTATACCTGCTTAATGGTCTTGCACTTCTAACACTCTCTAGCTACAACTTCAGCACGAAAACTATGTTTGAAACAAGTTTAGACAATTGCCTCTTTCTGTTTGACAATGATGTGGCTTCAAAGATTCCCTCCTCCTTCCTTCTGGTGAAGCTGTATATCAGGTTTCCTCCTTGAATACAATACCAAGGCCTGCAAACTGTACAGTCTTCCAGAAAAGAGTCACCAATTTCTTGAAAGTAATAAAGCCTTACTCACTCCATATGTCACCCCCCTCCCCTCAAAACCAAACCAAACAGTACGGAAAACAAACAGAACAGGTTTGTGCTTTGCAGTTTCCCTTTAACAGCACCATTCTGTTCCCATTAAGAACGTGAATAGGCTACTGAAAAAACCAGCAAGTCTCACAAAGCTCTGTTTGTTAAGCACAAGCATTATCCTGCTACAGTTTCAGCACTAAAAGTTTCACAGACAGATCAGCTCCAGATTAAATTATATACACAGTACAAGTCTACTTGGCTCCAGCACTGTGGGGACTCTGTTCCACAGTTTCAAAAATCTTTTTTAAAGGCTTATGAATGTTGCTTTACCAAATTAAAACTATTTTAATTTCAACATTTATTATTTCCAAAGAATGCCATTCATGACTAGGTTTCTGTGGCATGGTCTCTCCTATGTACATGGTCATGGTCAGACTATCGCCCAGCAGAGGTCTGGCTTGGTGTCATTTAAGGTCACAAGGTGCTCTTCACCACCAGTCACTCTGTGCCTTAGGCCTTTACACTTTTTTTGTTTTGCCTTTAAACAATAGATCCAACTACTGAAACTATACTGAAGGATCTCTTCATCTTACAGCAGTGTTTCAGAGTTGCAGATGATCCACTGTCCTCGATTCACCCGTCTGGGCCCATTATTACAAGCAGTAATCTTCGATGCCATATGTGATGCATCACCCAAACTGGGTGAGCTAAGGACAGAGTTCAGTTTTCCTTGTGTGTGTGGGCAGGGGGTGACCAAAGAAAAGGAGGTGTCACCAGATCAATGTCAGGCAAAGACCCTTCGCTCCCCACAAAACAACCAACACATATGGTGTTGGTGCTATTACCATTTCTGCTGAAAATGGCACTGCTGGTCAGCAAAATGAGTTCTCAAAGGCTTCGCAAGAGTGGGACACTAAGAAATGCCTGGAAGCTTACCACCGTAAATAAAAGAGCCCCTTGTAGATGTACTACACTTTTGTTGATTCTTCTCTTTGCAGCAGACATGAGACCATTCTCACACGTGACTGTGTGCGTGGTTTACACAACACCAGCGTGACCCTGCTGTTCTTAGCCGTTAGTGTCTGCAAAGGACTTCCCCGGGTAAGTCGCTCAAATGACCGTGAAGCCAAACTTCAAGCCAGACCCTGAGTTCATTTGTGTTAAGAACTAAAAAGCCAGAGATACTTTGCCCTTCAGATCCTCAGCTGTGCCAAGAGGATGCACGACATACTTGTGCATCAGCTACTCAAATCACGCTATAGATGCATGGGTAGCATCTGCCTTTACAAAAGGTTAAATGTTTTTCAGAAGGCTCCAAAATCTCTTGAAGAAAACCCCTTAAAACACTCACTAAATTCTGTTAACTCTGATAACCCTACTAAATACAGGCTCTGCTCGCTGCCTCTAATAAACATCTGCAAAATACAAACACTGAAGTTCACTTCATACAAGACATTATGTTGCAAACCGCAGCCATATAAATTTTACATTTTTCCCATAAAACCAGCGCATGCACATAAATAGCTAAATCCCTTATACAAATAATAAATCTTGCATGTAACCCCATCCCGGGGGGAAAAAAAAACAAAAAAAACAACCCAAAACTTTTAAATAGCTACAACTTGTCACAGGGAAAAAATGCATTTTCCCTTCTGAATGCTACAAAGGGCACAAACCCAAGGCTTTGTCACAAATAGGATTTTACAAAAATCTACTCAAGAGAAACGTTTTCATCTATTTTTAATATGTAGTCAATGAGAAGAATGTTTAGATGTAGGAGCACTTAACAGTGTTTATAATACTGGTCCTGCATCTGAACAATGCATCTGAATGAGAAGAAAGTGTCATCGACACATACCCCAGGAGCAGTCCACTCACAGGCCGGGCTGAGTAAAGCAAGACAACTCACAACGCGTTTGAAAAACTCAGACTAAGTGACTCTGCCCTGAGTAACACTTCCCTGACTAACCTCCTGGTCACAGACACTAGCAGAAATCCACATCTATTTAATCCTCATCACAAACCCACAGACCGAGCCCTCCACCAGACTGAAAACAAAAGTTTCCCAGGAAATGACTAAACTTTATGCAAGAGTAACAACCCTGTGATTCAGCATTTATTCACTAGGCAGGTACATTACCGTCTTCCTTCAGGTAAAAAATGAATTATCAGGACCGTGAGCGCTGATAACCTTCTCCTCAGAGATGCCCGTCCAGCCCAACTACAAAGGATTACACACACGTAAACTCTTTGCCAATTCTGAGCATCATGCACTTTCTCCACGAGATAGACCAGCGCTGACAAATGATTTTCCAAATCAAGCCTGTTTTTAGCCCAGGAATAAAAATAAAAACAAAGACATGTGGGCACCTAAAAGAGAACTCTGTATCTTGCTGCAAAATACTTCAGGCTCACGCAGCCAGCCACTCGTAATTAGAAAGCCAAATGAGATCTTCCCTTGGGTTTACCACAACCTGGAGTAAACAGCATTCGGTGACGGTCTGGGGCTCTGAGAGAGGCGGTGATTGATGAAAGTCAGATGTACAGAGCTTGCACCCCTCCCACAGCCATCGGCAACACCACAGCTCCCAGTCTGAGGTATTCAATGGAACCAGATGGTCCCTGGCATTTACTCTGCACCTTGGTTTCAGGGGTGGATGGGCCCTCACCAGGCTCTCTGCCTCTCGGCTCTCGCACAGAAACCTGAGCGCGTTTTTGCAGCCTTTTGCTCAGCAGCTAACGTGGCCACACAAACCAGCACAATACTACTACATGGATCTGCCTGGGATAAGATTAAAACAGAAATTACGTGCGCAATTCCTATTGCTACCCTTTCATGGCTCTCAGATGCCAATATTTAATAATTTTCTTGAAACAGGCTTCCTTCTTTTTTTTTAAGAGAAGCCAACTGCCGCAGGTACTCCTCACTGGTAACTCTCCTGCAGATCTGACACCACAGCAACACCTGCCAAACCATCCCAAAAATCACTTTGGAGCTGCAGCCCATTTCAGTCCAACTGTACCTGAAGTTACTTTTGTAATTAAATTCTAGATTCTTGAATGAGATGCAAGAATGGGAGAAGAAAAAATTTAAGAGTAATTATTCCCCTATCTATTGATCAAACACAGCACTGCTCACATGAAGTATTCGGCTATGGAAATGCAACTCTGACCTTCCTTTAAACACGCTGTGACAGCGCAATAACCTAGTTGGCATGTCATGCTGCACGGTAGCACAATAATGAGGTATTTCCAGATGGGAAAATGCTATTCCAAATCATAATGCGATGAGCTCAATGATTATGCATGATGAAACAAAGAAAGACATCTTGATGAAAGCACTAGCGCTTAAAAGATCACTCCCCAAAGAGGTAGTGCTAAGTGTGTGCTCATAAGGATGGCACTCCCATTTCACAGAAAAAAGCAGCAGAGAAAGTGAGAGCAAAATACATTGTTTTTCCCAAAGCACTGAAATCTGAAACACAAACCACAGTCATTTTACAGCACTAACAAGTGCTTACTCTAGGATAGTTACTATTAAACAGTATTAGTCACCATAGTAGGATTCCACTACTTAAAGTTAAATCAATACAATTATTAATCTTTTATTCAGCCTCAAATTAGTGTGCAACACTAGTAATTTGACTTGAGGAAACTCCCACCAAATTCCAGAAGCATACCCAACAGACAGCGAGCAGCAAGGGAACTGTTCTTCCTTTTGCTATTCATTTCTTTTAAGCTTGACTAGTGGGAACCAAGGCATTTTGTTAAATAACCTTAAACCTGCTCTGCGCGTGGTAACTTCAAGCAGCCCCACCTCTATCCTGAACACAGCTCTGCAAAACCAGAGCTATATTGCCGTTAATGGGAGGCTGCCCCGTGGAGCCACCCTTGCTGCGTATGAGCCCTTGCTGTGTCTCCTTGATGCAGAGACCAGGCCATCTTTTCTGCATTGAAGAGTACGACCCATTCAAGTTGGTTCCAAGCCTGGGAAACCAGATTTAAGTAGAAAGAGCAGAAGAAAAATGCACTGTACAGCATGGCATAAGAAGCAGATTTCAGGCCCTGAGCTCAGTACGGGCTGTGTTCAGCTTTCAGTTATGTTTACATCAGCAACCAGGGCTTCTTGAGGAATTTCACTGCTAAGGAAACCATGTTGGCATGTCACCAGCAAGCCTAAGAAAACCCATTATTCTGTCAGCTGCAATGCTCTTTACAAGAAAGATCATGCAAGGAAGGACTTGTGTTCGGGGCTCTTTGGGCGTGCTAAAGAAGAGTCAATGGCTGCTTCAGAAGCACTTTGTTCAGAGGCTGGAGAGTAGGATGTGGCAAGATCCTTCTTATGTGAAAGCCTTTAAGCTCTGTGAAAGATCAAAATAATGGGCAAAACGTACTGTAGCAGCAAACACAAGAACCTTCTGAGCACAGCTCCACAATCCAGCCGCACGCTGCAGATCCACTACAAAGTTACTGAACTTGGCTACTTCAAGGGAAAATACGCACCTCTCTCAGCACATCGGTTCCTCCTAATTCTGCACACAAACAGCTCTTTAAAGAGAATGACATTCAATTTTAGGTATGAATTGGCCCTCGCTCTGCCTGCCTTTAAGTAGAAAAAAACATGCTATCATCACAAAGAGAAGGAAGGGTCAATCTCAATTTGCTGGCCTTGTTATGCAGGATCTTTCTGTCACTCCAAAACAGCAAGATCCTAACACATGGATTTTTCTTGCCTCGAATCAGTACATCACCACTGCCATAATATATTTTCACAAAACTGTGAGGACGAATATCTTTTCTCCATCGACAACAGCGGACCTCGAACCTAAACAAACAGGCTTCAAAGTAAGAAAAATCTTATTCAACAAGCTATCTCCAAAACCACAATTACTACTTACAGTGAATTTTCCTACTGTGGCCTCTCTAAGGGTGCCGTAGCTCCTTCTCCAATTTAAATAAACTGAATTCTCAAATGTCTTACTTGTAGAGGGAAGGAAGTATGGAGAAATCAGTAGGATTATTTAAGAGCACACAGTCAGCAACTTGACAAAAAGAAAAAGAATGCCAACAAAATGAACGAAAGAGCTTACAAAAAAAAAGGTACTGCAGTTACAGATGTGATTTAGTTTGAAAACTTAACTCTTTGACAGCAAATTAATACAGGAATTGTTTACAACACAATATGCTTCCAAAATACTGCGTGTTTATTGCAAAATTTGTCACTGCAGTCTTGTTAAAAAGCTGCTTCTGAGATCACATTTTCTTGTCAAACGTTCACATAATCAAACTCTACATGAGAAAATGTCTATCTTGTTAATTTTTCATTGGTGAAAAATAAAGCAGAAGGTAACAGCGAAATAATCACAACAAATGAGTCCAAAATGACTCCAAAACACCGTGCTCGAAATTCTCCTCGAGTGGGGAATTGAGGCTCTCGATAAACCAACAGGACGACACAAAGCCTTGGACAACAGCCCCTCTGTTTGCACAATAGCTCCAATCTCCACAGCAGGGGAGATGGAGAGGCTGAGAAAACATCTCCGGGTTGGGTCCACCTAGGCCAGTATTTCTGTAAAGCTGCGTTAACATTCCAAACTGCTCTGAGAATCTGCCAGCACTCGCTCTCTCTGCAAGGTAAGCTCTTCTCACGACAGCAGGCTCCTCGCAACAGGCCCATGGCCAGCCCCGGCGTGGCCTGATCCACACACAAAGTGACTCCCTTCTGGAAAAGCAAAGCTATCGCCATGAGACAGATTAAAGCCTAATAATCTCGCTGACAGAAGCCTCGGGAAGAACAAACTGGATGGCTTCCAACAGCACTGTCTCTGCTGCAGAGGACTGCAAAATAGGGACTGGCCCTAACACAATACGTATGACAGTAGTAATATTAATGAGTCAGCCCCCTAACTACACACAAGAGCTGAATATCAATGAAAAAGGAAGCATGTTTTACATCTGTCACCTGGTGTATCGGAACAGCGAGCAAATACTGCTTTGCTGGATATTCAAACACCTAAATACACCTAATCACTTTCTGAATTGTTCTATTTGATTTTGAGACTTCTGCACTCTGTTCCCAGGAAGGCCAGAGATGTTTGATACAGTGGAAATAAACTCACTGTGGTTTATTTATAATAAAAAGAGAAGAAAAACAAACATATTCCTCTAGAAACAAGACAGCTTTCAGCAGATAAATGAAAAACTCCTGTTGGTAAATTCAGCAATGAAGTATCAAAAGACAAAGTTAGCTGTAAACAAATTCTTTTAAACAAGAGATCCACTGACCCAGCAAACACCAGCCAACTGGAAAGAAACACTAACTGGTAAACAAAAATACGAAGCCTCTGCCAGAAGGCCGGCTGCATTTCCCCTTTGTTGTTTCCATCTTGAATCCCCAACACCAGATTTCAGGAGGCTCAAAGCAGGACTCGGTCCCAGCTCGGGGAGCAGCAGCCGAAAAGCACAAACTCCTGCACAAGAATCAAGAACCTCATGAGCACAACACGAACCAGCCCTGAGACCCTGCACGCTCAGAGGGAAAAACCCCAATCAATCTCTAAACTGGGTCCAAATGCTTTTCAGGCCAAATTATCTCATGCACTGACAGGCAACTCACCTGCACCGGACCTGCCCTCATGTTGCGTGCTCTTCACTTGAGCAAAGTGTCTTCAATTTGGAAGACAAGAATTTTTTTTCTTAGTAACAGGTAAAAATTTCATGGCGTATTTGCGCTAACAAGCTGCAATCTCTCCAAGATCAAATTTATAATAAAAATGAGTCAAAAATTATGAAATATCACTTATATAGGCTTCTCAACATGTAACAAGCAGCAGTGTAGATAACCACGTTTCAGCCCTAACCAAGTGAAAGTTGAACACGTCCTTGTCACCACAGCACCTGTGCTGGCACTACTGGCTTGCATGACAGCAACCCAGGACTCGAGCCGAGCACAGAACGATTTCTGTCACGGCAAAATCCCTTTGAGATTCAGAAGCCCAGCACCTGTGTCTCGCTCTGTACGGAGCGGAGGGAGCACAAGCAGCAGCAGAGCACACACCTCCCAGAGATGCTCTGAAACCTGCTGCTCCCCACACAGCACGGCAGCCTGCACCAGGGCTTCCACTGGAGACCCTTAATACAGACTGGTCTTTATGGGCAAGAAAGAGCAGTACCTGGATGTGACATGGGATTTGCTTGGCTGGACTCTACCTGGAGAAAAGGAAAAACTGCTGGATCTATTTTATGATTAAGTTTATGGCAAAGTTACTTACAGAACAGGATGAGCTTCTTAAAAGTATTGAAGTCACAAATCAAAATAAATAAAACCACTCTCCATATTGTAAGCTAATCAGAATGCTCTCTCAAGTTGTCCTCACATACACTACCACAGGGAAGAAAGCCTGACAAATCTGCTAAAAGCTTTAAAAAGCCTAGATTAAATATTAATATTCTGAAAATGATGAAGGCAGCACAAAAACACAAGTCTCCTTTGCCACTCCAGTTCTGTATAGCCCAGAGCAAGAGATGAAAGATTTCTTGCAAACACTGATGCTTAGGTGAAATTATGAATAAAACAGAAAATACCTGAGCTATAGCTGTACAGGCTGGGAACTGCAAGCTGTCTGAAAAGCAACAGCCAACAAAATGCATTCACAGTAAACTACTAACAACATCTAGTTGTTACAATGCCAGCTAACGAAAAGCAGAGAGAAAAGGTTTATTAATACTGCACTGGCCTTACAGTTCTGTTTAGAATGAGGAGAAAAAATTGTGCTGACGATAAAGTCAGAATCGCTCCCTTCCAAGTCCCACGTTTGATGCACGTGCGTATTCAGAACACTCTGCTTCAAGCTACGTACCTGTCCTGCAGAGACAAGCGCATGAAGAGGAATATATTCAACTTCAGAATTGTGCTTTGACTCTAACTAACCTCCTGCCAGAAGCCTCTCCTGGAGGAGACAACACTGGTATCACTGATGTACAGTCAGCGAGGGCTGGTCAGGTTTGCTGGTTTTGCTAGTTTGGTATTTTGTGGAGATGACCCCTCATCTTTCAGTTATTAAACAGAGGACTATCTCCCATTCCCTCCAATTTAAGGACACTTGGTTCTTAATAGCAACCTGGAATGACTTGCCAAAAGCTCCCAAATTTTTTTTAATTGAGTGATGACATCAATTACTTAATTTTAATGAGAGTGAGATCATATTTTAATTTTTCATTCTGCAATACATTGAAAGCAAAGGTGACTGTGCAGTTTCTCTTAGCAATAGCCAATCTCCCCCAAAGGTGTAAACAGAATTACTTCAAATAAGAAACTAATCTTTATTGCTTTATTTCCCATTAGCACTTAACTCTAACAGTATTAGCCTGGTTTTATTACTATGCAAAAACCCCATGTAAGCCCTCCAATTTACTCATCCAAAACAGAAGCCCAAGACTTTGAACTCTCTGGTTCTTGCAGAAAAAAAATCCTGGAGGGCTAGCTAATTCCTCTCTAGGCATGGACAGAGAAAAATTTAAGAACATACAACTCTAAAATGTCCAGAAAAAACCTAAACCAACAAACCAAAAAAAAACCCTTAACAAAAGCATCACCTGGAAAGGCAAACTAAGAATTGCAGAGGTTCTTAAACTAGACTTATCTTGGAGTCATTTGTGGGGACACAGAGGTCTCTGATTCCACATCACGCCTGTTGAAAAACACGCGATGGAAGCCATACACGAACGCAGGTGCACAGGGCAACTGCAGACGTTTGGCAAAGCTGCTGCTTCAGCTCCACAATATGACCTTGGCAAAGTTATCTGATGCCCATGGCCTAATTCCATCTCTATTTGGCTGGTAAAGTCAGGGACTTCCCAGGCCTTTACCTCAGTAACTGCAGGAGTCCTCCCTCTTCTACAGCCTGGAAATTCCACAGAGTGCTGCGGTCTCCCCAGTTGTAGCCTTGCCCCCCTGGCTTACGATCCAGTCCAGTATCCGTGTTCCCTACTGTCTGCTCCAGCATGACTCATTATCCCTCCCCAGTCTATTCTGCATCATTCTAGATATTAGCTTACTTCCTCCTTGGTCATACAGTCTTACATTGACCTGTACGTAAGGTCAGTGTAAGCTGACAACAGCTTACGCTGACCTTACCACAGCACCCACGAGCTTCCCCAGCCCTACCACTGCAGAGATGAGAATTTAACATTCCCTTTCATTCCTGCTATAGATAACAACATAAAAAGTACTTGTATATGAACCATCTGTTACTACACCTATTGGAGCCATAATCACTAGATAGCAACCATTTCAAAGAATACTAAAATGTTTATAAAACCAATGTGTCAATGTAATAATATGAACAGGGAGATGCTTGTATCTTTTTGATAAAATATTATATTCACAGCAGGCTTTGCTTTCAACTACAAACATAATGGCCTTTTTACAGCAATCTGAAGCACCACAGCCAGTACCACACAATTTAGGGGGATGAGGGGGAGCAGGAAGGGCTAAGGACGTGTTGACAGGAGTAATTTAAGACAAGACAGTCTGCCAAGAAAGAGAAACTGAAGAATTAGAGTCCAAATAGAAAGCTTGCAATTAAGCAAAAACCTTGGAAAAGGAAGACTGTAGACAACAGGCATTGCTTTGGATTGCTGCCCTCCAATTTGTTCAGTAAGACTTGTCTGCTGACTCCATATGTTTCATATAAGTAAAACTCATGCCATGCTACATAATGGTCTCTTAAGAGAAATGATGATGTTTGGGAAATAAAACAATTGCTTCTCTTCAATATCCCTTGTGCAACAGGATAATTTCTTCTTAAGCACTGAGCATTCTAGAAGCACAACACAGTCCTGTACAAAAATACAGAAACAAAATAATTTCCTTGGGGTATCCCAGCTTAGCTCTTCCTACCAAATACAATGCTGACCTCCCTTTCCAGTGACAGATGATCTGGAGCATCCATAAAAAAACACCTTGTAGGCTCTAGTACCTCAGACTCCATTCAAGAAGCCGCAGAGAATGTTCCCTCTCACCCTAGCTAATTCTGCTTTCTGATTTCTCCTGAAACCCTGAAGTCACCCTTGGGTAGCTGTTATCTTCACGAAAATACACAAACACACAGAACCCACAAATGCAGGATGTGCTCACAACTTGACACCTTTATCAGAGTTCTCTGAAGCACGATGGCTGGATCAGTTGTGCTGTGCACAGATATGATTATTTCATATTAAAAGCTCAAAAAAAACCAACCAAACAACAAAAGCCATCCTAGCCCAGAAATGCAGCCTGCAGAAGTCAGCCACTCAACACTGGCAGTACTGTACCTAGCAGTCCCAATGAGACTAGCAAAACAGCTATAAATCACCCCAAACCCTTCTTTTCATGCAGAAAAAAGGGAAATGGCAGAGGAAAGCAGATCTGAGAGTGAATGTGTGCCCATTTCTAATTTTGCTTTTGACATCTATTTTGATACTTGAGTTTGTCTCTCCTTTTTACTTCAGCAAGCTAAGAATGAGGAATTTCTCCTATGGAGAGACCTGCCATCACAGAGGCAGACACCTTTCCCAGAGGTAACGCAGCAGAGCCCGGCCACTGGAGACATCTCCTTCCTTGTGATCAGGATGAAGTCACATACAGGCTCCGAGCAGTTCAATAAGAGACTGGTTTTGCAAGCATTCTTGCGCAGAAGATACCTTCCTCATGGTTTAGTTTCAACAGATGGGTTAAGTACTACACCGACAGACCCACAGGATGGAAATCCTGAGAATTAAGCACAAGATCTTCACGTTCAAACACAACAACCAGGACCTAGAAAGCTAATGTAGACTGACATGCAAAAGTGTGCAATCATTTCCATGCGGCTGCCTTCATCTTCTTTACATAGGAGGCCAAGAAAGCCCCTGGGGCTGTACTAGTGCCTAAAAGGACGCAGGTTTCCTTTAGTCTCTAACAAAGGCTTTAAGCAATTGGCAAGCTGCCCTAGCCTCGCTGCCTTCTTCCTTTTCATATGTGCCTCCATCCACAGATAACGCAGGGCGGCTTTGAATCTGCACCCTGCACAATCAGAGGTAAAGGATATCACAGGAAACCCAAGTCAGCTTTTCCCTTCCATGAGGTAACTCCCTGGAACAACCAGCACAGGCTCTTTCATTTACATATCTAACAGTATGTAACACTTAAATAGCAGACAATATGTTCAAAGCTCCAACGTTAACTGGTTTAGTGAGTTAAGAAGAGAGATGCTGTCTGCAACTGCTTGGGGCAGAATGTGCTGAGGGAGCAGAAATCTACCTTTCAACTAGGAATCTATGAACCAACTTCAAACAGTCCCTTTAGAACTGTGAAAACAATCCAACAACTGCTTACTCCAATGCGACAGTAACTCCTGGAGACTTTTTGTCACATTTCAGCCTCAGAAAATCTAAGCTATTCTTAAATAGCTAGTCTCGATTACAGAAAAAAACCCCAAAACAACCCAGGTCTTGCATCCTAGATCTCTCCACTTCACTAAGTCCTTTCATTCTTCCTCTCTCGGACTATTCTGCAGGCTGTCCTCTCAGCATGGCAAGTGTTCAACAGCAATACTGCTAGTTTTTTCTAAGCTGTCAGCTCCTCAGTCCAGATCCCAAGACAGACCCACAAGCAGGTGTACCCCCACAACCAAGAGGCTGTCACTTTGCACGGCAACAGCAACAGAAAGTAGCAAACACGCTGGAAGCTGTGCTGTTGCCAGATCTTTCATAACCTGAAGCCAAACTCAATTCTAATAGAAAACTATTTACTCCTTCCCCAGTTCTCCATGCCAAATCTTTCCTTTTATCCTTCTGCCCAAATAGTTCTGTCTCTGCTGGAAGAGAAGTGTGCCCGCAGTGCCGTACAACATGGCTGTGTCTTTCACACCATCTTATTGTTCACAGGAAGGTATTCTGCAATTTTAAGCAAGAGAACATAAGAAGTAATTATTTTTCTATGAGTAGAGGGCAAGTTATGGCATCCTGCATCGCATGGAGAACTTTGTCACCATCATCTACCCTAGTTTGTAACCCCTCTCCCTTTTTGCCTTGCTGAAATTATTTAAATCTCTAGAATGTTGAAAAAAAAAAAAAAAAAAAAAAAAAAAAAAAGCCAGCATCACCTTTGCTACAGACTCAATGCAGATGAGAGGGATCCTCCATAAATAAGCCCCTGAAGAGCTGCCAGTACATAAGCCTTTATTTCTATTTGGCTTCTCCCATCAGGTCCAACACCAGAAATTACCTTCTCATCCCAGGGACACAAAGGGGTTGAGTATCAGGCGCTGTCACAGTGTGACTCTGATACCCCGGGAAGGATCACTGCAGGTAAGTGTGCTCAGACAAATCTCTACAGCCCTTCTGAGCCAGAGGATCACAGCTCATAGGCCACGCACAGAGCCCAAAGGAGAGCGGTCAGTACAGAAGAACAATGCAAAGCAAATGGTACGTGTCTGGACAAGAACCAAAAAACAAACCCTAGCCCCTGTTAAAAAACCCTAGAATCGGCAACAGCCACACTTAACAGATGAGACTTCAGGCCTCTCTTTTTGGGAGCTACACCAGAAGAATCAGAGGAGGGAGGAAGAGGAAGGGTCCAGGCTTTTCTTTTTTCTGAAAAATAGCTTTGTTCAGATTTATTAAAAATCAGCTTATCCACCACAAAAGAGGGAAGAAAGAGACACATGATATTAGGTAAGTAATTACCTAGTAAGGTACATGACAGTAATCATAATACATCAAGTATGACTTTCCTAGACCCAAAGGCTTTTCTTTACGGCTTCCATGCTATAACCAGATACTACTAGAGGTGTTTTACCAAAGCTTTGTATGATTAACAACCGTTTGATACACAAAAGCCAAGGGGTAATTACATCTTCCTGTTCGCTGTTCTAGCCAGACATTTTTTAAAGGCCTACTGCAAAAAAGAATTGCATTGAAAGCCTTCCAAGACAACACCAACTCCAAGGTTTTGTATTTTTCTGATTTTGGGGAAATATGAGAACAAATTAACTATGCTCTAGCGCAGGCATCTGTGCCTATGATCAAAATTACTACAACAATGTTGGTAAGTTTTTAACACGAATGGCGACTAGCCCTACACAATTTTTACATGCTGCAATTTTAAAACAGGACTTAACAAGTAAAGTGTACCAAACACAGGAATAACTAAACAGAACAGCAATGTTTGCTCAAGGTTTCTAGGTGTGGCTGCAGCCAAGACATAATAGGATTATTTATATCTGACTCATTTGCTTTGTCTTCATCCACAATTCTCCCTGTTTGGGGACTCAATAATTGACTTTTTTCTGCACCACAGGACTTTTAAAATTCAGGATATTTTCAGGAAAGACTTGAGAATTTAAAGAAGAGAGGAGAAATTCCACAAACTGGTTCATATCATGCTCAACCAAAACTTACTATCACCATCACAGCTAAACTTCAGATTATCTGAACATGTGAAGAAGAATATAGACTCATAGAATTGTCTAGGTTGGAAGGGACCTTTAAGTTCATCTAGTCCAACCATCAACCTAACTCTGACAAAAACCATCACTAAAACATGTCACTAAGCACTATGTCAACCCATCTTTTAAATACCTCTAGGGATGGTGCCTCAACCACTTCCCTGGGCAGCCCATTCCAAGCCTTAATAACCCCTTCTGAGTAAAAATTTTTCCTAATATCCAATCTGAACCTCCCCTGGGGCAACTTGAGGCCATTTCCTCTTGTCCCGTCGCCTGTTCCTTGGGAGAAGAGACCAACCCCCCCCTGGCTACACCCTCCTTTCAGGGAGTTGGAGAGAGCGAGAAGGTCTCCCCTCAGCCTCCTTTTCTCCAGGCTGAACACCCCCAGCTCCCTCAGCCTCTCCTTATAAGATCTATTCACCAGACCCCGCACTGCCCTTTTCTGGATCTGCTCTAGATCCTCAATGTCTTTTTTGTGGTGAGGGGCCCAAAACTGGACACAGTACTCAAGATGGGGCCTCACCAGTGCCGAGTCCAGGGGGAAGAAGATGCAAAGTCTTTGCACACTGTACAGACATCTACTTACTATTTATCAGACTAGGTATTTCAAAGCCTCTCCTGATGTAAGCGATGGTGCGCCCTCCCCGGGGGAGCGGGGGCTGAGTGCCAGGAGACCCCCGACCCGCGCTGGCTCTGCTGCTGGTTTGTGTGCCTGAGCCCCTCACCTCACCCCTGTGCATCTCCGCTTCCTGACCGTGCTCTGGAAAAAACAATACTTCCCCCTTTTCACTGGAGCAACTTCCAGTCCAAAACCACGTAAGTATGGAGGTTTTTATTCCAATTACAATGAGAATTGTTCTTTTTTTTTTAATCCACAAGGGATCATTTAATGTTTCTGCCCTAAGAATAAACACAGGTCTCAGCCTCACAAAACATTTACATGAACACTTCACTATTATGAGATCTGCTTCTTGCTAACACAAGACAGGCTTCAGTCTTGTGCTGTTCAGTATTTTTTTTTTTTTTCAGGATTGCCACAAATGCTTAAAAAAAAATGTGTAAAAATAATTTGTAAATTTAGTTACCTACCAATGCTTTCACTGCTCAGGAAATGAAGCAAATGGTTAATTATTTTTTAAGAAACAAAGCTTGCATTCCTAAAAGCTTAATCAATTGCCCCCTCCAGCTCGCCAGAGTTCACAGCTTTACAGAAGGCAGAGCTGAGGCGCCTGTGCTCTCTGCGAAGGAAGGAGTGAAGTGCTAAGAGGTGAGAGTATCTTGAGTCAACTCTGCTGCCAAAGGCTGTTATGAAACCGGGGCTGTAGCTCTTGAGGACACACCAATCACAGGGACCAACATGCTCTTCTCCAGCTCAGAGACACAGTAAGGACTCATTTGAAGTAAACTTTTCAGCAACACCCTTCTCCGTTCACGTACACAAGCAGCCCCACATTTAGCCAACCGTACCTTGCGAGAACCACCCCTAAGGGGACACGTAACGATCTTTTTTATTTTCATGCCAGAAACAGAACACCTTTAATAGGCATTTTCCACTTATATTCAATTAAGGGGGGGGGGGGAAGACAGCATAGTTTAATAAGCTGCAGATCAGTTTATTCCTCTACCAGAACCGCTGAGAATCGAGCGCCTTTCATCTCCCGCTCAGATCGCCTGACTCGCTCTCCACCGCACAGTGAATAATCACAGGCAGGAATTTGCCGTGTCACTTCCAGGCTCTTTGGAGGAACTCTCCTTCTCCTTACCACGGTGACAATGCACATTGTGAGCAGGAATATCAGCTCCTGCCAGGCAGCACAATGCCACGCGGGCTACGCATCTCACCTTCTTCCCCTTTTACAACTGTTAACTTTGCTCATACCTCTGTCTAGAAAGTACGCAGAAAACTTCAAAGCCTCTTCAAACCAGGACACCCTCCTCAGGCTTGCTTTTGGCTGGTCAGCTTATCTGTGTGATCTTTGTTGCCAGAGAAGCACACAAAGCTTCCACAGCCAGTAATTACAGTGAAAGGTGATGATGAAGACACAACCACTAGGCAAGGAAAACAGTCTTATCAGGACATCCATACTGCATACATGCATTCGCTGCTCTTCCCAGCGAGCCAATGACAGTACTGCCAGAAAAGGTGCTTCATATTGAAATAGTTCTTCACGTCAAAGATTAATCAGCACTCTAAATGAAGCATTAAAGGCACAGGCGAGAGAGCAGGCAACACAAAACCTTCTTTGATAGACCTTTCTGGAACAGTGGCTGTGGAGCTACGGAGTGAAGTCACACATAGGGACAGGACCCGAACCCAAATCTTTCAGCTTTCAATCTGGTCCCACTTCAATCACAGCCTTCCAATTTAGGGCCAACCAAATGCCCCGTCACAACTTCTCTTGTTTGTACATTCCAAACTTAGCACTTCTGAAGTCTCCCACGGCTGGGCTCACACAAACAGCCTGCCTCCTAGTCACCCCTTCCCAGTCCCACAGCACAGCTCGGCACCCACCCTGTCACCCTCAGCCCATCCTTGTGGCCACTACAGCAATGGCTCATCTGGAAAATACTTATTCTTAGCTTCCTGTAGTGAAATTCAGCAGTTGGGAAGGAGGACTGGTAGTACCACATGAGGGTCAGTTCCCAGCAGAACGGTGGGCGGTGTGGGCACCAGGGAGACGTGTGTGGCTGCAAGGACAGTGGTGCCTCCCCTCTGCACAGGGGAGCTCTGCCAGGAGAGGCAGGGACACAGCAGAACTTCTTCCAGCAAGTTACTTATGCTGCTCTCAGAGAAATTTATTATAAAATTCTATTGGAGGAACACCAATGTTGCTATTCCTAAATAAGTTTTCTTAATGCAAAGTGAGCTACAATCTAGAAGTACATGCACTAACTCCTAGTCTTTGCAACTGATGCTTTATTTCCAATAATAGGATGGTTTAGTTCTCAAACTCCTTTAGGACTAAGGTACAGGAACAACATCCCTGGTCAGAGCAAAAGACAGGAAAAGCATCCCAAACAATGCTTTTCCACCACTGCACTTTAGACCTGATGTTTGACATTAGTCTTGATCCCAGAGGCAAAATGGGAGTGCTTTATCCACTAAGTCAACCAGCTCCCACGGCTATAGCCATCCTAAATGGAATGCATTATTCCTGCATTAAAACATATGTTTTTCAAGGCAGCTAGCCATCCGGCTGTTCTGAGAGAGATTACAGAAGACCTAATTTTATCAGGCAGGGATACAATTCTCCTGGTTGTTTTTGCTCCCTAGGGACATGGAGCTGGTGAAAGCAGGTTGCCTGACTGCTGGGGAACAATTCCAAGAGGCTCAGTTGCTGATCAGTGAGGCAGTCACTCACAGCCCAGGTTCCCAAAATACACTAATGCATGCCCTGTAGGCTCTGGGGACTCCCATCCCCATGGAATTCAAAGTCCAAAAAGACCTAGTTTGTATCAGCAATTCTCAAGTCAACAATAATTAGAAAAACTTTATGTTGGCAGAGAAGTGCTAAAACTTTAAGCAAGCTTTTTTTTTTTTTTTTTTAATCAGCTTCACTTAGACTAAAAAGAAGGTGTTTGCTCACAAAAGCAGCAAGGAAAGTGACTATTGACTATCTTTGGTACAAACAGAACCTCTGCTGTTTGTGTTTCAGAAACATCAGCTCTGAAGTTGGAAAAAAAATGCAAGGTGACAGAAATAGGCATTTTATTCAAAAAAATATCCGGACAAGAGTAACAACCCAGCGCTGGCAAACATTATTCAGAATGAGAAATACAGGTGTGAGGCTTTTCCCAAGACTTTTCATCAAAATGTAATGGGAAAATTTGTGTAGCAGATGGAATGCTGCTGCCTGCAGAGCATCCGTTAGCTATAAATCACTGTTTCCTCACACATGGTGCAAATTTAGGTCTCCTCCATTCTAATTAATAGAATGAGACATCCTGGTCTGATGAGTCTTCCCTGATTTCATAAACTCTAGGAAAAATTTTGGACTGAATCAATCTCAACAGGGGAATGTTCCTCTATTATTCCAGGTCCAAAAAGCAACTGAGCAACTCACTGAAAGATTCAGGAAATGCTTTTTATAACTTTGAGACATACAGTTTAAAGAAAAGCATTTTAAGAAATTATCTGAACATTGTATTTGAAACAAATGAAAACAGGATACTATTCAGCTTCTGCTTGTACCTCTGGGACTTCTCACCATTAGTTCACTCTTTGGCTTCTGAAACTTGCCACTGAATAAACATGATAATCCAATGAATAGAAAGCTTCATGACAAAAACTAGGCAGATAGAGGGAATCAGGAAGCAACCCATCACCCTTTCCACAGCATTACCAATGAACTAGAGACACGAAGGGTGCTCCGTACGCACACTTTCCTATGGAGCTCCAAGTACTGTCTAGTTAGATGCCTGTTGGAAGGACCAGCAATCCGGCTCCATGCAGTTATGCTACCATCCATCACATCTGCTACTTAATATTTCATGCTACAGAATTTAAAATAGAAAACTGAAGATCAGTTATCTAGGACACCACAAAAAGAACACCAAATGCGGCTTTAGCGCAGATGTGTCAGGCTAACAGGTCTGATTAACATTTCCAGGCTAAGAACCCAGCTGAAACTGCAACTACCACCCCTACTAGAAGCAGCAGGAATCATAAAAGACAAACCAGGAATCATTGCTACCACATGTCCTTTCCACCCAACTGAGGAAAACTGGTTCTAACTCTAGCAAAGCTTCAGAGAAGCAATCAGGGAGGAGGTGGAGGACTCCTTTAAAGCCTCTAATTTCCTCCTCTCCCCAAGGCGAAGGGTCAGAGCTGCAGCTTTTAAAAATAGCCCCAAACTCACTCCTTATTTCCTAAGCATAAAAGGGACAACACAAAAATATGTATGTTCTTTAAGTCTCCTGGTTATTCTTTGTTATACCAGCCTGGACGCTCAAAAGACCTTATTTCCTTCAGCACGTTTACATGCCTCAATCATGTAGCAACAGTAAAATCTACTCCCACTCACGGTAGCCAAAATATTTCTTTCAGTATTTGCATTTAACTCACCCTCTCCAAGCCATTAATCATTTACATCATTCTGCTTTGACCATCTGCATAGTAGACATTTGTGATCATCTTATGGACCTTCTCTTTGATGCGCTGGTGAGAGATTTGTTACTTTGCTCCTCCCGATCATGACTTGAGCTGTATTTCCTTTTCGTGCCAGATACAGACATTGCAAGGAATCCATGTGCTATCATGCTTGCAGCACTTTTTCCTGGGTTGAAAGGCTTAAGAAAATAGTGTCATCTGAAGCACGGGCTCTTATCAGAATCTTTGTAAAGCCAAACAAAGCAGGAAGGATCATCTTGGAATTTGCATAAACAGCTCCCTACGACATGCTCCAAAAGGTGTTTTTTTAACGTATTTCAAAGCACCGTCTCAGAACCGTACCTTTGTTGGCTGCATACAGAAAGACTGTGTCAAAGTCACACACAGATTTCTCAGCAGATTTGGTATCCATCAACTGTCAGTCCTGAAGGTAAATTAAGGAAGCAACATAAAAGCTTTCCCATTACCAGCTTTGCCTAATTGCAAGACTTGTGGGTGAGATGCTGCATAAATGCACAAAACCCACCTGTAAGTCCTGCTAGCTACAAGATGATCAGATCTGACTTGCTTACGTTCTAAGCTCTTCTTCAACCTTTTCTGTCCTACAGTTCCCCTCTGCATGACAGGGAATAAACTGAAGTGAAATCTTTCTGCTCACTCAGCAAAATCCACACAGCCAGTCCTCACTTGGACCACTACTTCCTTTGACTCTTCTCTAATCTATTTAAATTCTGTGCTTCAGCTACTTATCTATAAAAAAGATCCTCACCTACTTTGACAGGCGCCTGGCAATCAAAAGAATGAAAACTGAAACACATAATTTTTGAAAGAACAGAAAAATACCATGATTCCATAGGAAATTTTCAAGCCAAACAAAATAAAGACTCTACCCACTTGCTTGAGTCAACATGTTTTCTTCCAGTAAGGTTCTATCCTATTTGGCTGGCCTTCAGTCCTGGTTTCAACTGTTTTGCTGATACGACGTTTTCCACACATGCCACCATCCTTGCTATTCCTTCAGCTTCTGGAAATCCTAATAAAAGCCTTCCTCAGCAGACAGAGTCTCAATTCTTCACTAAGAGACAATCAGCTTTGAAAGGAACAAACACAGGTGCATGAAGCCATTCACAGAAACACCCACACAAAATCACAAACCAGACAGCAAAATGTATGTTTAACTAGAAAAGTAAACAGAAACCAGCTCCTTCTGTACGAGGCAAGAGCAAGAATATGATAACGCTGTCACATAACCCAAAAGCGACTGAAACTACGTTCAAGGCCTGAACTGCCAAGAGGGGAACTCCTCGTTACTGCCAGGCACGTTGCCCCCTCCCCTTACCTCATTCTTTCATAGGCATCACAAGCTGAAGTTCACTCCACTAACATCTCTACTTGTTAACACCAGACAAGACAGAAACCATAGTCAAATGAAAACCAGCAGCCAAATAAGCTCTTTATGAGTGCACTTAACCCTCTTGGAGACAAGCTGGCCCATCCAGCGTGGTCTGGGAGTCAGCTCTCCTACTTTCAAAACAAAAGCTCTCGTGGCACCACCATCTACCTTGTACCAAGAGAACAAGCTTTACCGTAGAAGCAGTACAAGAGTCTCATAACATGCACTGTATAAAACAAATCCCCTGAACGTGCTTAATTAGAACCTTTGAATCTGGCTATTCCAGAGTTTCTCAGCTCCATTAACATCGCTGTGATGAGGTTAATGTGAGAAGAGCTGCTTGAAAATTTCACCCAAAACTTAACAGCACCCAGACATCGCCAAGCCGAGTGCTGAAGTGCTTTAATACTAACATTTTTATCTGAATATGGGATGAATGAAGACATTTAGCTTGTTCTGTGAACTCACCAGCACAAACTGCAAACATTTCAACAAACAACATCATATAGTGGATATAAACTCACCGTCGCACGCAGCTGCACTTCAACCCCAAAGGCGCAACACTGAGCTCCCATCCTCACAGAAACATGAAAACAGCCGGAAAAGTCTTCTTTAAAGTTAATATCCCCAGCACTTCTACTCATGAAAAAGCAGCAGATGCAAATATAAAGACAGCCCTTCCCATCATTAGTGATGCATAATGTGGGTGTTACCGACAGACGAAGAAAAGAGCTAGAAAGAAAAAAACCCCTGAAAGCGGGAAAAGGAGGAAAACATAAGTAATGAGCAGGTTCCAGGATTCACACAGTTCCATGACCCAATTCACTACTTATACACAGTTATTGTTATTTAACATTTTTACTTAGAGGCACTGCACTCTGCAAGGGAACCAGATGTCTCCGTGCGCTGTATAAGATTTGTGTATAACGTACTTTGTGCTCATAGAAGGTAACTAAATTCTCATCTGCACTTAGGAATAAATGAGTTAGACTCAAATCAATCACTGAGGCCAAATAAAGACACAATAAAAGACTAAAAAAAAAAAAAAAAAAGCAATTTCTGTTGACTAACAAACAATTAATGTTTTCTGAAACACACTGCACTACTTTGCTTAGACGATCTAAGTGTACTCAGGAATGGGACTATTGCTACTTCCACGCTGACCACAAGGCTCCAGGAAGGAATAATCCAGGGATGGCAGAAGTATAATTAGTCCTGTTGCTCTGTCCGCACAGATTGTTCCTGAAGAAAGTCTCATGGCTCATCATTGCAAACTATGATTTCTATTTTAAACATACACTAAACTAATCCTGCTCTACTTTGCATCCTACTTGCTGACACAGCACCTTTCATAAGCATAGCGCCAGATAAGATTTTAATACTGTATTTCCCCCATACTGTTATAAATTCTCTACACTGTGGTGGTTACTGGTAACGCAGCCCTGCATAAAGGTTCAGCACAGGAGTTGTTTATGCTCCTCGCCTGCAGTCTCCTGCACCTGAAGCCATCTTCCAAGCAGCGCTCGGGTACCCCCCCCTTAAGATCACACATGAAGGGCACAGCCATCTCCCAGTTCCTGCTGGCAGGGACCCCGGGGTTCCTACACAACTCACTGCAGGCGCAATTCCTCTCCTGTTCCCAACGCAAGGTATTTACTCCTACCCAGAAAACCCGACAGAAACATTTACATAGCAAACAGTCAAGCCTAGAAATAAATAAAGCTGCAACAAGGGGGTGGGAAAAAAGGGATCAAGTGTTCTTATCTGAGCAACAACTGATCAGTTAAACACGAAGCATTACTGCCATTTTTAATAAAATGCTTCTATTCAATATTGTTTACTATAAACAGCTCATAGTTATATTGAGTTGAACAATGCACACATACGCCTTAAAATCTTTATGCTTAGGCCTCCAACTAGGGCGTATTTTTCAAGAACTGTACAATGACATTACCTCACTGACTCACTCAGCTCCTTTACAGGTCAGAGCTCAGTTATCTCGGCAATGAGATACCGTGAAATATGTTTCCAAGGACTTGGGGACACAGTCACACAAAATTCTTCATATTCATGTTTTTTTTGATAGAAAAAGTGATTTGCACAAACAAATCCATTATATCCATATTAAGAAACCTGAGTATTAAACCCACAAAGGGGCAGAGGATTTAATATTCAGATAATTACTTACATAACATGCAAAACTTCACTCTGTAACACTGAAGTTTAAGCTATTAGAGAAGCTTGTTAAAGATTAGCATGATGCCACAGCCAGCCATTCTAGGAAGGGATTTTTTTTTTTTTTAAAGTTTGCAGCAATATATATTACAGGGTCAAACTGTAACGGGCTTTCAGTATCAGAAGAAACAAGTTCCACAGAAAATACAAGCATATGCTTAAAACATTCAGCAAATTCTTAAAAATATATATATAATTATGTCACGTTACGTTTTGAGCAACACGAGAGAATGTTATTCAATTTTTTGTTATCATGGAGTACCCAAAACCAAACACCAGATAGCATTATCTCTTTAGTTAAATGTTTACAGAAAGTATATCTGAAAAACATTTGACAAAAACCCCCAAACAGCTAACATTAAAAGTTTAACTACAAACAAGTTGTGTTAAGAAAGCGCTGCCACAGCCTCTCCATCCGGCACCGTGTGCCTGTGCAGGCAGCGGGGGCTGACAGCCCCCAGCCCAGTGAATGAATTCCCAAGCTTCACAACAGTAAATACACCTCCTTTATGCACCACATCTTCTGGGACAAAGTGACAGAGTGAAGATCTTACTGGAACTTGATTTTCCATAAGTTTTAATACTAGGAGATTATTGTAACCATGCAGGAAGCCCTCCCAAGAAGCCACTGATCACAACATCAAGTTTTGTACCCTGATGGAGGGAGGAAAATTAAAGATATGCAAAACAGAACTACCTGCTCTGCAACCTTCACCCTGTGCCTCAGAGTCATCCCTCGCCCTCCAGCTTCACAAGGGAACTTTACAACAAAGCTATATTGAGAACAGCATTTTAGGCACTAGGAAACAAAGACATACCCATGCAAAAAAAGGAAACAAAAAAAAAAAAAAAAAAAAAAAAGCGCATGCTCTGTCCCGATTATGGCTACGCAAAAGAATTTATTCAGAAAGTGGAAAGAACACCGGGTATGTCTTCATCATGTACCCAAAGTTCCTTCGTCTCCCCCGCCCCGGGACCACCGGCGGCCCCCGCAGCCCCTCCCTCCCCCTCCGCACCCCGCGCTCGGACGCTACAGAGAAGAGGCCGCAAGAAGGAAAACCCTCCCGAGGGGGATCCGCTCCCAGAGGGTCCCCCGGGGCAGGCGGGGGATCCCCCGCACACCCCAAGCGCCAGCGCTCCCTCCCCCCCAGAGACCGCCCCACCCGTGGGCAGGGGCCTGTCTGTCCCCAGCGGGCCCCCTCAGCCCCCGCACTCCCGGCCCCTCACACGGAGCCTCTCGGAGCCCCTCACGCACCCCGGCCCCTCCCACGGAGCCTTCCTCCCTCACGGCCCTCTCAGACACTCCGGCCTCCTCATACGGAGCCTCTCGAAGCCCCTCACAGCCCCCAGCCCCTCACACGGAGCCCCCTCAGAGCCCCTCACACGCAGCCTCCTCCCTTACAGCCCCCTCACGCACCCCGGGCCTCCTCTCCCACAGACCCCCCCGCGCCTCCCGGTCCCTTCACACGGGGGGTCCCCCCTCCCGGGCCGCGGGAGGCGGTGGCGCCCGGGCCGGCGCCCCGAGGGCAGGGCAGGGCAGGGCAGGCGGGGTCCCGGCGCGGCCCGACGCTCCTCACCTTCGGAGAGCTCCAGCTCCAGCTCGGCCAGCTGCTCGCGGACCTCGCGGGGCAGCGAGGAGACGCCCGCGGCCGCTGGCTCGGCCATGGCGGCTGGAGGGAAGGAAGGGGGGGAAAGCAGGTCCGGCCGCCGGCTCGGCGCGGCTCCGGCTCAGCGCCGGCGGCTCCGGATCGCGGGCGCAGCGGGAGCGGCCGCCACCTCCGCCATGCTGAGCCCCAGCACCGCCGTCACGTGACGGGGCGGGGCGCCCCTCAGAGCGCCGCCGCGCGCCCCCCCGCGGCCCGGCCCCGCCGCGCAGCCCCGCCGCGCGCCTCGCGCCCCCCGCCGGCCCCGGCCTGAAGGAGCGGGCGGCACCGACACCCCTCGGCGGGACCGCCAACCGCTGCCTCCCCCCCCCCCGCGTTCACCTCAGGGGCGGCCGTCGCTCCCCGCATCCCCTCAGGTGCCTTCAGCGGCGGGGACGGCGACTGCGCTCCCCTCAGGGCGGCCACCCCCCTCCGGGCTTCCCTCAGGTGAGCGCGGGAGGGAGGCGGCGGCCGCCCTTTTTCCTTCAGGGGTGAAGGCTCCCACCACCACCCGGGCACTTGAAGACACAGCTGAAAACACCCTCCACAACCCCAGAAAAGCGTTTTTCCGTCTGTCCCGTGTAAGGAGAAAGTTTACCTCAAGCTCGTACCTGGGAGAAGGGCCAGGCAAGTGCAGTGACAGCTCCCAGAGTCGCTGAGGGCCCCCCCCAGCTCTACCCCACTGCAGCAAAACCCCAAAGGTCAGGGTTGGTTACCTGAATAGTGAATATTTATTCACTGAAGTGACCCTGGACAAGGACGAGGAACAACAGCAAACGTGCAATGAAGAGCCTGGGGCTTTTTTTGTTGGTTTTTTTTTGTGTTTTTTTTCTCTTTTAAATCAGCTTTATTTTTCTAACTGTTATTTCAATTTCCCATAGCACCTTGGCAATGTCAAAAACAAATACAAATACATGTATTATCATTTTAACATTTAAAGCATGAACCTACTTTACACAAATTTTGTTTTTGACAGTTTTGACAACAGGAATATACCAGAACAGACAAAGTATAGAAGCCAGATAGGTTGCTTTTTTCTCCTTTCACTGAAGCCCTACCACTTTGAAGAGAGATCATAAATGCCAAGGGGGAAGCTGGATTCATCCGGGAGGAACAAGATGTCTGTAGTAACTTGAGCTCAATATATTATCTGAATATTTTGTATTCTATAAAAATTAGAACAAAACCCATTTATGCACAGTCTGTTTACATTTGAAGTTGCATTTTTGGAAACTGTATCCACAACTGAAGCTCCATAAAAATAAACCTCTGGTTCTTAAATATAAAATTTTAAAGTTGTTACAGGTTAGTTTGCAGATGGATTTTTCAGAAATAAGTTGCTTTAACTCTCATTTCAAGTCCTCCCAACTGTACATTAAAAATAGACTCAATTAACCTCTTGAAGTGCCTGCACTAAAGGCACTTAAGAGAAGAGCCAACTAAAATACTACAACAAACCAAAATTATGTACCATCCTAAAGGAAGCTCAGACTATATGTAATATATACACACACAAAGAAGAGCATGATAAATCATTCAGATTAATGGCAACAATCTTATGTTTCAGAAGGAAATATCAAAATTAGAAACAAAAATTCTATTGCATATCTGTAGTAATCAAGGATTTACAAAAAAACTTATCAGAAGCAATTTCCCCCCGAAGTGCATTTCTGTTGCATCATCTGTAATACAATGGCGCATTTTACAAATTTAAAATATCATCTGTACATACCAGATATTTTTACCCCAGGTGAACATCCACTTGGGTAACAGTAAAAATAGCGGACATTTTCAAGACAATTAAGCTGATATTGACAAAGTAGTAAGGCCATAGCTATTTAACTACAGTAAAGCATCGATTAAGTCACTTATTTGCTACTGATCTGCCACAGTATCATCTTTCTCTTCTGGTTAATACAGTGGGTTACTTTTTTTTTAAAAAAACTTTTTTTTTTTTTTAAACCTACTGCTAAAACTGCACCATCATACTGTGCCAGGCTAACTTCTTTAAAAAAAAAAAAAAAAAACAAAAACAAAGATAGCAGGAATGTAAGATACTATAAAACTAACTTAATTTTAGAAGTCAAAAGAAAAAACTTTTTTGCACTTTTAATTTTACTATCACATGCAAAGAATTACTCCTCTTTTCACTCCCCAGCAGAAGTACAAGAGAGCGGCCCAAACTTTTCCATGCACAATAATTTGGAAAAGAACTTAACCAGGGAAGCACACTTCTGTAGCCAACAAAACTCAACAATTCTGAAAACAAGTCACAGTTCATAAAACTGAAAGTTACGTGTGATTTGCACTGTCTGGTATTTGATATCAGCAGAGCAGGGAAATCGGTGTTGACACCATGAGTTAAGCTACCAAGAAGGAACCACGGAGAACTGTTATTTGTCACTTAAGTGCACACTGACCATCGCTGTTGAACAGGGGACAGTTTCACCTCTGCTGATCCAATGGCAGAGCTCAAAGGGAATCAATGAGCTGCACCAGCATCAGCCTGGCTCCCGAACGATCGCTGTGTCCCCGATTGCCCCGCTCTGTCCCAGCAGGCAAACCGGGCGGGCAGAGACATGGCGCGTGCCCAGGTCCCTCACGGGGGTGAGAATGTAGCAGCTAGCCCGTCTAAGGTATACGCTTGCCATGCAATACAAGTACTGCAGGAGAACTTGCACACAAAACTATGGGTTTTCACAGCCTTATATTTACTTGGTTATTTCCCCCCCAACAAAGATTAAAAAGGGGAAAAAAAAAAACAAACAACCAAACCAAACCACCAAACCCCACAGTTATAAATGGCAGTGGGGGTGGGGGGAGAAGGGAAATGCTAATGTTAGATCCTTGCACGCAGGTATTAAATAAATAATTATGAACGTCCTAATCTGATACAAGTTTGAATATCTGGAAAAAGCCAACAGGTTTACAGACTGATTTGCATACACTGTACAAGAGCCCTAATCTGCTGCTGGAAAACACATACCCAGGACACACACAGCATCCTCTCCACGGTCAAGTTTTTCCAATCCCCTTACAAGCAAGGTTGAACTGCAGTTATTTTTCTTTCCACATCTAGTAAATGAGGAAGCTACATTTCACAAATGTTAAACATTCAGCTACTTTCAGCACTACTAAGTTATTCTACGCGCTGCACTGAAAGCAGACGCCTGTGTGGATCAGAATTAGCCTTCACCACGGAGGCCAGAGCCCGACGCCTGCAGAAGCCTCTCCCCAAAGCACTCCTCCTCCTCCTCCTCCTCCTCCTCCCAGCAGCGAGCGCCTGGCGGCAGCTACTGACACCCCGACACTTACTCAGTTCGCAAGGACAGCGCGCATCTATCCTAAATATCTGCGACTATCAGACAGGTTTGTTTTTTTCCAGTTTGACTGCAGTAATTTTTTATAGCCTTTAAAATGATTAAAAATCAAATTAATTGCATTTCAGAACTTTAACACTTTTAAATATTTAAACTTCTCTATCATTCCAACAAATGTAGCACTATTGAAATAAATGGAGAAGGGTTCTGTAAGCATCCCTAAACTGCAGACATGATCAACGATTTTTTTTACTAAATTAAAAAAAACCTCCCAAACCCAGTACAGGTAGTTTAAAAGTGAGTAATGATTTTGTTTTTTTTTTTTTGTATATATATATGTATATATATATAACATGCGTAGAAATGAACAGTTAACTGCATAAATACATTATATTGTGTTATGAAACAAATCAAAGCAATTGCCAAGCTGAATAATAAGTTAGAGAAATGACAACTCTGGCTTTATATATATATTTATAAAAATAGATATGAGTGTTCTCAAAGCAGTTGATAGAGAATGCCTACCGAGTAAGAAGTCGCCAAGGGTTATCTGGCTAAGAAATCAGAAGATGAAAATTTTCACAGTTATTTTAACTGCCACTTACATTCATTCTAATGGCAACACTAGCATATATTACTAAGATGTTTACGGTATATATCACAATTGAGTTTTCCAGTGTTCACAACTTACAACTTTAAATTTGTACACTTGCTATTCACTAAAAAAAAAAAAAAAAAAAAAAAAAAAGGTGTGATTCTTACTGCTGGAAGCTACTTTTCCCTAACACTTTATACAGAACCTTGAACCCTGGCATGCTGATTTTGGCAGATTAATGCACTGCATTTTCCTATTTCGTCATTACGTTAATCGCCTCTAAACTTAACCACTTACTACACAATAGTGTTGCAAATTTAGTCAGCATACAGCTAGGCAAGATGCTACCTTTCAAGTAGCTTCTCTGAACATGAGGGGTTTTGTTTAACTCTTTACCTTTAGTTCCACTCTAAACAGTTAAAAAAAGTCAGTTGCTACTACATCAGCTGTAAACAGTGAGTTCCCAGTAGATATAAACCCTGATTTCTAGTATACAGCATCCAACACCCTACTCCAGAACACAAAAATAGGTCAGTATACAAAAAACCCAGCAACTTCTCCGATTTGCTCGCCATTGGGACAGACATCCGTTTGACCCTGGGGGGGCACGCACAACTCCGTGCCCAGTGTTCCCACCCGCAAGGCAGAATTCCACATCTGCAACTGGAATTCCAGGCTCCCTACTCGTGAAGCTAACACCTCAAACTGTGTAGCCATCCGTCAGTCCCATACTGGGCCTGCCTCAGGAAAACATACCAAGATAAATGCACAAAAGTCTGTAATAAAGAGATTAGAGAAAGTAACAAGCAAGAAAAAAAACAAACCAAACCTAAGAAGTTGCCCTCAAAAGGAGGCGAGGAAAAAGGGCAAATTAAAAATTCTGATGTGCCTCCTTCCAATTGCGTCTAGAAGACAGTTTTTGCTGTCCACGTGCTCTGATCTACAATCCAGTATCCTGTAAAAAATTTAGTTTAAAAAGCTTGCTGAATGAATTATTAGTAAGGTCAAGAGACTATACTTCAAGCTGGAAACACAAAGTTTACTACAGTAGTACATTCAGTTTTTCTCATCAGTGACTAAGTCATGACAACAGTATCTGGCTGCACTCGCTCCACTCACGCGCCGACCAAGCACCTCAGCCGCAGACGTGCTCTGCAATGCAAGGCCATCAATGGCAGACACATCATCCGACAAGCCAAATGTTAAATAGGTTAAAAAAAGTTCTAATTTTACAGAAATGCTCATTTTTCAAAAATAATGTTCTCTTATCCTTTTCCTCCTACACTGAGGGACAGGTTAATTTGTCAATTCATATTCTTTCGCTTTGTCAAAATGCTAGTTTCACAACCCCAAAACTGATTTCAAGCAGGAAACCCTCTGCAAATTAAAAACAAAAATACAAAAATTATAATCTCTATATTTATATTGATTGGAATCCTCCAGCATTTGTGAAATCACTTTTAGAGATGAATTTTGGGACCCTCCATAACTTCTCCACACAAGCCACACTCCAGTTCAGTATTCCCCTTCATGAATACTCCTTTCTCACAGTCTCCTTTGCTGCTTATTAGTCCACAGCTCAAATTAAATAGAGAATAATTGGCTGGACAAGAGTTACTTTGGTGACCGGGGTGGCACGTACTGCTCCTTGCCGATACGTCGCGGTGCTCCCTGAGGCGATGATCTGCGTCCAAACTGGCGCCTCTGTTCCCTGATTTTCCCAGCAGCTCCCCTGGGAGGCCCATTGCCTCGGAACCCAGAATAATCCTTCATTCGACCTTCAACCTTGTCGTGAGCCTTCTCCGGAGCCTTCTCAGGTGTGCCATTTTCTTCATTTTTGGCAGGGGGAACGTTGCTGCGATGTTCCCTAAGAGGCTGAACAGGAACTGGAGGAGGCTCCTTCGGGGGTTTCTGGCAAACTTCAGCGTAACTCAGCTTGCGTGGCTCCTTGGGGACCAAGGGAGAAGAGCAGGGTTTAGGTACCAGAACCATCAGACTCCGCTCTCCCAGACCGTCCCCAGCACAGCAGCAGAACACGTGCAGTGAGCGATTGCACCACAGCTGTGGCAAACGGCACGAGAGGTGGTTCCTGTGCTCCAGCAGCACGTCCCAGAGAAAGCCCCCCTCTGCTCCCCACATGCTCTCGGCGGGACCTCACCTGCAGCGTGGAGGCAGGAGCTGCGCTCGCACCGGTGGAAGGTGAAGTGGTGTTTGTCCTTGGCGGCTTTGCAGCACTGACAGGAGACACAGACACCGGCGGGGAAGTGTGGCTTGTCACATCTTTCTGAGCAGACACTTCTTCTGCTTTGCTGTCTGGCTGAACCGTGCTGTTAAATCAACAACAATTTAACATTAAAACCTACTCACACAAAAATTAACATTTGGGAAAGTCTTTTCTTTCTTTGAAGTCACGACTATATTTTTTGCAGAACAGGATGCTACAGCCATTACCACCACAATTTGTAATTTGTGGCCTCTAGAGAAGCTGCCACCACAGACGGAGAAGAAACAACAAACATTACGGCCACCTCGGTGGACACTGGCTGCAGTCTTTGCCTGAAATGTGCAAATTTTAATATTCTTGATTCAAGTAATCCACGTACCTTAATGCCACAGCTTCAGTCTGACTTGGTGAACTCACACTCGTCACGGGCTGTTGGACAGTGCTGTGCGTCGGTTCTTCCTGAGCAGGAGCTGGGCAGCTGGGCAGCAAATCTTTGCTCTCCTGTACAGAAAGCAGAAATTGCAAAATGTGGAAAGATCACAAATGTGCTTAAATTGCTCCTCAATATGCCAGTTCCAGACATCCGAAAAGTGGGTATTTCCAAAGGCTGCTCAAGTCCTGATTATAGGAATTTACTTCTTTTGGAGCATCGTCCCTAAAGCAATCGCTCTTTATATGGGCAAAACAAACAGTGGATAAACCACTCTATCATCTGAATTATCAATGCCAAGCCCCACCAGCTCAATTAACAGACTCATCTGGAAGCAGCCCTTGCCTACACCACACACAAACTACTTCAACAACCAACACTCCTCATTTGCCTGCTTTATTCCAAAACAGTACGAGCTTACAATAGTAAAATTACAGAAGCTTCAGCTAAATACCTGCAAAAAGCCAAGGAAATCCAAAAACAGAAAGGCAGAAAATACACTATTATATTAACAAACAGAGTATGATGTTTGGGCGTAAAGCATTCTCACGTGCAGCTCTAACATAAACCGGGTCTTTAGGCAGGGCTACGGGAGAGGCCGTGTGTGTGTGCTGCCAGCTGCGTGCTGGAGACGAGAGTGCCCACCTTTTCTTTGCAAACTCCTTTAACTATGTCGGCCATCCTGCTCTCCAGCACGGGCTCTCCTGGTATTTTTGCTGTGCTGCCAGGCAAAGGCGGGAAATTTGAAGCTAGCAAGTCAAACTTTGGTGTCTGAGTCTTTGTTTCTGCTGAAGGCTGAGGTCTCTAGAGAAGAAAACACCTGTTAATAGAGCTGTTAACACCTACTATTAAAAGCACTAAGCAAGTGTCAGAGAACTTTCCTAGAAAGACTGAATCCCCACACTCTAATCTGAGCATTTAGGGACATTATGGCCATTCCTTCAATAAATGCAAAGTCAACACACTGCACTTTGTGCGACTGCCTGCAATAAGGGAAGTGGAACTCACTGAAACGCGGTCATCTTCTCGTCTCCTCCGACCTCTGAAAACGTTCCTCCTTTAAAGGCAAAAAAAAAAGTCAGTGAGTGCATTCATCTGGCTGAAGTGCGTACTCCTCTGCACAAAAGGGAGCCTGTGGCAGGGGATCTACAGCAGCCTACTGATGTGTCTCAAGCTCCAGTTCTGGGATGTTCTCCATCTTCAGGAGGGGTCAGAGCTCTTACGCTCTTGGAACACAGCCAACACGGGAAACAATTTCTCTTTTCTCTCCCCGTGGAGGAGGTACCCTAGAGCATTGTATCTGAATAAGCACAGTGACAACTAGACTATAATATTATAGAATAGTATCCTATAATTTTATAGTAAGAAACTTATTAATCTTATTTTTCACTTATCTGTCTTGGTCACATGTTTAAGTGTCTAAATGCTGAATTAATAGAAAAAAAGATAAAACCAGTTGATTTTACAATGTTTAGGAGCATCAAATTCCCTGAGTATTTGCTTATTATTTACAGTAATACAAATACCCACTTTACTTCAGCAACTGTTTTAATTCTGGGGACAAGTCAGACGGTTATTTTGAAACAAAGGCACCTCACTATCTTACTGCAACGTATTTGAGAGAATAACTACTAGCTGTACAGTCAAGAGGGAAGCATTCATTCTCCTAGTTCAGTATTTATCACTCCAGCTTTATTTAAGTGCCAATTTTCTCCTGATCAGTCTTTGCAGAAATACATCTTGTGGCAATGGTTGATGATCCTTGGCTCCCACGAGCCGTTTGAGCCTTCAACACCAGGACCCGACTACGTTGTCCCCTCACAGCCCACAGGTGCACACAGGCCTTTACCTGCCCCTGCCAATGCCGTAATCGCCGTTCTGCTCCATCTGTGCGGCGGGAGAATCCTTCTGGGAGTAGCCCTGCTCTTGGTGCCCAGGTAACGTACTGCTCTGTCGCTCCATAACAAAGTTCCTCAAGTTGGTTCTGCTCAGGGCTCCATCCCCCATCGGCAGGGCGCTGGCGGCAGCCGGACCCTCCCCGGCATGTTCAGTGCTGGCAGACGATCGGAAATGTGGCTTCACGCTGCGGGACACAGAGCAGCCGCTGCATAACCAGAGTGTAAAGGACAAGATGCAAAACTACCACCAGCTACAGTTAATTCATAGAAAGGAGGAGGTCAGTAAGTACTGGGACTCCATCAGAGAAGTTGTTTCCTACACACTTTGTCAAGAAATTGTTCTTCCTTTTGTTACAGTTTTCTTGCGACCTCCCCTCCTGTCAAGTGTTACCATTTGAAGAAAACATCGAGATCACTGCCCAACAATCCCTCAAAGGAGGAAAAAACCCACCCAACTCCTAAACCCAACCCAACCAACAAAAAAACCCCCAAAACCTAGAGGTGGTAGAAGAGCCAGAAGACCCCAAAGAGGGATTCTTCGTTTGTCTGGGCCTGCAGCACAGCACGGGGTGTTGGGAAGGGATCTGGAGAACTAAGCCGAGCCTGAGGAACACACTGATCTGGCCACAGGCAAAAAAAACTGAACTGAAACGAGAAGCCAGGAGCAGAGGGTGACCGAATGGGCTGAAGAGAACAGGGCAGAGGAGGCCAGGGCAGCCAGAGCCCCCCCATCCCTCAGTGGCCTGAAACGCCTGAAACTCCCTCTTCCTATAATCAAGCACCCACAGCACTGACTCTGCATTTTACAGTACCCCAGACAATTCACCCACTTATTGATTATTCAGCATTAAAGCTGTATTTTCTTTGAGCACAGACGCAGGCGCACACACTCAGTGTTTCTGCAAGTTAAGGCTCAGGCTCCTAAATGCAGAATTACCCCCCAAAACCCTGACCTGCCATTACATGGAAGTTTTCTGGAGCTGCATTCAGCTGCCTTAGACTGTTTTTCACTTATGCACCTCACTGTCTTTTTCCATGCCGCCCTGACCAGTTTCGGTAAGTGAGACAAGGACCTTAAATTATATCTTTCTCCTCTGGTCAACCCTGCACATCTCACAATTTTAGGACAGGAGGAGGATTTTGCATGCTTATTGTTTTTAAACAATGTCATGTTAACATTCCATGCAATCAGGAGAAATTCTCCCACTGCCAGCCAAAGCATGATTCCTGTCTGAGAGGAGAAGGTAACTTGACAACATGATCTCCTACAGAATAATCAAGGAGCAGCCTGAAAAAGGGTCTGTCCTTTCAACAGCCCATAAATCGTGCAGCTTTTGGTTGCTCTAAGTGAATATGGACAGGCGTGTTGTGGATGCCACAGACCCTAGGCTGCCTAACACGGAGGTAGTTTCCTTTCAGCGCCCACCAATAAACTTGTTTTGCTGCATTTCATATGTAGCCAGAAAGCAGAACAAAAATCACCTTTTAATAGCCCGGTTTTGAGTGGTCAAGTTAACCCGCTTTACCAGAGACATACTAAGTTACCTTTTAGATGGCTGGATAGAAAAATATCAATATAACCAATGTTAGCACTGAGGATTCTCTGTTACAAAGACTCAATCTTCCTTCCCAACAAGGATGTTGCAACAAATCAGGGCAAAATAAATACCAGGGGCTTAAGCAAATGTTTAGCTCTAGAGAAAAATCCAATACTTAACTATTAACTGCCTGTTTGACAGAACAAATCATTCAGCACAGAAACCCAAAAGCAGCTGCTGGATGAACCTCTCCAAACAAACTCTTCTGCAGTTCGAGAGAAGATATGCTGAACAAAGATTAATTCATACTTCACAGCTTCAAGAAGCATTAGGAACCAGTTCAAAGGACCCAAAACCATTAACTTTTCCCATCACCAAAGACCACAGGGAGGAGGAGGTAAGCTAAATAAAGTCTTCCATTTTGTTCAATTCCTTCTTAAAATGGAAGAGTCTCAAGTCATTATTCAGCCCTCAGATCTCATAATCTTACCCGTCATTGAGAAGGCCACAATCTTGTCTGGGCAGAAGAGCAAAGCAGAAAAGACAAGGAAAGATAAGGAAGAAAAAAAAGCAGAGAGAAGGAGAGACGATGTGAGAGAAAGAAGAGAAGGAAAAGCGTGAAGCGCAGGCTGCCCAGACGATCGACTGTTGGACCTGTTCTCTCTTAGCGCGATACTTGATCATCACTGGGCCGAACCTCCGAGGCCGTGCCTCACCGCTGCCTCAGCAGCCTCCTGCTTCCAGAGGAATCCTCCTGAAGCGTAACTGATGTCTGCTTCCAGAATATAAAGATTTATTACTGCAAAAACAGAGCTTTGCTCTAGCACAAAGGCTGAACACAATTGGCAGGAAAGGTAAGACAACCACGAGAGCGCGGCAGAACCTGTGCACACTTGACCCTAAAGCTGTAACTTCACAACAACTGGAGTTTTACAAATGAGGCGTCACATATAACCAGAACAGTTTTAAAAGCTTAAGGATTACACAGATGTGATCTACAAGGTGGCAGTGAACATGTGACCGTTTCAAGATGTTAGTATTTGGGTACATACAACTCTTGTACAGTTTCTTACTTCTTGAAAGGATCCATATATGTGAGAGTTTTACAGCCTTTAGGTTTGGGCACAGTTTCAGGCAGAAACCACCAACCTTTATAGAAAGGTCTTAGCTGGGAGCTGAGCAGCTGTAACTGCATCAGCTACGCCGTCTCTGGAGCCAAGTCCTACCCCCAGCTCCACAGCCCGGGTAAAACTCTGCTGAGTCACCGCAGACCAAATTCTGAAGTTCACCTTCTGCCAAGAGCCACAAACCTTAACTGCATCTCCAAACCACTCTCCATACTGGCAGCTGCCAACCGATTTCTCGAAGAGTATAAAAAGCAATTCCCATGCTATCAGCCCGCACGCTGAATGCAGTGAAGGAGCTCGCAAATAAAACAATTTCCACCCCCATAAACAGATTACTACTCCAGTGTATTTACAGAGTGTTGTTCCAGCAAATACAAAGCTGTTTCCTCCTCCCCAGTGTTTATTTCTGAGTCCTTACAGTTATCATGAAAGATGGGGATAAAGCAAATAAATTACAGTAACAGACATCAAGCAGTTTTAGCAAACAGCAGCCAGAGCTGCATAAACTGAACGCTCTCTGCAAGACTAATCATACAACAGCAAAAGCTCCCATTTGTACTGCAGGAGTTTATAATCTGCGTACAGCAAACATAATTAGAAGCATTACCTTAAGAGGAACTTATTTATTTGTCTGCAGAAATTCCTCTGAGGCTTTTAAAGGAGTTACCTTTGCTCTCTCCAGCACATACATCCATTATTTTAGGATCTTAAACTGCCACCTTGATTTTCATTTATAAATCAAGTTGAAAAACATCATACACATTTAATAAACAAAGTAAATAACTTAGTCCCATCAGAAGGCACTGCATCTTACAAGCGCGAGCTCAGGATCTCAGGGCTGTGAGTCCCCAGCGAGCAAACAATGACAGAGCCTCTTACCGATTCCTGTGGAACGGGCGACCTATACTCAAAGAAGCAGCATTTGTTTTATATGATCCTGGTGTATTAAAGCCATTCACAAATCCACCGTTAGGAAAGGGGGCCTGCAACAGACAGAACAGTCTCAATGGCTGAACGACAAAGAAAAATGTTTGCAGGTTTATGAAATCAGCTTCAGCAGTTATTCACCCTGTCTGTCTGTACTTTTACGCTGGGCTCTGTAACTACGACCTTGTAATTGCCACTTCTAAAGAGAAAACCCCACCAGGGTAACGGTCTGCACGTCTGCTTCAGCATCAGAGCCCTCCTGCTCCCAGAAGAGCTGCAAAGCTCTTCCAGTAACACTTCCTACTGGATATCGGCACGTCACATCAAAATTCCTCAAAATAAACGGCAACCAGTAGTGAGACACCCAGCATTTCTGACAATCTTGCTTTATCAGGTCCATGACATAACATCAAGTATCAAACTAAGTGATCTGACTAGAAAAACTGCATTCTCCAGCTGAAAAGCCCATTAACACTTTGATTTATTAACTAATCATTATTGGTTAACAGTAATAATTATTTCTGCTGTTTTGGGCTAGCCCCCCTCATTTTCATCAGCTGTCACTTACCAGCGGTGTTTCAAAGTAAGGTGCGGGATTTGGAGACCACGTCTGAGGCACGATGCTGTAAATAGAGTACTGCTGAGGACTATATACAGGCTGCATAAACAGTGGGGAGGCAAACTGTGCTTGGGTTTGAACCGGCTGAGTGTAGACACTGGAATCCACTACCCGGTAACCATTCTTAGCAAAAAATGTGTTGATGGCTTTTATCCTTGCCTGGAAGATATGAAATCACATCGCAGACATCGGTTGGGAGATAAGGAGAAACAGAATGTGAAATCTTTCTTGCCTACTGAAGCGATAAGAGAAGGGACGTGAAGAGGAAGTAGGCTGGTTACCGCTTACAAATAAAAACTGATAAAAATCACTACAGACTACATTCTTAGAGCGCGCAGGGAAGGGCCCACGTGCTGCTTCAGCTGAGAACCTGTCAAGTTCAAGACAGACACTGCTTTCTACAGCAGCACCCATCCAGACTCCAGCTCTGACAGCTTCTCTCTCAGCTCCAGCCTCAACTGCAGAGACTCCCGTGGCAAGAGCCCCTCTCCTGAGCTCTGCAGACCCAGATTCTGGGGAGAGCGGAGAAGTGAGGACGAAATAGGAATGTGTTTCACACCTCATGGGAAGCAGCACCGGGAACAACCAGCAGCCACCGAACCGTCGTTTTTCAAAGCTACCCATGACCTCATTCAAGCGAGCAGCCTCCAGAGCAAGTGTTACGAACCACCCCACTGCTAATTCCTTAGCTCCCACCATAAATGCACACTATCATTCAAACAGAAACAATAAATAGTTCAATTCCAACAGAAACCTTATATAAAGCAGCCTTACCATTACTGGCTTGCCCTGAAAGGTTTTCACTTCTTCCCTTAAGTATTTAAATGCCTGTGGATACAAAATAGATTAACGTGAAAGTATCTTGATAAAATTGTGCTTCTCAAAGGCCATTGCATGATTTAACATGAAGTTGCAGCAATGTGCTTCCCTGTTAGCGCAGCTAAATTCATTAACGCTTCAAATTCAGGATACGAGATATCAGAGCGCACCAAGGCAAGAGGCAGACAAGGGAATTATAACCCCACAACCTCTGAACCTTTTTTTCTGTTAACTAGAATTTGCCAATAACCTCTTAAAAAAATAAAAGCATTTCTTTTAGCCGCAGGAAGCCTGCGTGAAATTCTCACACAGGGAAAGTATTAATAACAAAACTGAGATGTCATGAGCAGCTGAAGGCAGCCTTACCTGTTGTGCATCCGTATCCGACTGGAATGTAACGTACCAGTTGTTGTTGTGAGCGAACTCACAGCTTATCACTTTGGGACAGTTCTCATTCTTAAAGAGAGCCTTAACCTCCTAGGGGAGAGGAGAAGTCAGGCAGTTAAGGAGACCCAGCTCAAAGCTGTAAATTAAACACTAAACCAACAAAAGTTTACACTCCAGCTCCTCAGCCACAACCTGCCCTTGATCAGGGATGTTCTTTAATCCCCTTGACAGCTCTGCCAGACACCAAATCATCCTCTCCCTGGTTCTGAACCCAGAACACCAGCCCAGCCTGAGCTCCCCAAACATGGGGCTTTAGATCAGAGAGTCAGCCAGACAAGAACGACTCTCAGAAATAATTCTAAATCAAGGCAACCTGACAGCTTTGCAATAATCAGATTTTAAAGAGAAGGCAAAGCAGCTGTTCAGCGCTTGCATTAAAAGAACTAATTAAAAATGCTAGTAGACAAACAGCCTGTGTTACAACTTTAAAAAACAAACAACTAAATCATTCTGTTAGCCAAATATCAGTAGGAATTTTATTATCCTCCCTTCTCTGAACATAATGAGCTCAGCTCACGCTGGGTCACAATGAATGAGAAATGTTTAGTAACATTTCTTGCTGCCAAAACAACCGTCTGACTTCAAGTAAAGTTACTGCTGTGACAAAAATTCAGCCTGAATTCCAAGCTATGCCCTGGACTGATTTTATTTTTGGATCTGAAAAGAAGATCAGTTTAAACTTCCATCCAGAAAAGCCCAGCTAGCTCAATTTGGGGGGGGGGGGGGAAGGCTTACTTAAGAGAATTTTAATGTATTAGTAAATAATGGAAAAAAAACACCAATGGCAACAAGTTATTACTTTGGCTTTTTTGACAATACATCCAAGCAGAAAAAATGACTTCGGTGGTTTACAAGAAAAACATCTGTGTTTAATCAAATTAAATACCAGGTGACTTAAGCAACAGTCCCTGTTGCTGTTTGAATCAGTTGAAGACGCTTTCCAAAAACATCAACAGCCTTTTCTTTCTTTCTTTTCTATTTATTTACCTCTATAGGTGTGGTTTCAGGGATCTCACGGAGAATGATAATACATCGTTTGTGGTTTGGCCTTACTTTCTCTCCTCTCTCATCCACTTGTACCATAGGAGAAGCTAAAATTTAAATATAAAAGTTGGCTTAATATTGGACATTGTGCACTGCAAAACACCTCAGCAGTCCCAGACTCCATAGTCCAACCTGTCACAAAGAACCACAATGAACCGCTTGAGAAACCAGATTTCTTGAATTGAGGGAAAAGGACTGTTTTATCCGATATCGCATTAGATCTTCAGTACATTTTAGGCGTTTGTCTGACTCTGCCTCCACCTGCAGCTCAGGTATCTGAAACACTCAGTCCCAAATTCTATTCGCTGCCAGCTCAAATTCAAGCAAGAGGATATAAAAATATTCTTAGACAGAGCTCTAAGATGAAAAGTTCAAGTAAGGGTAGGGAAATCTAGTCAGAACAGACTGGAAAAGTTCACAGACGACTGCTTCCCCACAGAGCCACGTGCAGAATCAGCATGGGACAGTGTGTCAGAAGAATTCCAGCTGACTTCTCAGAAGTTTTTTCCTAGTTTTACAATTTCTAGTAAAATTTTCACTGAATCAGAAGACAAGGTTTACTCCCAGAATAAGACTTTCACTGCTAACAGTATCTGAGAGTGGCCTCTTACTGGGGCAGATTTAGGCAGTTTGTTGTATAACTGGAACTGAGGAGTCTGGAACAGCCACTTCCTCAAACATCTCTGCAGAATGAGGCTCGCGTCACCATTTCCCAGAACAATATGCCATCAGCTGAGAGACTGGTATGTTACCCTGAAGCAAGGCAGGATTCTCTTTTCTGTGAATTCAGACACCTAACACCCAGACTTACATCTCAAAACTTCAAGAATAAGGTCCATATCTGTCGTCAGCTTCTTAATACCTTCCATGTTGGCAATTGTCCATATTGGAACGAACTGATCACTATCCATTTGAGACATCAAGTAGAGATCCTTTGAGAGATTCTCACTGAAAAGATGTAAGTTCACTATTTTAGAATAATTTTGAACTTTATTTACAGAAGCCTCAAAACAACAGGATAACTGCAGGCTTAACTATTCCCCAACACCGTTCATAGCTACCTCTAACCAAAATGGACTCAGATTTTTCTCTCCTGGAAAAAAATCCGAGCAGATCAAACCAAAGCAGAATAAGATAACTGAAATAAAAAAAATAATGAAAGTTACAGTGCTCTGCATGATAGTCTGCAAAAAGGATCTTGTCAAAGAGACCTTTTCTGGTAACACACAGCACAATATACACAATAACTTATCTCTCAGTGCCTTACAGCTGTGAAGGACACGAGCGATCCCCAGTTCTCACCAAAGGACAAGGACGCACGGACAGGACTGAAACAGCTCAAATGTACCACAGGGTTTCTACCGCATTTTAGCAAATCTTGTTTCATATCACAACCAAACTCTTTCACTTAATATTTTTACGAAGATTATAGCACATATTGAGCCAGAAAAGGGAAACATTTGTCAACAATTTTAATAAAGGGTTTATACGAAGTTGAATGAACTGTACTGTACCGTGAGAAGCAGAATTCAAGTTGTTTTTTCAAACATTCTCTAATATCTTCTGTGGACACAGTGGAGTTGCCTTCACCTAGAAGTTACCACATTCACCATCAGATCTCAGTTTCATGGTAAGAACACAATGCAAGATGCTTTGTTGTACAATGAAAGAATGAATCCTTCCAGGTAAGACCAAGAGGAAGAGGTTAAGGACGTGCTTCCAAATCACCCTGCTTTACGTTCCCAACAGGACTTGGATCCCACAGCTTTCACCTCCCTGGCCAAGCACCAGCGCTGGCTTGGATCTCCTTAAGTACGCATTGAATGGAACATTTCAGAGTTCCTACTCAGGATTTACAGTCACATCGTAACTGCAGCAGACTTCAGCAGATTAGAGATACTGACAGCAGCATTTGAACTGGAATACTCACCCGACACTTCATAGAGTTGGTATCCAAGATCTTCAGTCGCCAGGACAATCCCATTTGCAGATGCTTCATCAACTCCTGTGCCATTTCTTGTGGCTTCACACGATGGGGAATACATCACTTCATACTGCTTGCAGTTATCCTCTGAAATCTCTAGGTTACCTGGCAAAAGAACATCACCATCAACGGAAAACCTACCAGAAGCTTCAGAATATTTTCCGTTCGAAAAATTTTGGCTTTCAACATTAAAACAAATATTGAAGAATGCTGTAACTGACAGCGTTGAGGCTTAGTTCCTTAGACTTTCAGCATCTACTTTGCACTGGACAGCACTTTCTACCTCTCCAATTTCAGAAAGACCTTCTGGTTTGCACTGGTGTCTCAAGAATAATTAAATAATGGCATCATGAAATTATAAGATGCCTAAAAGCAGCAAAGGATGTAAAAAACAGTCTTTCCACCTGAAATTTAAAATATTTAAGTGAGGTTCCTAAAACCAAAGCCCTAAAATAGCTTACATCAATTTTTCAATGCATTACATAATTCTTATTTATATAAAGGATTTGGGAGTGTCTAGCGATTGTTACAAAAGACAGTGGAATGACACTGAAACTGGCCAAGCTCTCCTTCAGGACACCTCACCCCAGTCTTCCCCGCAGCTGCTCAGACACAAACAAGCACAATTTTAGTTTAATCCAAGTTGGGCAAAGGAGATTGTTCCAAAAAACCAAATCAACTGCTCTGCTGGATCTTTTCCACACTAATGATACATCCACTAAAAAACATACTTTGAGAAGAGAGAACATACTATTCAACTGCATATGTTAGAAATTGCTTAAAAGCAACAACAACGTCTATGGGGACATTGCCTGCAGTGTTCCAACAGCGTAATGCTGCCACCATCGCTTCGTGTTGTTCTGAAGAGACAGACGAGTTTCTTTCAGCCAATGCACAAACTCAGTGCTGTCTCTCCACTTCTGCTGACTTACCAGAAACTTTTTGACGGGGCCACACAAACTGAATCCTCCCATCTTTACCCCTAAATCTTTTTCCAGGGGTTGTCCTGCTTCCAGCTTAACAGGCTTCTGCTGTGTTTTGAGTCACCTCAGCCACACAACTGGCTTCGTATCAACTCAAAGCCAAATCCGAAGAGCTAAACTGTTTGAATCTTTAGTTCTGGATGACAGGACTGAGCATGTGGGAAGGATGGAAAATGGGGACAGAAATGGAACACAGACTAAGGCGAAAGGAGGAAACCGCAGGCACTTTGCAGTCTCTACTCCAGTGCAAATGCTACCGTCTAACAGTCCTCAGCAGCACCTCAGCCATCGACCAGGATTGTAGGTGGCCCTCAGATCGTATCTTCCTGTTCACAGGGTCAAGCGTATGCTAAAGTGCAGCAACGGTGACCAAGTTGTGAAACCATTTCTACACATTTAGCATCTTGTTTCCCTCTTAGCGCGTTACAGTCATCACCGGGCCCCTTGGATCCTGTCACCCGCTGAAGTGCTCTGACCTACGCGGAATCCCCAAACCAAAGCTCAGACGTGTCATCTCTATAAACCCTCTGCTGCTTTCTCACTGTCATTTCACTCTTGTTGCTACATCAGCACTAATGGCCTCAAGGACAAGAGCAAGAGGTTGCTCCTCACTGCGAAGCTCTGTTCTGTAGAACCCTCAGCGCTACCCAGCCAGGGACGCATCCCGGCTCGTGCCTAAACACGGGCCCACGACCGCTCACCCTCGGCGTGAGTCCCTTGTGCAGCCGCTGTTTCTTGCCAGGAGTGCTCTGTGCCATTTGTTGGTGGCACGGTCTCACCGCTCCCTTGGGGAACTTCCTGCCACACTTTTGCGTTAGGGTTCAAGCCAGCACCTTTCGATGTTACCTGCTGAAGAGACCAGAACACTTTTGTTAGGAAAAATGATCCAGAGATGCTTTAGAAGTCAAGCCAGATAATACAGGTGAATTTAGTGATTTTTCTACAGAGTTCCACATTGCAAGTGTCTAACCAGCTATTAAGCACCCACATGATTTTTCATTAATCAAAACAGGAAAATCCTTGGTATTTTCCAAGTATTTCATTTCTACCTCCATTAGAAGTGTTGCCTTCAACCTCTCTTTATTGACATCCGACAACAGCTGCAGAGGAAGCGGCTAGCCGTCAAGGACTCTGGTAACTCATAAGCTTTTAAAGACTTGACTGTCATAATGCTCCAGTCCCCTTTCACCAGAAAGGGAAATTTTCCCTCCTCCAGACCCCTTCCTAGAAAGGAAGGTAAAAAAACACATTTCAAGGAGAAGAAACTAACGACTTAGTGACATCTATACTAAACAACCATCACCTACGCTATGCCAGGATTCCTCATGGACTTACCTGAGAACTACCCGATTTCCCCGCGAGTTTACCTACACCTTATACACATCAGTGTATGCTAACGATTTCCTTCAACCTGTAACCAAGGAGATTGAAGTTTTTGAAGCGCTGAGATAAACACACACCCCATCACAGCCTGCTGGGAGGGGAGAACAGGATCGTCCCCCCTTTGAGGCAACAAGGACCATAATTACGGTAAGAGGGTAAACAATGAGACAGGAGAAACTGCAGAATTCCTGACAGAGATAAACACTTATTCCTACAGCAAAGATGGTGCCCTCCAAGGTCCCTTTCCAAGAGCTGCTCAGAAGCTCTCAGGTGTTTGGGAAAGTTGTCCAATAGCCCAGCAACAGCACAGGGGACATGCTTTGTCATGGCTTTCGCTCTACCACGATAAAATCAACTCCTTCCACACAGACAAGAAAATTACGCTTTTGCAAAACTTCTCTTCCCAGAAATTCCTAACACCCTACGAGCAACTCACCCAGATTCCTCCAAACAGGTTCCTTCAGACATGGAACCACAGCCCACTTCACCCACACCATTTGCTTGAATTTAAAAGGCAAAAGCCATTAATCCTAACCCATATCTCACAAACTCACAAATAAGGAAGTCTGATATTTCAGAGGCCAGTCTGCTGCATTCTGAAAGGAGTGGCTTACTACCAGGCCTCAAACATAAAGCAAAAGGATAAGGAAGCAGTTGCAATAGCTTTAGAGATAATTCCTCTGCCAAGGTCACACCTAGTTCCAAAGCTATTTGCTACAAGGACAAGCCCAAATTCAGTAACAAAAAGGTTTCAAACACGGGAGAAGTTCAAGACAATCATGAGATAAAGGCAAACAAAGATGACAATTTTTGCAAGGCCCTTTTGGGGATTGAAAATCCCCCACGTGCAACTCATTAAATCCACGCAGCAGCAGAGTTTTCCCCCTTGTGTTAATCGTAGCAGAAGAATGTAACTGGAAACAGAAAGAAGAACTAGAAACAGTTCAGTGTGAAAGGACACACGTACGTTTCCCTCACCAGTTTTCAGAGTAATTGTTCTCCAACAAAACAACCCTGGAAGAACAGCCGGGTAACCTGTTGCACCCACACACTCTCGGTGCAGTTCAGACCCCCCCTCTGCTCCGCGGCCGGTCACTGCTGCGACGCAGCGTCCCACACAGCATCACCCGCCAGCGCGGGCGCCTGCTCTAGAGCCCAAAACCGGCTGATCCCATTGCCTGGAATTTACTTTTCATCAAAGCAAAAAAGACAAGACACATTCAGGAGATGATTCATTATTTTATAAAAATAAACACTGCCTCACCACCTCACATCTTTGAGGTCAGCATCTAGCTCAAGCTGGAAGTAATTCTAAGGAATAAGGATGATAAAGCGAAACTGAAACACTTTAGGGAGATTACTGCACTTCTGAGATGATCAGAAGCCCAAAGCAGCTCTGAGTACGGCAGATGATGTTACTCACTTCAGCAAATACTGACAGACACACGTGGTGATGCAGAAGTTCAGAAATCCCAGGTCCAAGTGAAAGCGCTAAGAAATTAAAGAGATTCAGGCTGATAAAGTGATGAACGGACCTATTAATACATCGCCTGAAAGACACACCTGAAACTGAGCGTGGGCCGCTTCCCCTTTGTTCTAGAAACACTTCATGCCATGTAATGCAATTCTGTAAGACCCAGCCCTGATGTCACTCATGCACCTCAACAGCAAGACACCATGGACTAAGGAGAAAAAGTCCCTAATTTACATAAGCTTTTGAACACGGAGTCTGCTGAGCTCCAGGAGCAGCCCTGCTCCGCTCGGGCAAGCGGCTCTTCTGAAGAGAAGGCCAAAATATCAATTTTTGCTTATTTAACTGAGGCTAACAAATACCCAGCCCATTTGATTGGCTGCAGAACAATCCTCCCAGCTGCTATCGGGAACTTTCCCGACGAGGTTAAAGCTTTACAGAGTTACAAAGGTTAGGCACACGCGCTGGTCTCCATGGATTGGCAACGCTGCCCTCCTCAGCGCAGCTCCCCTCGGGTCTCCACTGCTTTTGGCAAACGGGGATCAAAGACTCTCCCCAAGCAACTCCCCAAAATCGACTATCGAAGCATCTGTCTCATTTTGACCGGGTGGCAGAGAATTTTTTTCATTGTAACAGTCTCAATTCCATTTAAGATTCAATTGAGCCAACAAAAATTGAAGTACTGAGGTTTTTTTAAAAGCCTTCTATTTTAATATTATTTCAAATTATCCTGCAACCAAAATCTTAACACTGAGCTTGTGACAGATTTCCCAGAGCAGACTGACTAAAGGGAAAAATTTAGAAGAGAATTTAATAAAACGTGTGAGGTGAGAATCTAAACATTTCCCAGAAGCAGAAATGTAACCAGAGGGAAAGGACCCGCCGGTCAGCAAACCTATGGGAGGGTGGCAAAGAGAAGCCTTGTGCCGGCGGGGGCCAGGGCGTGCAGGGGGACGCACAGTTGGGGGGACTCGTGCCACTGTAGTTACCTGTCACCTTCCCAAAGCTCCCCCAGGCTGTGAAGCAAACCAAAAGAAGAGAGATGTTTGACGGTGTCAAACCAAAAGACGCAGAACTCCTCCGGAACGGGCTGTGGGGTGTCACATAACAACAGAGCCCTGAACCCCGGGCTCGTTCTCAAAACACACATTAACTTTAATGGTCACAGGAGTCACTTCCACCAGACGAAGCATGTTTTTTTCATCAGCAACTACGAGGACCCCAGAAGGAGGGGCGCCTCCTGCACCCCCTGGTGAGGCAGATGCACAGTCCTGTGTGTGAAGGTGGCAGCACCCTCCCTGTACCAGTCCGAACAGGGACAACCTGGGGCTTTGCCACCGAGGGGAAGGCAGGACGCCTCACCTGCTGCAGGAGAGGGCCAGCAACACCCAGCCCTTCACATAGACCTGGTTCTCTAGCCAGGAAACATCACCAGCAACAATTAGCGCAGTGTTTCACCCATGTCAAGTGCAGAGATCTCAATTTTCCCAATAAATTTCTAATACATCGAATTAGGAACAGGTATCCAACTGAGCAAAACCCAAAGCAGGCACAGCAAGCCATTATCAATTCCATTTTCACAATGCATTTAATAATATTCCCAATGCACCTTAATTATTGATTAAGCATGCTGCTCCTGGCTGTGAGTGAGAAACAAGACCTACACCAAACATTAACATGTGAAAAATAGTGTGAGCCTTACACCGCTCCCTCACTGCAGCAACATTTTGGAGCTAAAAGATATTAAAGGAAAACAGAATTCCACCCCGTACTCTGTGAAGGGATCAATTCCCGACCACCACGTACAGACTTCAGTTAAGTCTAAACCATAACGCTGACAGCTAAAGCAAGTCAGATAATCCTCCCAAGAGCTCCAGAACTCCGACCATGGTCCCGCTCTGTACCTCATTTTTCAGGCAACCCCAAAGATCCGAGACAAGCGCTGCCGTCTGCCTTCCTGCATCCGACCCCAGCCTCTCAGAACACCTGGTCAAGGGCTCAAGTTCTCTCTCCTGGCAGCGAAAAGGCACCTTCAGAAAGTCCAGATTGTCCTCAGGAGCTCAAAGTTAAACACTATTGGTGTTTCCTGTATGAAGATCACAGAAACTAACTGGCAGCACTATCGGTGGAAGAGAAAGGAGGAGTTCAAACAAAGCTCCCGCACTCAGTCAAGCCTGTGCTCCGAGAGGATTCACCCATGGCCCAGACGCTGCTGCCTGACTCCCCGGGGTCCTGACACGCTCCAGCTCCTGCAGAGAAGCCCCAGCCCCGTCCACAGCCACCGCTCGGGGCCACCGCTGCGCTCCCAGAACCCGCCCCACACTCGGGCCCCCTCTGCCCCCCAGGCCGGGCTCAGCTCCCTCCCCCGCGGGGAGGCTGCTCACAGCCCCGGGCTGCAGCTCCCCTGAGCCCGGGCAGCCCCTCTGCAAGGGAAATACCGTCACGTCTAATTTTTTAGACCTGTCATTGTATGTTCACGACATCTTTTTTTCCTCCGTGTGCAAATCAAGTAACGTTCACCTCAGAAGCAAAGCAATTAGTTTAGGAAAGATAAAGTTTTTCCCAAGTTTTTTTTATTTGTATGTCCTTAACTGCAGAATACGTGTGGGGATTGGCACAGAGCACACCCCCACCCCCCTGGAACTGGATCCCCCACCAGCCGCTGGGACTGGCTGCCCTCCCCCATTTCCTAACGAACCCACCACCTCCCCGCTCCGTGCGCTTTCTGCACAAAACGTACCCTCCTGCGGGCAGAGACTCGGGCCGGGAGGGACACACCGGGCCGGGAGGGACACACCGGCCGTCCGCCCCCCTGCGCCCTCCCCGGTGACCTCCACGCCAGGGCCGGGCCGGGCCGATCGCGCTCCCCGCCGGGGTCCTCGCTCCCCCCACCCCGGGCCCGGCCGAGCCCCCCCGCCGGCCGAGCTGCCCCCCGCCCCCCGCCAATCAACCCCGGGTGTCTAATTAACGTGCTTAACGCGGACGCCGCGCCGGGCCCGGCCGAAAGCGCCGGCGCGCAACCCCGCGGAACGGCCACCTGCAGCCGCGGGGCTCCGGGCCGGGCCCGCCGCCGCCAAACCCGCCGCCTCCCCGGGCCGCTGCGGGCCCCGCGGCTCCCGCCCGCCGCCGAGCGGGGCCGGCGCGGCGGCCCGGGCCGCCCGTCACCTTCAGGGCAGGCCGCGGCGCGGCGGCCCCCCCGGAAGGTCACCGCGGGGCCTCCCCCCTCCCCACGCCGCGGCCCCGGCCCCGACGGAACCTTCCAGAGCGCCGAGCCCCCCCGCTACCCTCCCCCTCCCGGATTTGCTGTGTCAGCCCCCTCCCCTCCCCTCCCCTCCCCCCGGCGCCGAGCGGCGTGCGCGGCCTCCCGCCACATGGCCCGGCCCGGCCCGGCGCCGCCCCTCACCTCCACGAACAGCAGCATCCTGCCGCCCGCGCCCAGGCCGACGGGCCCGCGATCCGCCCCGCGCTCCCCGCTGCCCGGCGGCGGCCGCGCCAGCGCCAGCGGTCAGGACGCCCCGGCTCCGCCTCCGGCTGCCGCCGCCAGCGCCCGGCCCCCTCCCTCCGCCGCCCGCCGCCTCTTCCGGGGCACGGCGAGCGCTTCCGGGGCGCGAGCGGCGCCGGGACGGCCCATTCCTTGCGCTGGGGGGAGCGGGGGGAGGAGCGAACGGAGCGCTCCGCCAGGGGGCGCGGGGCGGCAGCGCTGCGGGGGGGGAGCGGCCGCCCCCTGGCGGCGGGGACGGACATTTCACTGAATCACAGAATCCTCACGGTTGGAAGAGACCCTTGAGATAATCGAGTCCAACCTCAAAAAACAAAACAAAACCAAACCCCAAACACCCCACTCCCACCCCCAAACGGACCCAACCCAACATTCCCAGGCACTAGAGCATGCCTTGAAGTGCCACCTCTACACCCTTCTTAAATCCCTCCAGGGATGGCGACTCCACCACCTCCCTGGGCAGGCTGTTCCTGGGCCTGACCACTCTCTCAGGAAAGTCATTCTTCCCAATATCTCATCTAAACCTCCCCTGCCCCAGCTTCAGACCATTTCCTCTGCTCCTGTCATTATTCCCCTGGGAGAAGAGGCCAACCCCCACCTCTCTACAACCTCCTCTCAGGGAGTTGTAGAGGGCAATGAGGTTCCCCCCTCAGCCTCCTCTTCTCCAAACTCAACATGCCCAGTTCCCTCAGCTTCTCCCCGTAGGACTTGTTCTCCAGACCCTCACCAGCTTGGTGGCTCTCCTCTGGACACGTTCCAGCACCTCCATGTCCTTCTTGCAGTGAGGGACCCAGAACTAATACAGCCCTCGAGGTGAGGCCTCACCAGTGCCCAGTACAGAGGCACCATCACTGCCCTGGTCCTGCTGGCCACGCTGTTCCTGATACAGGCCAGGATGCTGTTGGCCTTCCTGGCCACCTGGGCACACTGCTGGCTCATGTTAACCCGGCTGTCCAGGTCCTTTTCTGCTGGGCAGCTCCAGCCACTCTTCCCCAAGCCTGTAGCACTGCCTGGGGTTGTTGTGACCGAAATGCAGGACCCGGCACTTGGCCTTATGGAACCTCATCCCATTGGCCTTGGCCCATTGATCCAACCCGTCCAGGTCCCTCTGCAGAGCCTTCCGACCCCCAAGCAGATCAACACTCCACCCAGTTTGGTGTCATCTGCGAACTTATTGAGGGTGCACTCAACGCCCTTATCTAGATCATGAATAAAGATATTAAACAAGACTGGCCCCAAAACTGACCCCTGAGGGACACCACTGGGGTGTTTCCAGGGGTTTGGGTTCGTTTTGGGTTTTAAAACGAAAGAACCCAAAATGCTTTCTTTCCCCAAAGGAAAGAAAGGTCCCTGCCAGGCTGGGTGTGCCTGCAGCACCCATCCACCTTCTGCTGGGTTTTCCCCATTTTCCGGCAGGTTTTTTCCCCGATTTTCCCTCTTTTCAGCGCTGCCCCACCAGCCCACAGGGGGCTCTGCCAACCCAGCCACAGCTTCGCGCTGCCACAGCTAGGGCAGGGCCCAGGGCTCCCTGAGAAGCCGTGAAAAAACATGAAAGGCCATGAAAAGCATCCAGGGGCACGGGATTTCCTCCAGACAGCACGGGCAGAGACCGGGGGGGCTCTGTGCAGCCAGGCCTCCCCGTCTGCTCCTCCCCATGGGCACGGCCCAGCCCACCGGAATCACAGAATCATAGACTCAGAGAACGGCCTGGGTTGGAAGGGACCTTAAAGCCCATCCAGTGCCACCCCCTGCCCTGGGCAGGGACACCTCCCACCACACCAGGTTGCTCCAAGCCCCCTCCAACCTGCCCTTGAACCCCTCCAGGGATGGGGCAGCCACAGCTTCTCTGGGCAACCTGGGCCAGGCTCTCACCACCCTCACACCAAACAAGTTCTTCCCCACATCTCAGCTCCATC
>QJSC01009558.1:4236-136116 GCA_003697955.1 Calidris pygmaea
TTTTCAGCACACGGGGACAGCCTGCTCCTCTGCCTTTAAGATTTCTTTCTTGAAGTATGTCCAGCCTTCCTGGACTCCTCTATCCTTCAGGGCAGCCTCCCAAGGGATTTTGTCTAGCAGTCCTCTGACAGGTCCAAATTTGCCCTCCGGAAGCCTAAGGTGGCAGTTTTAGTAACCCCTCTCCTTGTTTCTCCAAGGATCCAGAACTCAAATCATCTCATGGTCACTGTGCCCTAGACGGCCTCCAACCTTTACTTCCCCCACGAGTTCTTCCCCGGTCACAAGGAGCAGGTCCAGGAGGGCGCTTTCCCTGGTCGGCCCGCTTACCAGCTGCGTGAGGAAGTTATCCTCCACGCACTCTAGGAAGACACAGAATCACGCAAAGGAAACCAATTCTTTTCAGACTTCCAAGCGGTCGTTTCTCAGACAGGCAGGGAATATATATTTTTTTTTTCAATGATGGAAAATACCCCAGTGTCCGTTACTGGCCTGCTGCCCCTTGGTGCCTGGTAAAGGCGATTTCAGGAGCTCTGCCACCTCTGGAGGCCTTGATGACTGCTGCAGGTAAGACACATGGTGGAGCTGCAGCTGAAACACAACTTCTGCTTCCCAGGCTACGCTCTTCCTTTAAAGAGTATTGTTTGGGTTTTTTTTTTCTTCAAGATTTAACTCAAGTGGCTGATTGAGAGGGGCTGATCCTGCTCTTTGTGGTGTCCATCCTGAGAGGGGCTGATCCTGCTCTTTGTGGTGTCCATCCATACCCCCTCTCTGGTACGCACCTTCAAGGATTGCATTTGAGANAAAAAAGCTGGTGAGCCTTCTGTAGCCCAGTGGCAATTCTAAACCAGCATTTTTAGAGAAAAACGCAGCACCCAGCAGCTCCAGGCCAACGGCTCATTTTCCAAGGTAGAATAAATATAGCACCTTGAAATAAAATAAGCGTTGCACACAAGCTGAGAACGAGTACATTTATTTCATGCTGTGAGACTGATAAATGTAGGCCCTGTTTTAGTGATATGGGTGGGCAGTGACTTGTCCGTGCCTCCGTGGAGAAAAATGAGCTGTAAAAGAATCGTAGCAGAACCAGATCAACAGTAATACAAAGCCACATTTTTTTTTCCCCAACCAGTGGATGCAAGTGGAGCAGGAATTCCTCAGCTGAACGTATAAATTCACAACTGCTTCTTACCCAATTACTTGTTACAGCAATGGGGGGTGGGGAATTTCTTTACACTTTAAAGTTAAAAACTTTTCTCTTTGTGAACATTTTGACACAGATTTAAAGATCAGCTGTCTCCAAAATAATCACCAGGCATCTCTAGTCTGATAAGGATTTATTTGGTAAAATCGTCTGGTTTGTATTATCCTGTAAACCAATCTAAGTGATCAATAATGGAGAGTTGTAGCTCTAAAACGTGTCCAGTTGCATTGCAGAACAGAAATCAACACCACTGCTTGAAGTCAGCTGTTCAGTGTTTCAGGCAAACATCAGGGTTTGCAGAGTCTGCCTACAGCATCAGAAAACCAACCACATTCTGGCTTTTATGGAGAGCAAAGACACACATGGACTTCTACCTCTAATTACCTGTCCTCCAGATGCTGAAATAAAATCAAGAGTACCTCTCATTTTTCACGCTTAGTTTTATTATAAAAATCAACATTTCATTTGTTACAACTCAGTTTATAGTAATAATTGGAAAGGATTTTTGTACAAGGTTTATATACACCTTACAAGTAAAGCACTTTATTTTACAAAAAAAAAAAAAAGTTAGTGAATAAGTGAATAGGGCTGACCAAATGTTGGTCATTATAATATAAATACATCCTTGCAAAGCACCATCGTACCAAAGTTGATGAACAAGAGACACCAGCTGGCTTTAAGACAATGACAAACAGTGATTAAAGCTTACAAAAAAAAAAAAAAAAAAAGAACAAACAAAACAAAAAACAAAAACAAGATTAAAAATCTGAAAGCAGCACCAGATCCTTCACTTGCAAACAAGGCTAGTTCAGCTTAAGCCTGGTGGTATCCTCTTTACAAAAAGACACTTTCATTTTCCCTGGCTGACTCTTTAACTGCCTGGCTTAAGGCTACAGCCATTTTAATCAGGACTTCAAAGCCGCTCCTTGTTCATTTAAAAGAGGGGAAAGAAGAGAGCTCCCCAACAGTCTCACCATCCCAATCAACCCGTGTGCTACTAAGACAATCTCTGGCCCAAAATGGAATATGGACGGTTTACTTACCCTGCCCTGCCCGGCTTGGGAATGGATCACCCAGCCCCTATGGAAATGTGACGCTGGCATCACTCCCCGAGCTGCCCTTTTTAAAGGTGGAAGGGAAAGAAAATTCCCCATTTTGGATGACTACTGTACCTTGTTTGACTTATTTTAGAAATGGAATGTTTGGCAGCCATTTCCAAGCTATGAGATCATTCCCAACTTATTTTCAAGGTGTACCTGTCACCTGCCATTTAAGTTAGAGGTTAATTTTCAAGCAATAACCCCATGAAAATACAATTAAAAAAAATCTCAAGGCTAAGAAAGTAATTTCTGAATAACAATGTTTGAATTATTTCTGCACCGAATGAAACAGCTGTTTTTTTATTTTGTTGTAGAAATAACAATCTGCTACACGCACAGTAGACATTCAAGAGCAGATTCTGTCCTTAAAAATATTGTGCGACAAACACGCTCAAGACAAAAACGTCAGGAAAAGGAAGTGATTGATTACTTCTTAAGAGATATTTTGAAGAAGTCGTTCAATTCAACAGCATGTGTGACCAGGGAGCTCTGTAGTTCAAGCAGTTCCCCCCAGAATGCTGGTAATGAATTAATTCGAGGAGATTTGCCAAGCAATAAAGAATGGCAACACTCAATATTCAAGACAGTGGCCTTTCCTTCATCTTAGCACAGGCATAACTGCTTTAAAGTAAAAACAAATGAATCTGTGTTTGAGACTCACCAGTCAAGCCACTTCTAGAGAATGGGCTCTAATAAATAGAGAAGCAACGCACAACTGGAGGCTAGACCACCACTAAAGCCCATTAGTGCAATAAATAGGGATTTTTCTGCATGCACCTTCACTTGCAGTGGATTGTAGCACCTGCCATGTCAAGCAGTTTGGGTGCAATTTTCTTCATTGTCATGCTAGGTCTACAACAGATTGATTTTTATGCATCTACAGAAAACAGAAGTTCTACTCATTTGCAGAATGGCTAATCCAAAATTAGGGGAACAGTATAAACAGGAGAACAGTATAAAAAAAAAAATGTGCTTCCTCTCCTGTCCGGCACAACAGAGCATTAACTATTCAGGTTTAAAGCAGCAAGTATTCTGTTGTCTGTCCTGCAACCTGGCCAAAAGAAGCCCATCTTACACGAGGCAGCAGGACAGCATCCAGCATCAGCACTGCGGAAGGCAGGGAGGCTGACTCTGCCCACGGGGGCGTGTAAAAGCGTAGGGCACGAGAGAAAGTTACTAGCTTTGGGTAAATTCACATTCTCAAAGATACCTCCATAAATATACTTGTACACACACATGGGGGGAAAATGTTACGGCAGTAATCTGGAATTTACAATACTGAAAGTTACAACCCGCAGCAAAATGAATCCTTTGATATCAATTGGCTCATTTGCATGTTGCGCATTACTGTAAATATTTCATTTAACGTATGTGCACAGGTTGAATGAATTTATATTCACGGAAACCATTCTTTATTTCAAATACAAATGCTATGTGCGTGTTCCATTTATCGCATCCAAGTGCTTTTCAAATAAATATCTTGGTATCCAAAAGCAGTGGAGAAGTGAGGAGAGCTCCTCTGTAAGGTACGGACCGCACGCAGGATGCCGTGGCAGGTGTAATTCCAAAAGGCAAGCACAGGTCCTGTTAGTGTTGCCATTTAAACACGCTAAGCTCCTGCTGAACATGCAAAGGTTAGTTTTCAACAAATTACACTGTGATGTCCTTTTTTGTTTTGTTTGGGTTTGTGTTTGTTGTTTTTTTTTTTAAACTACAAAGGACTGCTCCTTTCCTGATTGAGCATGCCAGCTATTTCCAGCGCCAGCCAGCCAGCTATGAACGGCTCCCCGGGTGTCTACAGAGGGGACAAAGTGCACAATGAGAACCTGTGTTAGTGCCTCGCTGTGTATGTACCTGATGCTGTAAGATAAGGACATTTGTGCTTAGTTTAAAAGACGAGGAGCAGTTTCGTTGACATCAATGAGACCACTCCCATGCTAATTCTACAAACCCACTCTGGCGACCTCCAGAACTGACATGTGTGTGTTACCTACAGTCCTAACATCTCAGAGAAGTGGGAGAAAGCACGACCCTTGTGCTGAGGGAAGGAGGGAATATGAATCACGACTGGCTCAGTGGCAGAGAGGAACAGAGAAAAGTTGTTCAGTCTCAATGTTCCATCGGTCTGTCCCTGGTGCATCCACGCGGGAACATGTCAGGTGGGCGAGCTGCACCAATGCTTTTGTAATTTGGGAGATCGGCCCAAGAGGAACTTCACAGATCATCAACTCTTTCAAAATTTTACTCTAGATTTACCAGGAAAATACATGGGCTTGCAAAGGCTGATCACAGCTTCCCACTAAATAAATTCTTTGGTTAGTCCAAATGAGAAACAGCCTGCTCTCTGTGCTGGTCATCTTCAGTGGAAAACCGTTAAGTCTATCCACTTTCCCCTTCTTCACATGAGCCTCTCAGAGGCAGATCACTCAAAATATCTGATGCACAAACTGAAATGTATGTATCAAAAAGATTTGATCAAGTCCTACCCTGAATGGAGCATCCAGCCCATTGACTCGAGCTATGTGTGGGTGTAGGCGAGGACAGAAGGCAGGGAGCACAATCCATATGCAGAGAACGTTGTTCTTCTAAAGAACCCTGGCTGTAATTAACACACGTAGGAATTTACCTGCAGGAAGTCCCCTCCAAGAGGAAGCCTCAGTGAGGCAGTCCAACCTCACCAGAAAGAGGATACCACTCCTTAAGCTCAACCACCTTAAGAGTTTTTCGAACAGAAATTGGCACACTGAAAAAAGTATTTTGCAAGAAGAGACCATTGCCATCGCAGTACAAGCACTTGGACTGAGATACAACAATGCAATATTCTTCTGAGTTCATTAGTGCAAGTTTCCACATGTGAACCCCACACGGAATGCTGCACGTGAAAAAATGTAAACAACAGAGAAGTTTCTAATTCTCATCGGCGTGCCAGCCTCACCACCCCCCGCCCCGACACACCCGCCCTCCCCCCCTTCATATAAATGGTTTCGAGTTCCCTTATAGTTCACGAGACCCTCCTCAACATCCATCCTGCTGGAGAACACAAACAAGCTTCTTCACCAGCAAGGAAGAGCCAGAAGAACAGCTACCGCGATTCCTAGATACCTAGAATGAAGCTGGGCAAAAAAAAAACCCTTAGAATGCCAGATCCAGAGATCAACTGCAATAGCCTGGAGACCACCAAGGCTTTTTAAAGTTTCCTCAGGTATCTTGGACCGCTAGAAAGACCCTTTATTACTGCTGGAATCCCAAAGCCACGGTTTTCCTTGGAGCTGAAACCAAGTGAGGCCCTAGTACTCCAGACGAGCGGCGGCACTAGCACGAATTACTTACAAGTCGCTAATTCTGCCAACAGCATGAATTAAACCCCACGCCACGCTTTCATATTATTTCTCTTTTAGTTGAAACCGGCTGGGAAACAAGCAACAGAGAACAATAAAACGCAAATGGCACCTCTGAGGAGTTGTTACAGCCACACTATGCCCAAAGGCCGGGAGGCAGAAGCTCCTCAGCACCTTTGTTTTGACAGAGAAGACTCAAGAGGGCCAGTCTTTGAAGGCATCGAGCACCTCCAATGGATTTGATGTCAACAGAAGGTGCAAATGCATAATGCCATCTAAGACCAGGTATACTGTGAGCTCCACCACAGTCAAAGCAAATTCAAAACACTGCACTGGAGTCAGAGGAGTTAATAATATCCTAGGTTGCCCCTCAACCTACACAAATAATGTTTTCACTTGATTATATACTCTCCCTGTCAAAATCACCATGGTGAGGCTGACGGGAGAAGGGGCTAAATATGATAATATACAAAAATAGAGATGCGAATATAAAATGGTTTGGTTAAGAATATCCTAAAATTTGACATTCACAGCGGTTAACACTAAAGTATTAAACTCACACCATGCAAAAAGAGGAGGTATGTCAAAATCATACTGAGCAAAACTGGCTTTACCTAACACAAAGAAATCATGAGCAGTTAATACAGCACGGGAACCCCTTCCAATGATCAAAACATCTTTTTTTTTATGGACAGTTGCTCCACTGAAAGTTAAATGCTTCCTTACTAGGAAAAAATAATATATATATTTATATATATATGATTTGTATACTGTGATATCAATATACACTGAAAGTACTGCAAGGATATATTATTAATTTACAGTAAAACTAACAATCCACGGTTAAATTTATAGTTTATAAATATGCTGTCTATATTATATGCGGTATAAAAATATTTGACATTTTGTGGGCACTAGGTCAAAATAAGGTTTTCTTTTTTAAGGGACTAAAAATCATTCAGGTATATGCATATTACCCTTGTCAATTACGTGAAAATCGTACTGACGTGGTACAAAACAGAATCCTACCGCGCTGGCAAAACGAAGAAGGTAATGTATAGCATGATAACCACTGCATGACAAGGCTAATTAGGAGAAGATAAAAAAAACAAACCAAAACAAAGGAAGTTACAGCAACCTAGTTCTAGCAGTACTTTAAATAAGGGTATCGTGATTTAAAGTGACACAGGCAGGAAGAAAGGATGCAGAAGAGACGGGAAAAGCAAGAAAAGGACGAAAAAGCAAACTTTAAAATATTCCCAACAAAATTCGTTGACATTCCAGAAGCAAGGAGAGAGCTCTAAACGCTCTAGTTTGGTAAATGCATTAAGGAAAAACAGAGGTGTATTCATTTAACAAAGCGTGCGATTATTTTTCTGGATTCACTGCTACGATTGCTGTATTCCTGTAGAAAACAAAGCCCTTTGTGTAAGGTTAATATCTGTCCTGACTGCATTTTCAAGTTTAACTTTAGTTGCTGGCCCTCCGTAGCTAACATAGAGGTTATTTGGCTACTTCCAAGTATCTATGGTATGCTGCTCTAAGACGGACTTCTTTATTATTAATTACTTTAAACATTTTTGGTATTGACAAACCCCACATCTCACCTCGCTGGACAAGTAACACATCCCGGTCCTTCCATTTCCTTATGTGCTCAGTCACTTCACTGGATTAAGGCATGTTTTTGTGTTCCATTTGCAAAAATAAAAACTTTTTGTACAAACGTCTGGGTTCTTTTATACAAAAATTTTTTCTTCTTATGGCACAAGCAGCAGTCGCTGTTTAAGAAAATATATAAATATCCTTTTTTTTTTTTTTTTTTTTTTTTAAAACTTCTGTACAAATATCTTCAGTATTCCTCCACCCCTTTTAATAACATTTAACTGTACACTGCCCTACCTCATCCTGCGCCCAGAGCTCCCTCCTCCCTCCCCCCTCCCCAATAGAACATTTTGTATTTACAGTTTCGCGGCGGAGGCGGGTAACGGGGCGGGGGGGCTGCCCCTCAGGAGGAGTCCGTGCAGGGGGACGGCGGCGGCGGGTAGAGGTGGTGCGAGTAGCTCCGCTCCGTGTAGGGGGAAGGCGGGCAGCTCTCGTAGTTCTCCTCCGCCGACAGGTACTGGCTGCGGGGGGTGGGCGGCGGGGGGACAGGCTCCGAGTCATAGTTCAAGTCACTGGTGTAGCCCTTGGCCGTGGCCGCCGTGACCCTTCGGCTGGGGGCATAGTCACTGTCACACACGTCCGTGCTGCAGGGCGTCGTGGGAGGCGCAAAATGCCGGTAGCTGTAAGGCCTGTAGCTGCAGCGGGGAGACAACAGGGGAGAAGCATCAGCGTCTGGGCTCCCCAGGTCGAGAGAGACAGGGAACCGCTGGAGAGAGTCCAGCGTCGGGCAACAGAGATGATGGAGGGATTGGAGCATCTCCCTGGTGAGGAAAGGCTGAGAGAGCTGGGGCTCTTCAGCCTGGAGAAGAGAAGGCTGAGGGGAGACCTTATCAATGCTGACAAGGGTCTAAAGGGTGTGTTGAAGGAGGAGGGAGCCGGACTCTTTTCAGTGGTTCCCAGTGACAGGACGAGGGGCAACGGGCACAAGCTGGACCATGGGAAGCTCCACTCCAATCTGAGGAAGAACTTCTTTGGGGTGAGGAAGAGGCTGCCCAGGGAGGGTGTGGAGTCCCCTTCTCTGGAGATCTTTAAGCCCCGCCTGGATGCTCCTGAGTGACCTGCTCTAACATGCTCTAGGCAATCCTGCTTCAACAGGGGAGTTGGACTAGATGATCTCTACGGTCCCTTCCAACTCTAAAAATTCAGTGAAATTCAGTGAAATTCGAGTGAGGGTGGCAGAGCCCTGGCAGAGGCTGCCCAGGGAGGCTGTGGAGTCCCCTTCTCTGGAGATCTTCAAGCCCCGCCTGGATGCCATCCTGAGCAATGTGCTCTGGGCAACCCCTGCTTTGGCAGGGGAGTTGGACTGGATGATCTCTAGAAGGTCCCTTCCAACTCCGACAATTCTGTGATTCTGTGATTTAGGCTGCCCAGGGAGGTGGCAGAGTCTCATTCTCTGGAGACATTCAAACCCCACCTGGACACGTTCCTGTGCAACCTGCCCTAGGCGGACTTGCTCTGGCAGGGGGTTGGACCAGGTGATCTCCAGAGGTCCCTTCCAACCCATGTGATTCTGTGATTCAAGAAAGACCGTGTGTTTCGAGCAATGCATCCGCAATCAAGCGAGCAGTGGATAAGCCATGGTGGAAACGGAGAGTGGGTCAACCTCTCCGCAGCAGATACACAGCGTCACGCTCTTTCCCTTACACCGCAAACTCCCTCATTGCGCTGCAGAAAGCCCACCTTTGCACTACAGCATCAGTCAAATTACAGCAACGAGTGAAAGGGCTGCTAATTATTCATTATCTACAGTCAACTGGCTCCCTAAGGACTTACTTGAGGTAGAAAATGTTGCTCCTAAGACAGTGGGGCAGGAAGGGCACGGGGAGGGAGGGCAGAAATAGCTGTGCTGCAATTATACGGAAAAGATATTCTGTTTCCTTTATGCAATTTATAGATCACGGAATTGTCAGAGTTGGAAGGGACCTCTAGAGATCATCCAGTCCAACTCCCCTGCTGAAGCAGGGTTGCCCAGAGCACATCACTCAGGAGCATCCAGGCAGGGCTTGAAGATCTCCAGAGAAGGGGACTCCACACCCTCCCTGGGCAGCCTCTGCCAGGGCTCTGCCACCCTCACCCCAAAGAAGTTCTTCCTCACATTGGAGTGGAACTTCCCATGGTCCAGCTTGTGCCCGTTGCCCCTCGTCCTCTCACTGGGAACCACTGAGAAGAGTCCGGCTCCATCTTCCCTCAACCCACCCTTTAGACCCTTGTCAGCATTGATAAGGTCTCCCCTCAGCCTTCTCTTCTCCAGGCTAAAGAGCCCCAGCTCTCTCAGCCTTTCCTCATCAGGGAGATGCCCCAATCCCTCCATCATCTTTGTTGCCCTAATACTAACTTCTAAGCCCAGACAGTGAGACTGAAAATTGCCTGGCGCATTCCTAGCAGTCAGGAGAATTGCTCCCCAGAGCAGTAACTGGGATGGAATTCCCAAAGGCTGCTACCACAAAACATCTTTCAAAAGGAGTCCAAGATAGTTTAAAGAAAACAAATTAGAAAGGGAGGTGGCTTGGTAGCTACAACAACCAGCATCACAGTCAGTTGTTGGGGGGAAGGTGGGGATGCAGCTCCTTTTATTCAAGTCAGAATGTTAGGAAAGACGGGAGGATAAGAAGCAGCAAGGCCAGGGTTTATTTTTGGGTGAGGGAGCATTCGGAAAACGTTCAACCCTACGCTACATCCCTAATAGGATTTATGATACTAAAAGTCACAACAGCTAACCAGCAATCAGCATGATTCATGCCGGTGCCAAAATTTGGGTTTCTTTCATTAGAAAATTACTCATCATTTTAAAAGATTTTTCATATGGCTGCAAGGGATCATTAATAACATCTGGTCTGACCTTCTGCACAACAGAGGCCATATTTTCTGCTAATGGAGAAGAGATGTCTTTTCAGCCCCAGAGACCTCATTATCCAAAAGCCCCCAAAGGCTCTGTGTTAGGGAGGCATTTCTTTCAATAGACAAATACAGCGCTCTCTTCTCATTGACCAGATCTACTAGTGATTTGGGAGGGGAACCTTTGCACCCTTGGGTAGTAGGTGTCTCATTCTTTATTTTTGGTACCTAGTTATAAAATGATAATGAACTCTAGCATCTTGCAGGGAAGGTAAGAAAGGTACATTCAGGTAGGCAGAGATAAAGCTTGCATGCCCATAAATAATAGTCAGAGGAAATAAGCAAAAGCTTAGTAATCTTTTTCAGATATTAACCCTTAATATGTCTCGCTAGAATTTCTGTGACCTTTATCTAGGCCAGAATATAAATGTTAGTTCTGAACTACTAGCCTCTGCATGGTGTTTGCCTGTCATTTCTGATACTTACATAACCTATTATTTATTACAGAAGCCTAAAAAAAGGGCAGGATTCACTCCAGGGTAAGGATTTCTGGCTCAAAGCTATCACAGTACCGGGTTTCTTTCGGCATTTAGCTAATTCCGTGACGAGTGTTGTCACTCCCCCTGAAGCAAAACACCCAAGAGGTGTACCACTACCCCACTCACTGTGCCATTTACCTCAAACAGCGCCGCACTTACACGCACGCTTCAGTGACACGACGCATGTGAACCCATTTAAGCACCTGTTTTAGTTCTTGCAGAATTAGGGCCTTTGATTGCGATTCTTAAGGAGCAGAGGCTGTCTTTATTCTGCGCTTTCTCCACTAACTGCTTTGATCCTGAGGGAAGCTATTGTCATAGTAATTACCTGTAGGATCTATGAGTGGATGGGCTGTTTGAAGAATAACCAAATTCCATGGTATAATGTGAACGTTCAGTAGCTGGTGATGGTGGTGGGTTCAAAATCTAAGGGAAAAAAAAAAATAAAAAAGCCACAGTTAAGAAAAAAATGAAAGAGACTCAAGGAAACATCAGTTTATAAATTTTCTTTGTAGTACTGTTTGATAGGAACCTTAAATTAAGAACTGCGTGCACAGCCCCTCCCAACAAACAGGATTTTTCTCCTGTTTATTCCCCAGTTCTTTAACAGACACTGGTAATGCCACTTTTTACCATTCCCACAGAAGCTCTTACTAAGCTTTTCTCAAAAAACGCTGACTGCTGTTGCTATTTTGACATACCCAGTGGTAAAAAGTAAAGTTGCAGCTAGCTGTTCAATACTAGATTGTCACTAGGGATACCACCGCCCTAGGCAAACTGGCAGACGTCTGCCCCTGCTAGCTGTAGCCCAAGTATTATGCTGTTAATAACACTTGCAGCGTGCTGTCCGAGACAGGCATTTCTTCCCTACACCGGCATGCTCTTACTGCACAAACACTATTTTGATTAACTTAGAGATATAACATGATGGGCTGATTCTCGGAATTGAAAACAGACAATTGAAGATTTCAGCCTGCGCTGACCGAGCACGTAACTCTTTAACACTTGATAGTGGGTGGCTTGGTGGACTCCATATAAAAATATCTAAAACAAAACCCACTGATGCTTGAAGTAAAGAGACAGGGAGCCCTCTAGGGCTGGTACCAACTTTTATATAGCACCTAGCGCAGCACACTACCCATCTGTGACTAGAGGAATGCGATGGAGTTGCAAGACACTCGTTTGCTTATCTGTCACTTGCAAGACACATGACACAAAACTTCATTTTAATTCCTTGAAAGGTCCATATAGAATCAGCCATGGTTTTACCTCCAGAGGCACATGGCAGAGTATAATGGAAGGAGATCGCTCTGCCAAAGCTGCTCAACATTTATAAGGATTATAAATAAATATATATAAGTAAATATATTATATTTATATATATATATGACATATATATAAAAATATCTATGTCATCTCCCCTGACATTCAATCTAACATATTTTTCTGGCACTGAGCGCTCTCACAACTTTTTAAAATTCCTATACTGTTTTGGCAAAAGACAATCTCTTCTCCTTTCCCTTTCAAAATCACTTACTCCATATTCAAACAAGTATATTAGGCTAGAAATCTAAAACAAACCATTCATCTGTCAATTATCTATCCTCAGAAAGACACTGGCAGTTCCCTGAAAGTTATTAAAAGTCTATGCATAATAGAATGACTTACTGGAGGAAAGTAAGTGCCTTTGGTACTTGAAGAACTACTGGAAGAGGCTCCAGTAACATGGGCTCTGTCATAGGGTGGCCCACTGCTCCCTCCCATAATGCTGAGGGAGCTGATCACAGATTTACCTCGAGACATCCCTGAAAAACAAAGGTGTATGTCAACATTCAATTCTTTGAAACAAACAGAGAAAAAAAAAAAGTTTTAAAAAAAATTATCTAGAGGATAACGGCACTGTAAGCACAGCTCCTAAAATCAAAATGAATCTTGGTGTTCAGAGAAAATTCAGTGCTCCTTGATGGACAACTGGAATGAAGACTGTCAGGGAATAACCATGTTGGTTTTGTGTAGCTGCTACTCAACTGCAGGACTTGGCACTGGGCTACACTAGAGCTGTGTGAACAGAAACAGATTTCTTTCACTTGAACGGCTGGAAAAGACTTGAGAGAACCAGCATTCAGGCACTATTTCTATGCCTCAGAATAAAACACGAAACCGACTCTGACCACCTCAACTGAGCAACTGAAATTTGTGCAACAGAAGAGAGGGTTTGTGTTCTTTCATTTCCACACCGTTAAGTGAGCTTTTGCTGCTGGACTGAAGCAGAGAGTCCAAGTGGGAAATGGAGAGGTACGCCACTGCGCTGGAAATAATGGTGAAAATTCTGCTCAAAGACTCTCTGAATGAAAGCAGGTTATTACAGAAAGCAGAGAAATTTGGTGCATTATTTTAATCCTGCAACAGCCTCACAGAGCCTCTATGTTCTGGCTGAAACCTGCTGGATCCGAAGCCACAAGTTACACTATGTATTTAATCACCATATACAGAAGCAATGCATATACATGAAGTGCAACATTGAGGTTAAATCTTACTTTTTAAACAGCAGTAGCATCACATGCTTGGACTGGTGTTGGAAATTTCATCAATGAAATGAGACATTAAAGACTTTACAAGAAGTTCCACAAGCATACAAACCCAGTCTACAAATCTAACAAGAATAATTACATAATGTTTGAAGTGCCGTGAATAAAACTCTGTGTAAGTTTACCCTGTACTGTCATGACACCTTACGGATGCTATAATAGTCCAAAAAGAGGCTTCTTTAATAGCAAAAGAAGAGAATTCCCACAATATGTGTATCTATTTGAGTATCTAAATGCTCGTGAGTAACATAGGTAAAATAGCAGTTCATTATCATAAAAACAAGCCTTGACAGTCCTTGCCTTCCAACAATTATGTATCTGGAACGGACATCTCCTGTGCATACATGCCCAGTATCCTCAGCTACAATTATGTGGTGACAAAGAGCAGGACAAGGATCACACCATTTACTCACCAGGGAGAGACCCTGACAAAGAGCTTGGGTGAGGCACATAACCAAGAGGTACAGAGGCTGGTCCATGCACCACGTAATCATTGGTCATTGTTTCCCCATCTCCCTTCATGCGTGGGCACAGCACCCTCTGGCAGATGAAGTACATTGCTCCAACCACAAAAACTGTAAGGATCACACCGATGATGGAGCCGATTGTGTTGTTGGGCTGTGGGGCAGGCTCCTCCGTTGTGTCTACAAGGAAAAAGGAAAATCTTACCATGTAAGTTTAACCAACTGCTTCATGTACCAGCATCAGTTTTCCTGACATCTTTCCACGCAGGAAAAATAAGAGCCTTCTCTTATCCAGGCAGACAACAGCTTTTCAAATTAATACATGGGAAGAACAAACAGGCACTGGGACAGGTCTGTTTAAAGACTTGGAGTGTGCGTGAGGGCTACCTGTGCATAAGATGACCTCCAGACATGCCGAGAGGTTTTTAAATCACAAAGGACAGGAAACGAACAGTACATGGTTGTGCAGGGGGACTGATAAACCAGGTCCTGATCTCGCCTCATGCTGACAGGCAAGGCTACCCTTTGAACTTGATGAACAAGACCTGCAGCCATGACCCCAGATGGCACTTTGCTGGGGACTGCAGTTGTGCTTTTTTTTGTCATTACAGATAATGACAACTACTTTTCACGTTGCACCTCATCACATAAGCACCTGGGTTATCGCTCACTGTTAACAGACTGGCACTCCCTCTTCTCAACTGTGTAACCTTCAATTATTTGCTGCTATGTATTAAACTACCTAACCTACTCCACATCTGACCCACACTGATGGTTACAGACGTAGCTAAGCATCAGCTTGAGAGGTGCCATCCTTATGAGGAATCTATCTGAAATGATTATTCAACAGTCAAACTGAGTGGCGTTCCCTACAACACCAATTCTAAGCGATGACATTTCTGGGTATAACTGACAACCCCCTGCCTGTGCTTCATGAATTTGACAAGAAAAGCAGACTTTAAAGTATTTTCCTGTTGTAGTTGGTGTTTTACATCTTATCCATTACTGAAAGTCTTTTCCTCAACGCATTTTCTTCTCCCGGAACACCAAACCCACACTTTAACCAGCTTGTCACAGTCTACAGAGATAAGTAAACAAACTTCTGATCATACTTGAAGAGGGACAGTGACAACTGCAATCTTACTCTGGGTAGGCTAATTTTCCAGCCACTGCTGCAAGACAGGAAAACAGATGAGCTATAATAAAGATAACTACACGTCTGTGATAATGTCACTAACAACTTGGTAGCGTGACAGAACATCTCCTATTACTCCTTCACAAGATCAAGGGTCCAACTCTGGCTTTGCATTTTCAAGTTGCGTCTGCGCGCGCGCGCGCGTGTGTGTGTGTGTTCAAGATGTGTTAGAGATCTGTATACCACAGAAGAGGAGAGGAGATGTCCCTATTTACAGTTTCTTTTAAAGCAGCAAGGGTGAAAATGAACTTTCAAGTTGGAATTTTTGAAGGCAGTGGTTTTCTTGCAGAGCCTGGGAGATTTCAAGGTAGGGGATATCACATGTTACAAATCATAAATCAAGCTCAGAATTACATCTTTTCAAGACACAAAGGAAATTTTTGAAGATTTACTCTATAAACAGTGTGCTCCTCTGATTCTGAAAGCACCTGCTAATAATTCTCCGGATGAGAAAACCATGAAGCAGAACAGTTACATATAAAAGCCTCATGCTGCTAGAGAGACATTTTTAACACCGCACCAACTCAGCATACTAACAGACTATAGTCAAGCAAACCTTTTATTTCTTTTAAACGTATAAAAAGGTAAGTGGAAATTTTACTAGCCTGCTCTGCCTCAGAGACTACTTGCTCAGAATACTAGTTATTTTTGTTATTCCTATTTCACCATGTTGTGCATTAATTGCATGACAGCAGTTAGGAGCAGGAGCGTTCATTCTGGGAACAATTAATTCAGTCTGGTTGGCAGAATAAAATCTAGCTCATAGAGAAGGTTAAGAAGCAAGTTTCAGACACTGCCATCACGTCTCTAGTCTCAGGCTTTACACTTACAGCATCCTTGCTCATCTGAGCTGTCACTGCAGTCCAGGTTATGGTCACATTTCTTGCTTTTCCCGATGCATTGCCCGCTGGCACAGCGGAACTGGTCGGTTAAACAGAGCACTGGAAAGAGAAGCCCCCACACAACAAGAGTCAGTATCAAAGACTTCTACCCTTTAAAATGATTAAGAAAACAAGACAACCAAAGCAGACAATCAGGAACATCCTGGGAGAGCTTAGCCTGCTGATAGCTTAATTTCTTAAATAGCCAGTGGCATACAAAATCCCACATGCCAATCATGCAGAAAAGGCAATTCAGTGTTCCGTTGAGGATATTGCACAGTGGGTACCCGGTCCTTATTGTCTATTTACAATAAGGACACTACAAGATAAAGTTACCTTGACTACAATAACTCAGAAGCAGAAGAACACTGAGAACGCAGGCACTTATCCCAGGACATGGGATAAGAGCCTGGATAAGCTACTGCAAAATTACAAGAATCGCCAACTCTAAGCATTTACTGTAATGTAAGAGAGAAGAATTAAGTTATTAAAAATAAATCTGCCAAAAATGACGATAAAATTGTTTAAGAAAGATAAATGAGGTTTCTCAATGCCCTTGTGCTCTTCTTGTAAACCAGAAATCTCCTTGATCGTGAGACAATATATTTCACTTGACATTATGTTTTTAAACTGAAATGAAAGACAGAAGATAAAACTGGAGCTTTGCCAGTACACTCAAAAAATAAACTACCACTTCAGGAAAAAAGGTGCTGCAGGCAAGGTGCTGGCTGCTGTTGTTTACACATATTTTTGCCTCCTGTTTCTCATAAATCCAGAAATTCTTTATGACTTCAGTGGAACTAAGAAGTTAAACTAAAGGCTTTTTTGATCTGTAATCAACTTGAATACTCTGAATAACAGGGCCATTTTGAAGGTGATAAACAGCCCCTATTCTGATATCTCCAGACACTGGAAGGCAACTGGGAAACTAACTTGCACGACGTATTTTCAGATGTCAGCATCTCATCTGGCTAACAACCACCGTTCATCGCACAGGAATTTCAACATTGGTCTGTATGGTTTTGTTTGAACTGAAGCCCATCTTTTGGAAAGAAATTCAGCCTTGTTTCAAAGACGCTTAGTCCCTTCAAAGAAAGAAATTGTACTGAAACGATATAGGGAAGAGGCATCCATTCAAGCTTACAAGTCATTCCTACAACTCCTCACCACTTGCGCAGTAGCGAAAGGGAGAGTTTGCTCATGTCTCACGTTCTATAGTGGTGAGGTAGTTCAGATTCCACCAGCATAACCTGTCCTTTCCAAAAGTAAAAGAGCCTAATTCTCAATGTATTGACAACAGCACTTTCCTCTGTAACGATGGCTTAAATACTCTCTTCTCGCTGTGCTCTACAGGAACAAGAGTTCTCCAGGGATCTCATCTGTCTCTCACTTCCACCTACTCAGAAAAGCTTAACTTCATTTTTTTCAGGTATTATAAAATAAACAATCCCAAGACCTTTCCTTGGTATAAGGCACAAAAAGAACTATGACAAGGATTTGCTCCACCTGGCAATTCATTCCTATTACCAAGGTTTTGGAGCTTAAAAATATAGTATCTTCTTAATAGCATTTTTCACAAACAGAGCTTAAATCACTGTGCAGCAGATCAGTCTTATTTCTATCTCACAAGTGGAGAAATGGAAGTATGGAGCTGTGAAATAATTTCCCATTCAATAGATCAGTTCAAAAACTAGCAGAACCTCAGAACCTTCCAAATCCTACTCAGCAATAACTTTGGTATCCGCCATAGTGTCCCCATGACAGCGTCATTTTCATCACACTCCGATAAGATCCTCTGTACCTTCACAGTTCTTCTCATCCGAGTTGTCCTGGCAATTTGCTTCTCCATTGCACCGGAGGGCACTGTCTATGCACTGTCCACTTTCACACTGGAACTGTGTGTCTGAGCACACCGGGCAGTTCTTTTCGTCACTGTGGTCTTCACATTCGGTGAAACCATCACAGCGCCAGGCCACCGGGATGCAGTCAATCTCACCTGTGAAACAGGTGAACTGCTGAGGGGAGCACGTTGGTGGTTCTTTAAAAATCAAGCAAACAAACAAAAATTAAAAATCCAGGTGAACAAACAGCAGGTCAGGACAGGTAAGGACAAGAAGATCTCAGCTGCTTTGATTTATCAAGCAGCTGATAAACACGCCACGTCACACAGTAACTTCCACCCCCACTGCCTCTGCAGTCACTTGTGCAGATGTTGAGCCCCATGTGCCTGATGCAGGCTCACACTGACAGAGGTTCTTTAGACAAAGAACAAGAGGAACAGGGAAACACGCACACTCCAAGCACAATTATTTTCTTCCCCTCCCACTTCAGCCTCTTATACCCTTCTTTTAGTAGGTCTTCAAAAGTCAACACACTTTTCCACTCCCCCTTTCCTGCAACACTACTGTATGCACAGCCGATGGCTCACTTTCTTTCTCATGTTCGGCAGCCACTGTATAGAAAATGTTAAAAGGCTGTAATGTGCTGCAGATGGATGCACTGTGACTCAATGTCTAGTTATGTGCCCTCAACAGCTCTGTTCAGTCAAAATTCTTTTAAAACAACAAAAAAACTGCTCCATCTAGTCAAGTCCCGCTATCTCAACGCAGATGTTAGCTGTTATTTAACATTTACTACAGTAACTGTTAATCTCATGCAGTAAGTAAGTGTGAATTTTTTTTTTTTTTCCTTTTTTAATCCCCCTTTTCTCCCCCCTCTTTTGGCCTGGTATTAAACTTGCTCTGAGAAAATATCTGGATTATGTTAGCTCTTGTTCCATTGTGAGACCACACGTCGCCTTGATGGCGAGAAGATTGCACAATAAATCCATTCAGTACGGTGGCACAAAGAGACCCAAGCACCAAAGTGCCTTTCCTTTACCCAATTTCAACCCCACCCTTGGAGACACCAGGGCGTAGGCTACAGTGGCCGTATCACCGCAGAGAAGGCAACTGGCCCTTCTGGGACTGCAGTTCAGAAAGACACGCACAGGGTGAGTTTGAGGAGGACAGCAGAAAAGAATAAAATGGCCCAGCTGTGGCGCAATCTACCAGAACACGAGAACCTACCGCTATTTGAAAAAGCACAACATACAGAGTCATACAAAAAAAAAAAAAAAAGAAGTAATAAAAAAATCACTCAATTGACAAATCAAATTGAAACAATTCAGCGGTCTTAAGTAGGAAGGGCAAAGAGAAATCCTTATTCAATGGTCAACTAGTGGATTTTTCTTCTCTTACTCCTTCTCAATGCTTGCAGATTTAGCTGGGGGGTGGGGAGGCAAAGAGGTAAACGTGTAGAAGCGTGTAACAGCACCTGCTGCTGCGCTGTCACATTCTTTCTGCTCAGAAAGCCACCCCTGAAGTGAAGACCCTCCTTCTCCAGCCAGAAGCCGAGAGCTCGGTGACACAGAGCAGGGGAAGGACTTACCTCCGCAGGACAGCTCATCCTGCAGCAGAACAAGGTGGACCGGGCAAGAGCAGCGGGTGGTGCCGTCGCCCTTCACGATGCAAATGTGCGAGCAGCCACCGTTATCTTGAGAACAGGGATGCTGTCCTGTGATTTTAAAAAATAAGAAAGACGGGTACTGACAAGAAATCCCCACCTCTTTTACAATCTTTCAGCGACTTCTTTGGGCACTCAGGACTCGCTTCATTACTTCCTTCCCCCTGGGGAAAGTATTACTAGAAACAACTGCAAAAGTTGTATTTTGTTGTGTGTGTTTTTCCCCTTTATGCAGATCAATAATTGTCATGCACACCCACCATCACTGTCCGTGATCTGAAACATTATGAGACACATGCCACGGAGCCTACTAAAACAATAAACGGTACTCAAAGTATTTTGCTTCTTGTGCAGGGTAGAGTTAGTTCTGCAGCAAAAATAGTAGCATTAGTAATACAACAAGATGCCTTGAATTCCACACTTCATCTTCTCTATCAAAGACCATTAAAAAAGTAAACTTTTCTAATTTATGAATTCTGAAGCTTCCGTACTGTCTCTGAAACTCAAATTAACATGCTCTAGATAAATATGTCTCTTCATTTTAATGTTTAATAAGGACAACATACTTCTCTTGGAACTCCTGACAGATTTACTGAGATTAATAGCAAACAAAACTAGTAGTAGTCTGCACTGATGCTTTAATTAAACATCCCCAGACATTTTTCTACATATTTCTCCAAGGCATGCACCACAGCCTATTAACCAGGCCCATTTCCTCCAGGATGACGGCAGCTCCACTGCATTAACCATCCAGCTCCCGTTGTTTCAAGCTATGTGTTTGGGAAAGGCTGTACCCTGGTAAACAGAAAACCTTTAAAAGTCCAGCCACGTTCAATATAAATTGTTATTTAATACACACTTCCTTTGTGCAACGCAACATTGTTCTTCTGTCATTTACTTTCAACATGAATTGCCACCAACAAAAATTGGTCACTTTGCCTTCAAGGCAGGCAGTCCATCGAAACATTTACTCCTAATAAAAGGCTCCGAGAGCTGCACCTCGGAGTAAAAGGAGTAAACACCTAATAATGATTCACACTAGTGTGTCACAGCTGTAATTGTCTACTGGGGATAACAGGGCTTTTCCACTGCGTCTATTGACACTGAAATGCCAGGTGCCTGCACGGGACGACCAATAAGGTTGTCATCAGCAACCAAACACGATGCTGGGTTTGTGACAGATTTCCAGTCCAGGGCCAACTGCCTGAAGGAAAGAAACTTAATTGCACCCTGGTGATGTACAGACACAAGGCGATACCAGCTTCTGGCCCCCGGGATCCGCGCTGATGTCGATCAGCGACAGGGCAAAACAGGTCCATCCCTCTGCGGCCACTCCTTGCCTCAAGCCCCACGGGCACTGCTTGCCCTTGATTGCACTTACTGTACTCCTGAATGTTGAGCTCTTTCACAGCGTGGATGTCACTGAGTTGTGCAATACGAGCTTGGACCTTTGTACGTCCTTCTCGACCAGTCATATCAATCTTTTCAATCATTTGCTGTTGCCTGTCAATCCAATACAGCCAGTTTTCCAATACAGTTAGTCCCACGGGCTGCAAGATATTCGAGTCTTCCAAAACGATCCGGTTAGCACCTGCAGAAGGGGAAGAGTGGTTTAGCTCAACTGGAATCAACTCAAGTACTATCACAAACATTTTCTACACTACTCACACCACTATTTTCCTCTACTTTTACATTACCAGGTAAGCCTACTATAAAAACACAGGAATCCTGGGTCCTCTGATGGAAGACTGATGCATTTTGCAGACAAGTGATACTTTTTTTTCCTACTTTCATCAAGAGGACAGTTTTTGTGCTTCAAATATATTTACTGTATTTAAGAAGCATCTGGAGCTGGGGATCTGCTCTCAGGAGCCTATCCAGCCTTTTATCGATATGATGGGAATTGGTAATTCTTTCCATTCTTCTACCCCTTTTTGGAGAGATTAACTGCTTCGTCTTGGCACACAACAGAGAATAAGGAGATGGATTATTGGCTTGAGGTAACTCATACAAGATAAAATCCAAGTGAAGACAAAGTAGTTAGTACTTTTCACACGAATTATGAGATTAAAGTAAACACTTGACTTCTGACTTCCCCATATTCTTTTGTTTCAACTACATTGTTTTCACTAAGGTTTCGTGCTAAATTGGGAACACTCCTTCCTCCCAAGCAAAGGCTTATTTTCCTCGGTTCCTTTAGCAATCATTGGTAGCAGCCAAGAGGCTTTAGCCTTACACCTCTGAAGAGTATTTGTTGACAATTGTTTTGTCACAATTTGTGACAATTTGTTTACGTGGAGTGTGTTAACTCTCCACGTAAACAGAAGACAGTCTGCAGCTGTTTCAAAGGTATCATTAAAGACTGTCCAAAGACAGGGAAGACTTTGTAACTCAGGCAGAAGGAAAATACGTTATTCAAAAACCTGAGAGCTCACGAGTGAGGTTTAATCCATGCTTTGTTTATTTTACATGACATGGTCATAGCACTTAAGTATTCAGTGAGGTTTATCAGATTCTGAGCATAAAATTACTCACGAACGTAAGGAATGTGCTCCAATTTTGAAATGCTGAAAATATATCACACAGTCTAAAATTAGGCCACAGCTTGAAAATTTACATATAAATCCTGGTATTTCAGATATCTGGGCTCACCGCTATGCTTATTTTTCACTTTCACTACAGCAGACGATAGCTTGCAAATGTTCATCCACAAAACAATATCCAAGAAGTTTTTTTATATTTTGTCCTGTAAAAATACACTAGCACAACTGAATACCACAGAAAAATGTCTCTACCATGCCCACACAAAATAGTGTTATGGGAGAAAGGACACATATGTTTTATTATTCTACAATTTGAGCAAGTTCTATCCCTCTGCTTTGTTTAGTAGCAAGAATGTTTTTCGGTTTACTGAGAATTGAAGGAACAGTATGTCAGTGATGACAACTTACAAAAAAATTCAGCTATGAAAAGTGTATTTATCCCTTTTTTACTAACTGCATATAGAGTTCAGAAGTTAAGTAACCTTCCAAACATTTAGCAAGTGGTAACACCTGAAGCCGAACATGGAAATTCAAATATTAATCCTCAGCTAGACTGGGCTCTCGCCCACAACTTTGGAACGGCACCAGCGACGATCTGATTAAGAAAAGACGTTGATGGATTCTGAAGGAGGCTTTACCCAGACTGATGGAGGAATTACTGGACTGAGTGATGCAAGTCAAACTAAATAACCGCAGCCGTCTATTAACCCCCATGAACGGGACTCATTGTACAGGGAAAAGGTAAGAAACAGCAACTTGCATCTCAAGGAAAAAAAGCTTAAGCTGGGAACAGGGGAAAATGCAAAGATGACAGGGCGGAATACAGTTAAAACTAAGACCTTGACCTACCCAAACGGAGCCTGTACATGCCCTGCTCTGCCATGCCCATGTCAATCAGCATGGTGTCCTGCACTATGCTCCTAAAGCTCTGAAGCTTAAAATTTTCACTCCCTTAATGTCTTGATCTTTCTTCTTAATATTTGTGACCAAGTATAACTGACTATTTCTGACTAAACAGAGGCACTGAAATCCCCCCTTCCATAAACCAACAATAAAATCCAAAGCTGGCTCGTCAGGGTGCTGGTCCCCTTTATTGGGAATGTCAGATGAAAGGGAGATGTGATTAAGAGGAGCTTTGTCTCCTGGCATCACCATTCTCTTTCCAGCAATACCTTTTACAAAAAGACTTAAAAACAAACAAATAAATACAAAAATCCTGACACACCCGTAAGCTCATTCTATTCCCAAAGAAAAATGACTTAATTCCAGAATCATTAGACGTTTCCAAATCACACTAATTATTCTGGAATAGAAGAACTAATTTCCAAATAGTTTCCATGGTAGGGAGCTAATTCCAGTCATCTTTTCATAAACAACCCCTTAATCATGTGAAGAATCTGGTTAGCTTCAACAGGATCTCCCATTTGGGCAGCATAACCGAGTCCTAACTGCATGCCTGAAGGACAGGGAGGAAGAGAAGGGCTGCATCACATGAAAGGCATTCTAGCTCTCCTTCTTCTTTATGGGTACTGGTGTCTACAGAGTTGACAGAGCAAGAGACTCTGCATGTTTTAAGAAGTTAACATGCAGAAAAATGACTCTGCTGGTCAAAAGAGCCTATTAATCAGCATTCCTAAGCACAGGAATGCATCTCAGCAGTTAGCAATTTATCGTGGTGATTATAGCAATCTATTTGTCATGCAAATGCCAAAAAGCAAGAGAGGTTTTGGAATTATTTTTCTTCGTGTTCTTCGAAAATATGGCAAGCTTTTACTACACAACATTGATGATCAACGGCCACATCTTTTTAAAAAAATGCAGAATCATTAAGACCAGACTAGATTAGAATTTAGACCCATCTCCTCCTCTGGCAGATAAGAGACATAAAGAGAGAAACAAAGCACATGATATTCTGCTGCTGCCCCTTACTTTGTGCATGTAGACCCTGGATCTGGGAGAGCCTAGAACATAATGGAATACATCTTAACACTTTTTTTTTAAAAAAAAAAAGTTCACTAACTCAACTTATGCCCTCTGTTTTAAAAGAGTAAATAGTGAGGATACCACAGTTCATCAGTGATCCCGAATCTTCCACTGACACACTGCATTAATCACTGAAAAAAACCCCAAACCATCTAGCTGAGCCTCAGTTCCAATCATCTAGAAAAACTGAAATGTTTTCCAAAACAAAACCTTATTCTAGCAACTTAATAAAAGGCTGAAAAATCATACTGGTGGCAGTGGGATTACATGCTGCTGTTCTGAATGAAGGTATCATGTCATCAGTGAAACCCCCATATTCTTGTTAAATTTTCAAACTCCCTCACAGATTGCAAAGCGTGTCCTCATTTCCTTATGTGTGTAACTTATGCTTCTGAGAGCAGAGTAACACTCAGAGGAAGCACAAGGATATTCCAACCGGGGATGGGTTTACAGCAGAGGAAGGAGAAATTCTGCCCCCGCCCTCCACTCGCAGCAGAGCGAGGGGGCACGTACCCCACCTCCTAACAGAGACGGGTACCCGTGTGCTCAGAACAGCCTGGCACAACCATCAGCAACATCCAGCCCAGCTTCTATCACAACAAATTACTACCAAAGCCGCATGAGACAGCTGAGGTGATCCAGCAGCTCGAGGGATCTGGCTAGTAAATAAGAAACATCTCGGTCTCTCTCACTCAATCTGATCGCATGATTTTGCCTCCTCTTTTGCTCCAGGGTTCTGGTTGCTTGCTGGACTTTTACTGAACCAATTCAGCTTTCCAAACCAACAGGGCGCTCTTCTCTATTTCTCTTTCTCTATATTCTTGTTAGGTTATTGTTCTGCTTATGTGCCTAAGTGAGCTGAATCAACTCATAGCGGAGGTCAGATAAGCAGCATAATCAACCTTAGGGAGCAGGCAAAGAGAACCCCACAGCTGGAAGATGGAGGTTTTTGCCTTTTGAGAACAGAGAGATGTTAGATCTGCTCTATCCTTCTCAAATCATTTCACCTTAAATGACAGGTACATAAGTGACCTGCACACCTGCTGCTTGAACTCTGCAGCAAAGACTTTTCCACTAACGGGAAACTTTCCTCTGGTTGACAGTTTACTGCACCAAAACCAATGCCTTTAAAAACAACCCTCTCCCTCCCCTTTCCAAAACTGCTGCAATTTATTTGTGAAGTGACTTTGGGAAACCACACGAAGGTCTTGCAGTGGGAAACTGAAGTAAATAGCATGTGTAGCAATTAATAATGCAAATCACAGATAGAGGCATGAGACTGTAAAGGCACGCTGCATGAATCACGCACATTCCCTGGCTGGGAATTCAGGGAGTGATTAGAATCACGGTACAGACTGTTTATAGTAGGAAGGAAAAGAAGACACCTTTCTCTGCATTCCCCCACACCCACACCCCACAAATGAATCATTGAATTAAAGTGCTACTCTACCTGAAAGGTCACTGCTTTCAATTCTCCGCAGGTCTGAATCAGCCCAGAACAACTTGCCCAGCTGGCTGTCAATAGCTAAGGCTATGGGCTTGCTCAAACCACTGAAAAAAAGGACCTCTCGTTCAGTTCCATCCAATGCTGCTCTCTCAATTTTAGGAGACCTTTCCTGTAGGTTGGTGAAATACATGTATCTGGAATAGGAATGATTAGAGGAAAAAAAAAAAAAAAACAAAACAAACAAAACAGTTTATTTGATCTTTCCACATTTTTGCTACATGACCAAGACATCCTAACAAATGTCAAAGATGTTTTTACTCTGACAAACAGAAACCAGTTTGATTCTCAAGACCTTCAGCCCGAGTTTCCCCACATCACTCTTTCAGCTACATACCCCTTCTCTGGATTCACCACAATGGCCCTGGGCCTATCTTGATCTCCTTTGAGCACCACTCCCATGGGCCTCCCATCCAGGCGCGTCACGTTGATCACATTAGTAGCTTCGCAGGTCCAGTAGATATAGCGGCTGTAGATGTCAATGCTCAGGTCGTAAGGCTGCATATCTAGGTTCTGATTGGGAACTGGACTTGTCACAACTGTGAGGCTCTACAAAGGAGAGAAAAACAACCCACAAAAGAGCATTTAATCCAATCCAACGTGAGCAATTTTAGTTGCTCTGGATGCACCGCATCAAACTACTGCTCAGCAAAAGGAGGCAGCCAAAATACGATCACATAGGAAGGAGACACCCTGGTCCAGCTGCCCCACCAACTTCTTTCATCCGATTTAGACACATAGTCCTGATGGTTTGTTGTAACAGCACTCATGTAAGTTGGTTGCAGCTCGTAGGACTTAGAAAGTTTGACCAATAAATCAAAAATGTCTCTATGTTCAAAAAATCAGGGTCAGCTTCCACATTTCCTCTGCTTTCTTGACAACTCTAAGTTCAGTTTGCATCGTCCCAAACCCAGCACGTTTAGCACTCTACAACAGAAACGCATCACCACTAATTCCCAAAGCCGCAGCTCAACAGATAAAAACACAGGCAAAGTGAGGTCAGACAGCTCTTGAAAGTCTTGCCTCATTCTTCTCCACCATCGCTGCCATCACACTTGGGGGATATAATATTAGGATGAATAATAAACGAGAAGGCAACTCTGCCAACAGACAGTAAGGATATCAGCTACTCTAAGACAGTGACTTCAGCAAATACTCTTCTGCTTCAAAGTTCTTGCCTTTTACTGGTCCAGACCACTGGAGTTCATGTGATTTTTTCTTTATTTTATTAAATTTTATTTTATTTTTTTTTAACAAAGAAACTGCATAGTCCCCGTATAGTGAAAGGTGAACCTAACTGACATCTTTCATGAACTTTTCAAAAAATTCGAAGAGGACTGACAACTCACAAAGCATAGCCTTACATGATCTTTTTGGAAAACTTCATGCTTTTGAGGTGAGCAGCCTCCACCCTCTCACCCCCAAATTAAACTTCACCAGCAAATTTGCCTAATTTTCTTATTTGGCTTGTCACCTCCATGAAAGGGTGTGTCTACAAGTCTCGCATTTGTTTATTCTGCTGAAGCTGGCAAAAACCTGGTGCCTTTGACTAGTTTTGGGTGTTAAATTATTTAGATATTCCAAAATTAAAACCATTGCTAAACTGAGTTAAGGCTGAAGGGCATTTCAGCAGTATCCAACTGCTGAAACTACCACCACACCCACCACCAGAAACCACACTCTCTTACAAATTCAACTGTATATAGCACCTCTGTGTTGTTCATCTCAGTCCTCTATTCCTCCCTCATTCAAAAAATCAGGAAGAAAAAAAAAAACTATTTTAAAATGTGAAAATGAATAAGCAGTCATTGCTCACAATTAACCTCACTAAACCTGTATCACCTTTTGCCTTCTATCTTCCTCTACTTCTTCTATATTCCCCAGTCAAGTCTGTTTTCCCAAGCCTGCTACATCTCTTACAGGTCACCTCTTTGGACCTCCTTGCTCAATGCCTCTGTAGTTGACACAACAGCTCTCTTCCTATCCACCACCAGAACCCGGGAGGCTTCAGACACAGCCATGTGCTCACAAAGTCCCACCCTCTTCATTTCAGAATCAATGTCCCCGCACCCTGCTCACCTGCAACTCTTCCTTCTGTCTCACACACTTTGTTTCTCCCAAGAACCCTCCCTTCCATGTTTCACTTCTCTCAGACAGGGATTTCCAACAGGCCCCAAGCCAAAAGAGAACGTTGAGCAAATGATGCGCTGTGAACAACACTCTCTTTAAGCTGGCCTTAGCTTTCCATGTTTTATTTCCCGCTGTACCTCCCAGATTACTGGCTGAGGACTCCAGAAACTCCAGATGCCACTTGTTTTGCCAAGTGACAGCTAGTAAATCTACAGGAAGTCCGTGTATCTAAATCATTCATGCACAATCAGTCGTTGTTGGGTGTAGGCCTCCCTCATCTTTTAGCAATTCCACCACCCGCAGGATACCTGGCTGCCATCTTCCTGTGCTTTCCGGATGATGTTCTGCCGAGAATCAATCCAGTACAGTTGCTTATCCAGGGGGTCATAATCGATGGCTCGAACGTTCCTGAGACTATGGATCGGGAGTATGATATCTGGACTCTGCTGCTCATCTATCACCATGCGATTAATTGCATTCTTCTGACTGAACAACAGAAAGGTCGTAGGAGCTTGGTGGGTTACACAAAAAAAGAAAAAAAGGGTTAGACATAGCAATAAGGTTGAATTAATAACGTTCAACAACAACAACTACTATATAAAACCAGAGAGTACATATTATTTCATTCCCCTTCTCCCTCTGCTTTCACCAAAAAAAAAATAATTAGAAAAATCAAAACATAAAACCCCCACTGTCTGATCAAAAGCTTTTCAATTCACCTCTTTTTACTTAAATGTCTGAACGTGAATGTGACAGGCAAAGATAATTTTGTAAGTCGCAGGATGAATGAATTGTGAAGGCTTCTGTCAAAATCACCCCAAAGAAGAATGATCAACCATGCCGCGCAAGGAACTGTCAATATTCTTTCTAAAGGGGTCTCAGGGAAATGCAGCTCCACTATTTTCAAGTTGAACCTTCTGCTAGGTACACTTCTACTTCCAGAGGAAGCCGAGCAAAAGCCAGCACTGATTCCTTATTTAGAGGTCCCAGGGAACAGAGGTTGTCATTAGAGTGGTCCAGTCCTGTTCCCACAAACCATCTTTCTGCCTGCACTGGAATGGAACAACAACTAATTCTCAGGAAAAACCTCTTAGGTGCATGCAACGCTGTTTTTTTTATAGAAAAATCTATTCAGTCTTCTCAAATATAGATATCTATCTTATTTCTAGGTGCTCATCTGTGAAAAAAAAAATCCACAAGCAGAAAAAAACATCTGATGCTCTCCTCCAGCTTTTCAGTCCCCAGCAAATATTTCCTGGACAAATGATTTTTTTCTTCTTATAAATACCATCAAACGTCAGAAAACAAGACTTCCCCACCCCATATAGCTCTAGTTTACCAGCTGTATCTTACAGTAAGTGCACAAGGCATTTAATACGTCGTTAAAAAGAAATTATCCCTGTATTACACAACTGGGTCAGAAATCAGAGGAGGCAGTTAAAGCATTTTCCCTTTTCACAGGGTTCTTTTCAGTAACGGTCTACCCGGAGCCACCGCTGCGCAGGAACGGCACAAGAGCCAGCAGCCAGAAATGCAGTTTGCAGCCTCCCTGAAGTTTGTACCATCAGTTCTCTACAGCACGAGTTCCAGAGAACATCACCACCTGGCTTTGTTATTTTAGGCATACACTTTGACCCTTTATTCCGGCTACTGGAAAAAAAACAACAACAAGCAAACACCCAAACTAAAAAAAAAAAAAAAGAGAGGTGGGGAGGGAGTTTCCTTGGTAACTAACATTCAGTCCTAACATCCTGTAACAATCAGGCCCTAATTGCAAGGTATTTTTGCTTTCTGGAAAACCTGTATTTCCCCTCCAAGCGTTTCTCCAGTAATTTAAGCTGCCTTCTACTTAGCTCTAAACTGTAGAAGAAAGCACACAAAAAAGCAAAGCTAAGTTTATATGAATGTGTACAACAAAATAATAGAGTCAGAAAACACCAAAATTCTTACCAAGCAGTTAAGAAAGCAATGGAAAGGGACAAAAACTTAAGATAAAACGGTGCAGGTAAACATACTATCATAAGCACCTAAAATACTTTCCACTTTTCCCCAAAGACACCCTCTCACTGTCTAAGATTGCCTGGCTTCCAACTTTGAATTGATGGCTCATTATAAAAAGCAACAGCAGAATTTCCCCCCCTTGAGTCCCCACATCTCTGAAACAGCACAAATTTCAGAAATCCCTTCCCAGTTTTCATCATTCTCCCTCCCAACAGTCACATATTTCAACGATATTTTTGGCAGGCAAATGGAGTGCAACGAGCACATCCCCTGTGTAACACTGCCTGCAAGCTTCATGACATGTGGTGGGTTTGATGAGATACCAAATCTCATCAGAGCTGTGTGCCCTTCCCCTAATTAAAAGAATCTATGCACGCATGAGCAGTGTGATCCAGAAGGGAGGAACTGGCCTCTAGACAGGGCTTGGACTAATAATAATGTTCAGGAGTACATAAGCAAGTAAAACAGGCAAGAGAAAGTTAAAACCATTCATGCTCCAATTATAGTGGCCAAGAGAAAAATTAAATTATACGCAGAGAAGCCTAAGTCTCCAATTACCTACAAATGAGAAGTTGGAAAGTTCCCAGGTCTGAACATGGCAGAAGCAAAACTCCTAATGCCTCACGAACGGCCCTAAACTGTACTGTGGGGAAACGATTCTATTTGCTCGCCAGATATTTCCTGTATTTTTCTCCTTCCTTTGTTACCAAGAGCACTTTCACAAGAAAACACGACCTTTGATCATTTTGCTACCTATTCTCTGCTGGACGTCACGTTCCTCCAACTACAAAATCACATTCATCACCAGAGAGGTGCCAGCCACGCTTCTAACTCGCAGAAAGGTCCGAGAGAGTTAGAATACAAAAATCCAGTTGTCACGCAAGCACCCCTTGGAACAAAAAAAAGGAAAGGAGTACAGGACACATGGCAGAGCGGGGAAAAAAACCCCACCAGAGTTTGCTGAAGAGCATGATTTTCAAAAGATGCCATGAGGTGGCATTCATGGAACGAGCTGCCTTGCTTTTGGCTTTAAAACAACAGTTGGATCTCTCCACTCATGCATAATGCGGACAAGATACAATCTGTCTCTCAGTACCACGAATCTCTTCACCCACTGACTAATCTGAATGACACCAGTGGAAATCAGCCAGCCAGCGTGGCTGCCAAAATTATGAGAGCTTCACTGGCAGCCAGTTATTGAGAGATGGATAAATTATTTGGTTAGAAACTAATTACACACAGCCTGAGGGGCTGTGCGGTTCATATTCTGCACAACAATAAAGAAAAATGGGGCTTGGCTGCACTGAGATCAGAAATCTGAAGTGCTGGGTTGACTGTGGAGCCAAGTGTCTCCTCAGTGAGGAAGAAACACTTTTGGGGGTGTGAGAGTGTCCTACCTCAGCATCTCATCCGGTCAGCAGACAGGACTACTACAGAATTAAATCCAGACCCACCTACAGGCTCCGCAAAGTCCAGAACATAGACCAGACTGTCACATATCCCTTATGTCAGGCAAGATTAGAAAAAAATAAGCAAGTAAGCACTTGAGAAGGGTTTGACAGACAGATACAAAACCAAAAGCATTTTGAGCCTTCCTGCTTAGACATATTTATCTGAGTCACTAAAAAGATTCACTAGAGCCACTCTTCTTATTTTACTGTAATACTGGTCTGAGGCAAGATTTTTTTTTTACTTTTTTTTTTCTTTCAATACCCTATCTTTTCTAAAAAGTCAGCAGGATTTTAGTATTAGAAAATGGTATTTAAATATGCCCTGCTTCCTATGGAGGAAGGGAAGCTAAGGAACCAAAATTTTTTCCAAACACACATTCGGTATTAAAAATTGAAATTAGCTTTAACTTGGCCTATCAGCAAACAAGCTTCACCATCTCACGTAAAAATAAAATCCCTCTTTCCTCCAAGTACAAAGCTTGCATCTGTTATTAAACACATCTGCTTTCCTGTTTTATTTTCCTTCATCGCAGCTTACCACTGCAAGTCCTGTTGTCAGAGTTCAAGGAGTAGTGAGCTGGGCAGCCGCAGACGAAGCCCCCAACAGGGACCGCCAAGCAGAGGTGAGAGCAGTGACCATTGCTGGAGGCACACTCGTTCCAGCCTGCCTGCCTGGAGGAATGGAAGACCAAGATGTCCATAACGTAATCCAAATGCCCTTGGATGATAGTTCGGTTCTGGCCGCTCGTCTTGTTGGCTCGTTCGATGCTACGCCGACTCCAGTCCGTCCAGTAAATGTAATCCTGATACTGAGTCAAGCCAAATGGGTGAGGCAAGTCATCAGCTATAATCTCACGGTCAAGGCCTGTTCCAAAAAGAAGGAAGGGAGAAAAAAAAGCAGGATTTCATGAGGACAAATGATACGCTGTTGGACGTGTCCCCTTCACAGAAAGGTTAACACATAATGACACTAAAGTTGCTATTTCATTATTACAGAAGTAAATTATAAAGTAATGTATGTACAATATTCAAAAGACCATCCTGAAGTCTCAGAGCCTCTCACAGAAATGGGCTAATCCTGCTTGTGGTTCACAGAAGAGAGTTTATTTTACTAAAGAAAAAAGTCGCAGTTTGGGAAATGATCAGGCTTCTCAGAAAGAGCCTCTCCTTTCCCTCCTCCTCAAAACAAGGAGGTTCCCTCTGAAGAAGAGGCAGGATCCTGACACTGTATTCCCAGTTCAGCATCTCTCGCACCACACTTGGGTCTCTGCCCACTGCTTACAGGGAGAGAATTGTTATGAGCTTAATGAAATTCTAGGTTGTATTATGAGAAAAATTAAATGCACAAGGTTAAACTAACCTGTCTCTGGAATGCCATAGCAGGAATGAGCAGTCAGAAACTCAAGGTAGGAAGCAGTTAATTGTGTATAATGTGCAAATGTTAGGAGAACTTAAGGAGCAGGGCTGGGGGAGGGAATGATTTCAAGCACATTATTTCAACCACTTCATTACCACGGGACGTCCTACTGTCTAGTCACAGAAAACGAATGGGAGATTATGAAGCAAGGAGTCCTTCCCTCTTTGCACAGAGAAGATGAGGATGCACAGCTCTGCACTCTGCTGCCATGAGCCACAGGGAGGATGAAATTCTAATGCTGTGTCCAGTTCCACAGCACACAGGGGAATGCTGAGCTGGCCTCAAGAGCACACCAAAATACCTAAGAAGCTGAAGAAAAGCTTTTCTAATACATATAATTTCAATAATGCATTTTCCTGTTTTGATCTTTTTCTAGCTTTGTTCCACTATTGCAAACATACTGTTTAAAGTCTATCTCCTTAGCCTTAAACTCCGTTAGACTAACTCCTTTAGCCTTAAATATTGGCTAGTGATAATGCTAATTTGAATAATTTGGCACACAACAGGGCAGTCCACTCCTGCAGGTGCTGAGGGGTTAAAAAAAAAAAAAGGTGCTGTGCAAAACCGAGAGGGCTTGGGTCCTCACTGCACCACCCCAGGCAGTGAAAGAATAAAATAGTCCCCCTCCATTTAGGTGTAATGACCAGTTTATAAAACAATCACACAGCCCCCAGCGTGAGAGAGAGCTCCCCTGGTGACCCGTACTAGCCAGGAAAAGCTCCTTAGTGTGCAGAATACTGGGGAAAAAAAGTGCCTGAGCCCTGAGGATACTAACAAAGATTAAAAACCAAACTGTATTAAATTACATTGTGAAAAATGTCCAATACGCCGTTGTTATCTTGGCTTTCTCTCTACCTTTCCACAGATGATTGTTTGTTATGTATTTGCCAGTGCTCTTCAGAGCAGCAAAACAAGACTCTCCAGAACGCTGAAAGCTGACAGCTTTGTCCTACATATAACTGCAACGTGTACGGCTTGGATAATTTTAACTTTGTGAGCAACTGTATCACCTACAAGAAAAATCGAGGCCTCGCTAAACGCTGCATTGCATAAACATCAATTATAGAAGCAAACGTTAGAGGCGTGTGAGTTTGGGAAAATCTATTTTTGTCTTAAGACGTGTATCTTTGCATTATTTAAGCACTAATTTGCCGCAGGGAACTGTGAAAAAAGCAGCAGCATCCCCATGACCCTGCCTAGACCTCCGGGGCTCACCTAGCATGTTGGAGGATTCTATCAGGTTGGTATCGAGGTCTGTCCAGTAGAGTCGTCTTTTAGCGTAATCAATGGTCAGGCCGTTAGCCCGGCCCACGTTCGGTACCAAGGTAGTCCTCTCAGTGCCGTCCATGGCAGCTCTATCAATCTTTGGCTTACCACCCCATTCGGTCCAGTACATAAACCTGATTGAAAGGGCAAAAGGAAAAAAAAAAAAAAGTAATCACATTTAATCCAAAAGAGAGCTCAAGGGGAGAAACAAAGCAAACCAAAAATGCCTAGAAGGAACAATCGAAAAATTAGAGCTGTAAATTCAAGCATTTATTAAGCCCCATTACACTAGATGGTTTTTTTTTTTCAAAATACAAGCAAGGAAGTGAGTCAAGTTTCCTCAAAATGCTTCCAACTTTATTTTTTTTTTTCCCACTTGGAGCTGGATTTTCACCAGCAAATTCCATATGAAAGCACTGCAACCTTTACTAATCCATGCACGCCAGCTAAGAGGCAAGAGGTTGGCAGATTCATTTACACCTGGCTATTTAGCAGGTATTTTCCATGGCACTCAGCTTCTGTCTCTATTCACATGTCCATCAAATGAAGGAATACAAAAAGGCTGGTATGCAGGGTACTCATCTCCACACAACTAAATTAATCAGCTACATAAAGCGTGCTACGTCTCAGCCAAGGGTAGAATAACACAAAACTGTAGGGCATTTCCACTGGAGCAGAAGTACAAACTCTTACATACTCACATGCCAGTTTACGCCTCATTTGACAGAAGCACAGACTTGTACATGGTTATATTTTCTTTATGCCTTGTACAGTAGAGAGAGCTGTATATTTGACATTTGGTGGCTAGTTAGTCACTTCTTCCATACTGTAAAGCCAACATCACTTGCTTTTAAAGCGAGACATAGCTAGTTAATGTTTACACCTTTCTGCTTTAATCCCTCTGGAAACAAACACCCGTGAAATGCTTTTAATTTCAACCAACCACACAGTGGAAAAGGTTGCTTTAGAAACTGATGATCAAGGGGGTGTTATTTTTTAGACACCAGGAACACTTGCATATTTTTCTTAAAAATTTTGCAACTATTTTGCGCATAAGTTGTGCAGAGCATGGACCCAAGTGTTAGAAACGCCCCCACGATAGCAATGCCATGGAAGCTTCCATACGGAGTACAATGACATAGCTCAGCTACAAAACAAAAGGAAAAATGGGCATTCGGGCTCAAAACTGAAGTACATTTTTTTTCTAGTCTGCGGTGAAGAGACAAAGCATTGAATTATACTAATCCTTGGGGGAAAAAAAACACTATTCCCAGTGTAAAACTGGAATAATCTGTAGCAACCTTTCGTTACAACTGAGTAACTGGATCTAACAATCTGGCCTTGGATGGCATCTGATGTCCTTGCCCAGGCCACCCCTGGCGCACCAGGGCTGAACCCCACCTTGGTGCCCCGCTGGGGCAAACGCAGAACGTCCCACTAAGCACTGCCACAGCTGCCACCACCTTCTTGAAATGGAAGCAGGACCACTGTGTTCCAGTCTCCGCATCGCTGCAACTCTTGCAGCACCACTGGAAAATGTGATAATTTCTTAACATTTGAAAATGAGGTGTTCTCATTTGTAAAATAAGACTTAATACCATGCTGGTGTAACCTCAAAAAGGTTTCGCAGTAGTTAGTTAATTTCCAATGAGCATTTCATGGTAGAAGAGCTATTTCGGAAGCTAAATAGTTTTCCCTTGCTTTGCCCCGCTCCTTCCTCCCTCCCCCTGCTCACTGCCCTACTTTTGCTGTTACATTTGAATCCAACTGAGAAGTTTCTTCTCAGGAAATCTTTCATTTTGGGGATAGGTGGGTACAATTGTTCCCACTCTTTCTCTGTCCTTGTTTCCCTTGTCCGTACTAACTAAAAAGGCTCACTTATCTGAAGGAACAAACACCTTCCTTATTCTCAGACAATAAGCTTAACTTGAGAATGGGGGAGTGAAATCATTTAATACCTTTATTGGACCCTAACTTTGATAAAAAGGATCCTCATTTTTAAAAGGACAAATATTTTCTTTTCAATGCTATATTCCTTTTCTAATTAATGAATTCCATAAACCTAAAACTACTTTGATTCTGTGGTTAATTAAAAAACGAAATATAAATCCCTTTTTAATGAGCTGCTCTGTTTTTTTTTTTTTTTTGTAGTATTCCTAATGATTATTCAGGACATTAAGAGCATATTCCTCCAGCCCTCACATTCTAAATTACCAGGTTGTATTCCCCAGCTGGGTTCTCTCAGGATTTACATGCAGTGCCTAACTAACATGCCCTAGAGGAAACATTACAATGTTGTTTTTCACCGTTCACAAACATAAAATCAAATCAGCAAGTTACCCCTCAGCAGGGTCCAACGCCAGCGCCCGGGGACTGTCAAGATCTTTCCACACCAGCACTTGGCGATGCTGCCCATCCAGCTTCGACACTTCGATACGGTTTGTTCCAGTATCAGCCCAATACAAGTTCTTCCCCAGCCAATCTACAGCCATGCCTTCCGGGTAATCCAAGCCAAACTCCACGACGTGTTCCAGGGCGCTGCCATTCATAAACGCTCTGCTGATGGTCTGCAGGGATACAAAGATACACAGGCAAATTAGAAATTTTACCAGTCTGTCATTGGGCTGGTTGTTTTCTTTGTTGCATTTTAAACACTTTCAGATTTTAGGCATCTCACAGGAAAGAGGATCTTACAATACGCTACTTATTTGCGAGGCGAACAATGCTGCTATTCAGAAGTACTGATTTACTGTACTCTATGAATGTATTCTGTGTCAATTACAATAGCGTTTCACTGGGGAAATAAATGGGATAACTAGTCTGGTTCAATTAAGTAGTCTACATGCCAAAGTGACCTTAGTAACTCAGTGCCAAGTTCAAGGGGGAAATATTCTGGCTCTCCCAGGACTATACAAAAGCGTCGATGTTACAGCACAGAACAATATTTAAAGCAGCCTAATGAAAAAATTCAGGACAGAGCAGCAAAGAGAAGAAAACAACCTAATGGCCCATTAGCTCAGGAGCGCAAGTGCTTCCGTACTGGTGCTTTAATTTAATCTCACTAAGCATAATTTCCTCTTGGTCTTTTATTCAAAAGACGTCTTTTAACTCTTGCCATCATGGATGAGCCTGTGATAGCAGATACAGCCAGGATTATATTTTAATAATATACTGAAGCTCAGGCATTCCCTGATTTAATATGACCACTTAGAAGCCTGAAAGCAAAGGAATAACGTTAGGATAGTACCAAACTCTTTTTGCCAAACATGGGCTTTGTTTCGCTGTCCTTAATATTCCCCTCCACACACTCCACACCCCATAAGAAGTTAACACAAAGATTGATTTTTTTTGGTTACTTCCTAGTGTAGATGCTACCTGCTAATTATGCCTGTTTGTGAACAGTACACAGCCGGGAAATTTGTATCTCAGTCTTCATCTGTATCACCCTTAAAAACTGATCAGATCTTTGCTTTATTTTTATTTCAAACACAGCTCAAATGAGTACCATACCTAAAGAGTTCAGCCAAGTCACCTCCCTCGAACTCACTTAAATGCTGTGGTTTTAACTTTTATAATTCTTAGTTGCAAAGGTCCACGAGTTATTGTTGGCACAGCTCTCAACCCAATTGCAGAAAACTTTCCTTTATTAAAAACTAGGTTTTGGTGCTCACAGTTTTGACTAAATCTACAACCCATGAAAAACAAAGGGAATAATAACTAGACTCACTGATAACAGAGATAAGACAGACAACACACAGGTTTCTGTGACTCCATTAACCACCACATTTAAACACCCACCCTCAACTTTTTCCAATTTGTCAGTCTAGACCCTAGACCTGTTTTACAAAGCCTGTGATTCATAACATGTCTCACGTGCAGTAGCTATATAAGTTAATGAATAGGTAAGACCCATTTTCACTTCCTGTCCCAAGACAAGGCTTTCCCCCATTAAACATATCCGGCAAAACATCTGTGATCCCTGAAACCTTCTGTCATATGGCATTTTTCTCAGCTTTCTGCCAACAAACTTATTTTTTGTAACTTACTCTTTATGGGAAAACGCATACCTTAGATTTGAATGATCTATAGAAGAAAACGCTACTAGTACAATGAAAACATATGATATTCTTAGTTAGAACAAACTCCTTTACCTATCCCTTGGATCTTGTAAATTGCATTTGTCAATCCATTCTTATCTCAAGAACCTTGTAACAACTTAATAGCCAATATGGAGCAAACCTCTACCTTCAGCGAGATGTCAGTCCAGTAAATCCGATTGTCTGTCACATCAAAATCCAGAGCAGAAGCTTCCTTGACTCCGGTGAGCGGGATCGCAACGTTGTTGTTGTTGGTTTCTAAAGAGATTCGCCTGATGTCTGCCCTCCGAGAAAACAGCAGGAAAGCTTCTGGGACGATGCAGGTCTTCATATCGTTGATGAGCTCCAAGCCTATGGGGCAAGCGCAGCGAGGGCCCTGCGGTCTGTACAGACACAGATGGCTGCAGCCCCCGTTATCCTCCGCACAAGGGTTTGTACCTGAGCGTGCAACAAGAAGCAAAAGCAATCACTGCAAACCGTCTTCGGTCGGAAGACGAAGCCAGTTCTCACATGCATCAATGAGACTATGAATCCTTTGAGAAATACGTATGGTTTTCCACCTTTTATTCTCTGAATGAATTAATTTTTGTTTGTTTCCTGTAGTCATTTAGATGGACGTTACTCTACTTGGCTGGAAAGCCAGTGCTTGTTTTCCTGACCCCATGAAACAAACCACACATTAGGGAAAGGGATCTGAACTCCAACAGCTCCTGATGTTTTCAATTCACAGCACAAGCACTGAATGGATGGTGAGTACCTAAGAAAGCAAGCATAGGTTCTGCTGTCTTTTACAGTGCACTGCTCCAGTTACATACCCCAATTGTGCTCCTAGAGATGAAAATTTGCAGATCTACTTTCACGTCCATTCAACGGTCTCTTCTCTCCAGGCTGCTACTAAAGCAGCTCTTTGCAATACTAATGTGTACCTGCACATGCTGGAAATCCACCTACTCTAAGAGAGGCTCAGCATTACCAAGCTCAACTAGCCAAACAGCTGGAAAGAGGGCTGCATTTGAAGTACGTGTACCTTAGGGCATCTTGTTAACGCGGCAGCAGCAACGGAAAGATACACCTCAACTTCATTTGACTGATTTCCTGGGGTACAACCCACACACGGCAGCAAGAAGTCGCAAGCCCTATCCACACACAGCAGGACATTCAGGGAACGTGATCAGTTCTGTGATGCTACAATTACACTGCCACCAGTGCTTGGACAGTCAATGATAGCCAATTTAAAGCGAGATCCTGCTTTGTTTACACCACAGGGTAGAAAGCATTTCTAGTTATTTTTAAAGATGATTTCACGGTATTAATGTGAAAAGCACTGAACAGACTAAAACTGGCTCTTTCTTAGCTTTTGCATGCCGGGAGCACATGTTCAGATTGCAAGATGAAAAGCTGCTACAGCTGCAGTTCCATAAACAGCTGGGCTAACCTAATAGCTGGCTGTTACAAAGAGAACTTCTCATCTTCCATGATCCTTCTTCTCCCCTTACTGGATCCGGGGCTGCTCAGACCTATGCAAAGTTGCTCCAACTCCCTGGGAAGCAGAAAAGTAGCAACTTTGGGGGGTGCCTGGTTGGTTTCCAGCTTGATATTCTTCCAAGTTAGAGAACTGAAGCACCTCACAAAAGACCTACCCCGCCCCATCAAACCGCAGCCTGACATTAATCATGCAACAGAACCGGATTCTGCCCATTTCTAAAAATGTGACCTGGAATAAGGTAGTATCTACAGAAAAGCACTGCTGAAATTTCCTATTTCGTTTTCCTTGCCTGATAAGCCGTCTCACTCACCAATTATCTGGTGGACGTTTGTGGCTTTCAGGCCCATTAGATCAGGCAGTTGATCTATGATGATCTCTCTCTCTGCTGTGCGCTTATGCACCCGCTCAATGCTGCGCCTTTGCCAGTCTGTCCAGTACACGTAGTCTCCCAACAACGTGAATCCAAAGATATGAGGCAGCTTGTCCTCCACCAGAACTCTTCTCCCAGTTCCATCAGCATTCATGACCTATGGATACACACAAACACAGATTCATTACACATGCAGAGTAATTCTGTCACTATTTATCACAGATTAATTAACTAGCTGCTCCACACTTTGACTTCAAATTAAAAAACGATCTCCTAGCCATTAAAATGCTATCAATGTTACACAGCAGTCTCATAAAAAAAGACTGTATTTCAACAGGTAGTTATTCTAAAAGCCACAGAGGATGCCTTATGTATAAGGCTAGCCTCGTAAGCAGAGCACGACATGAAATTATGACACAACATTCCTTATGTTTGCTTTAGGAACTAATTTTATGTGTGCCTGTTAGACGTTGCCTCTCTCTCGCGTTTCTGACTTAGGTCTCTTGGCTTACTTGTAAATGGAAGATGCCGTGTTTCACACAAATCCAGACAAGCTTACAATGTCAAGGGGTCCTGCCTCAGTACCTTGTAGTCCACAATCCCTCCCAAGCGAGCTTTGTCCAGGTTACAGACTGCAGTAAGGGGAGGCCCCACATGAATTCTGGGAGGTAGACAGTCAAGAAGATCTACAGAGTATCTTTATATTCCCAAGTCTGAATAAAGAACCAGTTTTACATTATTCAAAATTAAGTTCGGTATTTTTTGTAGCAGAAGAAACACTAATAGTCTGTAAATAATTGCATGTCTTTGATCAAGACACTTGAATTTACTGTGTCGTTTTTCTCTACTGCTGAAAAGAAGTAATACCTGACTTCCTCAAAGAGGCACTGAAAGGATTAATTAAACATATATATGCATGTTCAAGTGATCGAGTACCTTATGAATGCCAAGTATTTTTATAAAAAGTATCAGACTGACAGGAGTGAAGAGTCCTGTGTTTTAAGAGAAGCTTAAAAATGATTCTGCACTGCAATTTTATAGAAAATTTCCGTCTGAAATATTTCTGCTTGGTTTTAAGTTTATCGTTTAAGTTTGCAGCATGTGTATACCATCCTTTCAAAACAATGAAAAAAAAAAAAAAAAGAACCTTAATGTAAAAACTTCCCCCAAACCTTTCTCAGCATACAGTGCAACATGCATGTTAATAAAATAATTTTAAGTTCACTAAAAGAAGTGGAAGAAAATGCTATAATCTTCACAATAATTCAATTTCTTCTTGAAACTTGCTGGCATTCCTGCACTTACCCTGGGTATGTTAGAATAGGAATTGAATCTTTATGTGCACATTCCCCACAGAAAAAATGAAAGGGGGTCTGCATACTTGCTGGTTTGTACGAATAAGATCCATATTTACTTTTTTTTTAAAAAAAGCTCATAATTACTCCGTGGAATTGGCTTACCAAAAAATCTTCAGTCCAGTAGCATATACGGCACGCTCCTACAAATGCACTAATGCACATGTACCACAGAAATAAGATGGGCTAAATGGTTTCTCCCCCCCTGTATTGTCACTAAGATCCTCCAGAAAGCCAAGCGCGGTACTTGCAGCTTCACTTTGCATTACGGTGCATTTACCATCCTAAAGCTGTAACTCACGGCTTTTACACTGATAACCAAATCCAAGCACAGCATTTCCTATCACAGATTGTTTAGCTGGGCTCAGAGCCCAGCATAATTGCCTAATTTCTGGACTTCCTTTTGAAAACAAGCTCTGCTATTCCATTTAGTCTACTTCAGAAAATTTCCGCATCTGCTGGATTTCTCAGTTCCTACCAGTGTGCCTCCTACACTCTGCTTTGACAAATGAGGTTGCTAAATAACAGATTAATGGTTAACTTTAGAACCAGGGACACAGATTTAGCATCTGTAAGATAAACTGTGAGTTACAGTCCTTAAACCCACCATCCCTTCAGGAAACCATCGCCGCTACCAAGCAAAACTGGTCATACCCTTTCCTCACCACCTCTTTCTAACCGTAACACAATCATCTTACATTTCTGCAATGACTTGTTTTCCCCTCCCCCTTACACTACAGAGATGAGCCATTTGCTTGCAACTAATTAATATATGGCAATTAGTGCTTGCTAAGCAGACCAAACAGATACACAGAATGGATGGCTGCTGCAAAATGAATTGACTAAAAACACACAGTGATAACCACCAAAACATCACTATCACAAAGCAGTATCTTTAGATACACCAGTTTTTGCCTTGTACTTATGAGCAGAAGCAGCTTCTGTATTTAAGGGGGTGCTTAGCGACCGGCAAAGAAGGTGTGAGGTGAACTTTCTTTAGCAAACTTTAAATGGGGAAAACAAAAGATGGCTCAAACCAGCTTCCTCTTATTCTGAAATTCAAGAGAAGAGAGGAATTTCAGTATTAAGTATCTGCTTTTAATTACTTTTTGTTTTGCCACATGCAGGTTATTTTGAAAGACAGCTTTATGCCATCTAGACAAAACAGATGCCCTTCTAAAAGTACTTCCCCGTACCTGCCACCCTGCTCCCACTGCAATCTCACCTGAGCCCATCTGTTAATATAAACACTGCCCCGCAGCAGCTGGGTACCACCATAGGAGTAGTTCCACGGCACCACGGGGGCTGCATTTTAGGAGATTTGAATAGAGTTTCGTGGATAGGCTACAGAACCAGCCTGGTGTAGGGCAGCAGGAAAGCGGCAAGCGATACAGGGATGATACATAAAATAAGCACAAGGAAAAAGAAACGATCACGAACCAACCAATGCCAAAGGATTTCAGTATCATCTTCTCAGGTACTGAAATTCAGGTGACAACTAAGTCCTAGCTGATACTGCTTTATGCGTTCATTCTCCTTCTCCAGCCCCAGCCGGATCAGCTCATGACAGGGAAGCCGACCCCCTGCCGAATCCCCCATATGAGAAACCCACCTTCTGCTGCTACGAGGCAGCGTCTCCAGCGGTTTGTGCTGCTTTAACCACAGTGTGGTGTGGGTTTCTCATTCTGAGGCCGTTCTGAATACTGCAAACCACAGTGAGAATACAGACTACAACAGGAAACAGATGTGGTGCAACCACAAACACTACCTTGACTGAAAGAGCAAGTAGTTTCACAAAAAAAAAAAAAGTAAAATGAAGTAAAAAAAATTAAATGGCCTCAGAAAAGACACCACATATCCTGCCTGTAAGGGAAGGGGCTTTTCTTATCTTAGAACAATAATGAACGCAAGCCTATGGCCTCATGAAAATACAGCTTATGCAAAACAAATGAATTAATAATACTGAAAATGTGGTCATATTTTAAGATGCTGTACTTAATGGTCAGCAGAAACAATAAAAAAAAAAACAACTTTACACGTAACTTCTATTTTAAATTTACAGACTGGATTGCACAGTGATAAATTCTAAGGGTCTTTCTTGCTGTCAGTTACCCTGGATTCAATTCAATCTCAAGTACCGTAAAACCGTGATAAATAGGCTAATGCAGGGAGTTCACCTTTTCGATAATCTGGGATTAGAATGTACAGTAGTTCACATTTGTTATTTGACTGGTTTAAGGCTAGAGCTCGATTCACGATACCCATCCCATCGGCGAAAACAACGTTCAGCTCTGGTTAGAGCCCGTGCTGGAACCCTGGCAAAGCTACGGAGCCCAAGGGCAGTGGCAGCAGAGACCAGGCCGAGGTACAGTAGCTTATATCCACAGCACTGAGATGTTAGTAATAGAAACCAACTGTCCCTTATCAGGCCATTCTTCGATCCGTATCAAACATAAGAGCCCAGCTCTACAAGAGGCCAGGCAGTCTCAGGACTGACGACTCCCAGAGAAGACAGTATGCAGGCTCTGGAAAGAACACACTTTCCAATATAAATCTGGGAGACTGTCAGACAAACCTGATATGATTTACTTGTAATTAATCTAGTGCCTTAAGCAGGAGGACAGTGTGCAAACTGTTACCTTTCACCTTAACTCATGAGCAGTTTAATTTTTGATGTAGAACCACAGAATCATAGACCAGCCCAGGCGGAAGGGACCAACCATCTGGTCCAACCTCTTGTGGGAAAGGGAGCCTCGATGATATTATCTAGCATCCTGTGCAGTCACGCCTTGAAAACTGCCAGTGACGGGGACTCCACCACATCCCTCGGGAGGTTATTCCAGTAAATGATTGCTCTCACTGCGGTAAAACCTCTCCCAGTGCAACTTGTACCAGTTGCCCCTGTCCTCTCCATATGGCTCCTTGTGAAGAGAGAGCTTCTATCCTCCTTGTAGCTGCCCTTTAAGTACCGGAAAACATTGATGAGGTTCCCCCTGAGCCTTCTCTTCTCCAAGTAGAAAAGATCTAAATCCTTCAGTCTTTCCTCATAGGGCAGGTTCTCCAGCCCCTTGATCATCTTTGTGGCCCTCCTTGGGCCCTTTCCAGTCTGTCTGAACCTCTTTCGAATTGTGAGGACCAGAGCTGGACACAGTACTCCAGCTGCAGCCTGAGAAGCGCCAAGTAGAATCATAGAACGGTTCAGGTTGGAAGGGACCTTAAAGATCATCGAGTTCCAACCTCCATGCCATAGGGGAATGGAGTGGATTGATCACGTCTCTATCTCTGCAAGCACTGCCCCTGTGGTGCAGCCCAGGATCCAACTTGCCTTTTTTGCTGCAGCATCGCACTTGACTCACGTTCAGCTGCTTGTCCACCAGGACCTCCAGGTCCCTTTTGCCAAGGCTGCTCCCCAGCCACACAGATCCTAGCGTGTACTGGGCTCTCAGGTTATGTCATCCCACACGTAGGACCTTGCACTTGTCTTTGTTAAACTTCACACAGTTGTTGCTAGCCCACTCTTCTAGTCTGTCCAAGCTTCTCTGTAGGATGGCTCTCTCTTCTGACATGTCCACCTCACCACCCAGTTTAGCGTCACCAACAAACCTGGCGAGGGTGCTTTCAATCCCGTCATCCAGATCATTTTGGAAGATGTTGAACAGCATAGGGCTCAGTCCTCTGGGGGAGACCCTACTGACTGCCAGACTGAGTAAAAACCACTGATCACCACCTTCTGAGGTATGGCCTGTGAGCCAATTCTCTACTCATCTCCTGGACCACTCATCCAGTCTGTATCTTGCCAGTTTGTCTAGGAGGAAGCTGTGGGAAACAGTGTCAAATGCTTTGCTGAAGCCCAGGCAAACAACATCCACCGTTCTCCACGTGCCAACACAAAATACTGTTTTGTTGCAGGAGGTGATCAGGTTAGTCTGGCACGATTTGCCCTTGGGAAATCCGTGTTGGCTTTTCCATATCACCTGCTTCATTTGGCTCGCATGTTTCTAGGGGAACTCTTTCCAGGGACTGAAGTAGGACTGGGTGTGTAGTTTCCTGGGTCTTCTCTTNCCAAAAAAACCCCAACTTCCTCCAGTAAAATCCATAAAATACTCTAATTTCTGATACAAAATAAAAATAACTTGAACCTAAGCCCTGACTTTTAAAATTGACAGCTAAGTTTTAGACAAATGACAAAGACCTTAGCTGCCTATTGGTTTCTGAACTTCATTGCTTTTACCAGTGCTAAAACCAGGAGACCCCACTTAATATATAGGACCTCAAGTGCCCTCGTTCAAGTACTACTGCCATCACTGTGTCAGCTCTACAAAATTTCTAGCAGGGACCACAGCTGGAAACCATCTCACCCCAATGACTCAAAGGATGGATGCAATTGTAGCATTTATCTTCCTTTTGAAAGGATAAGGAACAAGAGAGTGTTTTAACTCAGTGGCAATGCTTTGCATGTGGTGACCCACAAATGCAGAACACACTAGCTTGTTGTTGCCTTGGTACATGTTGAAATATACTCTCAGGTATCTAGCTATGGTTTACCTTACAGCATGAAAAACCCCCAGCTATTTGGCACAGACTTATATGAAGGAAATGTCACAGAAAAAAAGGTAAATTCTTCCAGAGCAGACCTTAAAGTCTTGAGTCATTCCAACTACAAGTTGGGTTTCATGCAATGGTTTGAAAGACAGCAGAAAGCATTACCACCTTCACAATTTCAACACGAGTGATGCTAACACTCTAGGAATAGCTAAAACTAAAAAAACAATGAGGTGAGAAAGTGAATTTCTCATGAGTTTGATCATTAACACTAATCTGCATAAGATGATTTCAAACAAGTGTTACTGTAAGACAGCTGTGAAACACTTAATTCAATACACATATCCCAGGTATCTCAACATGCTGTGGAAAAAGATCTTGAACAATGTCTGCATTACACCTGAAATAGTTCAGGAATATTCAAGGTTTAGGCTTAGTTACTTCAGCCCCCATCATCCCCATCAATGATAAATACTTAACATGTGCTGTTTGTTTGATGAAACACATACTCAGTTCATGCCACTGCTAATCAAGGATACGACTGCTTATCTTCCACCTAAGTGTACATGATTCTTACTATATCAGAGAAGCAAAAAACAACACTAACTCATGAAATTTGTTTGGTTAAGGAAAAAAAGGAAACTGGGGCAGCACCTCTCTTAAAAATAACTCTAAAAGAGAGCTAGAATGCCTTCTGAACATTACATTAGCATTTTTTCAGACTGGGTTTGACAACTACGTATTTTCAATTTGCTTCTTTAAGCAACTTAAACAGAACAGACCAGAATGATTTTACTGCTGTGGCTGCAGCAATATCATATAACTAACACACATATCTACCATAAAACAGCAGCTCTAAGAGAGGAAAAAATGGACATCTTCTCTAAATTTCCAGTTTTATTATTCTTCCCCTCTAAGAAAAAAAAACTGTCCTGATCAACTATACCCTTTTCATCTGAGCCATCAAAACTTTAAACTCTAGACAATTATTCTGTCAGTGTCATTAATTTACTGCCATTGACTAACTGTCAGTTCCAAAATGTTAAGGAAACTTGTGGATATGAAATGGGAAGCTATCTCTATCCTGCTTTGAGATCCTGAGAAATCAGCAGAAGGGATACCTGGAACCCTTTCTATTTGCTTCAGCAACCAAATGCCTCCAGCCAACTCTACAATTTCTAACTGTTAATTGTTTTATAATAGCCATTACCAATTTCTAATTTAACAGTTCCCCAGCACCCTCAATTTCCTTTTGAGCTCTAATCATTTTTCCCAAGTATTCAAAATATATTTTTCCTGAGCATGGATAATATTCCTAATAGTGCTGCAGTGAAGATAAATGTGTAAAAACAGAATAGAGATTAACTTTATAAATAGCCCTTTCTATCATGCTACAGACACTGTTATAAGCTCATTTCTTTCACAATAGGACAACTTTCCTAGCTCACTGATCAATCAATGCCAACAACAGAATTTTTTTCTCAGTGATGGAATTTAATTTTAGAAACAATTGGTTGGGTTTCCAATGAAACGTCTCAAATCAGGTGAAGTGACAAGCAGGCAGGGAAAGGAGTTTATAACCATTGTGACAATCAAATATGACATCTCCTAGGCAATCTCATGCAATACAAAAAAAACCCTGCATTTGTAAAGGACAGGCTAAGACAAAAAATTAAGATGAAATGATGAACAGGATGAGAAGAGAGGTTTTCACAGGAAAAAAAAAAAAAAAGAAGATCCTCTGAAAAGATTCAGTGGTAAAACAGGTGAATAAAGATGCTTGGCTATGGAAATTAATTTTGGTACATTAACACATAGGGTGGAGTGGCAAGAGTCAGAGGGTGTTGTGTTATGTGGGTATAGGGGTAGAGAGAAAGAAAGCTAATTACTGTGATTTTGCAACTTACTATTTGTCAACCAAGTCCTAGCAGCAACCGTACACTTGCTTTGCAGAAACAGACAGCTAGCCAAGCCCACACTGGTTTTGGGTCAGTGGTTTGGGGGACAGTTTACCAGTTCAGCAACACAACTTCTAATGCTCCTGCATGTAGACAAAAGCTTCTGTTCTCTCCTCTTCTTTCCCGAGGTACCTTCAGTACCTTGCCCCAGGAACTTCCAATATTTAATTTGTTCTCTATCCAACTTGATGCTTTCCACACTCCTCCATAAGCAACTATAATTGATTATTTTTCACAGAGCGAGAAAACATGGAAAGTTTTCTCCTGTTTCGGCAAGTCCAAGTAGTTCAGGGATAAGTCCAATGAGGGACTTGGCCAATGCAAGGCTGTGGGGGGGGTGGCTCTGGGATACTTTCCACTTCTGGTGGCAGTAAGCTATTAAGTTGACTCAACTGCTCCCTTCGCTAGATCACTTCAATTCCAAGGGTCTCTGCATGTCCGAACCCTTCTTTTTTTTCCCCCCAGCATATGTATTTACCTGCCTCCTAAAAGGCGTTACACTTTTCTCACAGACCTTTGCAAAGTTACAACACTATGAATGGCATCAGAAAAAAAGTTTAGGTTAAGAATACAAAATCTCAGAGAGAAATACAAAGCTCATGTGAAGAAAGCTGACTACTTATTGAGAGGGATCACAAAGTCCCTGAAGTCTGAAGAAGCGCAGGTCCAAGATCAGTACAATCTTTTTGGTACGGTAATACAACTAAGCTTGAGAGAAGACAAAGACCAGCCAGAATATTGGAGAGTAGGGGATAACAGCAGCCTTACAAACAGCACTCAGCTGAATCAGAAATGCAAAGATAGCTCGATTGCTCTTCACATCACTCCCCAGCTTGCCTACAAATATTATTTTAAGTATGTCAGACTCAGTGAGGTCCGATGATGGCTCTAGTTATTTCAGTTTCAGGGATTTTTGTGTCTTCCGCTAGGAAACCAATACTGACTGCCAGTAGAGGCTTGTTACTTTCTAGAAGAGACAACAGCCTAAACTAAAGTGCAATTTCCTAACAATGGAAAAAATCTAGAACGCGTTAGTGGAATCCTAAGGCTGTACTTCAATCAGCTCCATGCCAGGCCATCGGGAACCATGAGGTTTACAGAGCTATGGTTAGCAAAACAGAACTGCTCATCGGTAAGCACAGCCGGTAAGAAACCTCTCTGAACTTCCAACATGGACAGTCTCAGTTGAGCTCCACAGATGTAAGCAACAGCCAAGTCTGAAAAAGGTACACTTTTACTATTAACAATGATGTGAAAAAAGACTGCAGAAGCCAGCTCAAAAGTGTCTTGAGTGTGGGCATCTGACATGGCCGCTCCAGGCTCTCCTGAGACTTAACAGAAAAGAATCACAGAATCACAGAATCTTCTAGGTTGGAAGGGACCTTAAAGATCATCTTGTCCAACCGTCAACCTAACTTTGACAAAAATAAACACCCACACAACAAACAAAAAGCATCATCATCACTAAACCCTATCTCCCAGCACTACATCAACCCGTCTTTTGAACACCTCCAGGGATGGTGCCTCAACCACCTCCCTGGGCAGCCCATTCCAGTGTCTGATAACCCTTTCGGTGAAAAAATTTTTCCTAATATCCAGCCCGAACCTCCCCTGGCGTAACTTGAGGCCATAAATAGGTGCTTTTAGAGCAGGACTCATCCAATCTGTTCTAAGCGTTTACTTTAGGTTAAAGCAAGCCACATGACAGAAGTACTGATTTCTGACATCTTCTATAAGGCAACTTACAGAGCTGAAGATCTCTACATCTCATTAGATGCAAACCACCCACAGATTTCAGACAGAAATGCAGATCTATGGCACAAGAACCATTTTAAAACAATGTCCAAGTCTTCTGTAATATCACATCATTTTTAGGGGAGTAGTTTAACTTCTTGGAAAAATACCGTGCTTGGTATCCAGATCACAGAGTCAAGTTAGTTTTGGACAAGAGTTGGCTGTATCTACCCAAAACCTTCCCTCAGTATCCTCTTTCTATTGCAAGGTGCTGGGAGCCCCTCCCTGTTCCCTTAAGGATGACAGCCCGTTGATAGCACGTTCCTCAGGACTGCTCCGAGAACTTGTCAGCACAAGTGGTTTGGAACTGGTGTCTCAATAGTCAAACTTGTCACATTTTTGTTTTACTTAGATAGTCTCCATTTATCAAAGACAATAAAAAGTTGACTTTTTAATGTTCCTGAATTGAAACTGGCATGGATATTTTAAATATGTTTGCTCTTTTCTACTTTTATATAAAACGCTTTGAACAGCTGCAAAACACACATGCCTAAGAGACAATTCTGTAGCATCAGGCTGAAAAGCCAAAGCAAAAATTGGAATTTAACTTTTTCATTTATTTTTTTAAAATAATAACAAGCTTACAATGCCAGGAGGTCCTGGCCCAAATTTTGGGGTCCACAGACAAGAGGCCACTCAAATGGCTCTTCAACAGTGAGGAGACTTTACTAATACATTATGGCTGTCATTTGTTTGCTTTGTAATATAATTTTTCTATCTTGGTCTGCACCATGAAACTTAGTTCTTCCCTAAGTTCATTCAGAAGTTCATAACAAACCTTCAAAATGGAAATTATACAAAGTATAAACTAATTATGATTATTTTTTAAAGCCCTTACTATATTACTACTTTCAAAACTTTGTAAGTTTTCTTAATGCAGGTCCAGCAGGTAATAAGAAGTAGCTGGAAATTCTCTGACAAAGTAAGCTTTACATTTCTGAAACTGGGATGGAAGAGACGGATGCGCCCCTACCCTCTGCAGCGCATACTTGTTCATTGCTGAATGAAGTTCCCAAGTGCCACAAGCATCCAAACAAGGTGGATAATGAATTATGGCCAAAATTAAGCAGCAAAGCAACTTCAAATATTTGTTTCAACTGCCTTATTTCTCATACCTGCAAAAGCTTAATGGAAGCACACAAAAGCAGCTGTGTTCTCTGCTTCTCAATTTTCAATTCTCTGCTTCAAACTAAAGGTGGATGAGGTGGGATCAGTAATCAGGCTTATAAGTCCATCCGCATTTCACAATACAAAGACTAATGCTATGAGACAAAATTTCTCAGTGGGAAAATAAATGGTGAATGCTTACAAAACAAAATTTCCTTATTAGGGTGGCAGTAAAATTGCGGGAGTTGTCATCGGAGGAAAATGTAGCCCTGTAATTTCAGGATTAGAATATGAATTGGAGCATTCTCTAGATGCCAAGCTATTAGCTCCTGGGTCAAACACAAAAAGGTCCTCTCTGTTCAAGATTTTTGTGCTCAAAAAAGTCTTAGCAGCATCCGCTTTCTGTTGTCCGACAAGGCTGCGTTCTGGAGACTTGTGTGCACTTACGCTGAAAAACAGCAGGATATAAGACTTTCCATATTAATCCTGAGGATTAGAGACAGTAATGCCAGGCACGGCTAATAGATTTGGGAATGCAGAAACACTTCAAGTTAGAGCTGCACTCAAAAAAATCACTAGATAATGGTTGAATCTGTATAGGAGGCAGAGAGTCCTTTCTTTAAACTCACCACTAGTAGGTGTAAGTGGGTGTCATCTCTGGCTCTGAGAATGGAGAACAGGAAGGAAGATGAATAAAGAAAAATGAAGCAAAGACTGAAAATTTGTGAAAAATCAGCCGTATCATCATTATTTCCTCTTACCACACACACACATCCAGGCATGTACGCAGCCATTTATAACTGCTTTATCAATAGGAGCTTTGCTGACCATTTTAAATCCAACCTATGCCTTAAAACAGGTAGCGTACGTGCTCAGAAGACAAATATTCACTTGTGCAGGAAAACATAAGACCAATTCAACAGAGCAGATCATACATTTTTAACCTCATAGCACGGCAGGAAAATGCTTTAAACCTGTAGCAAGTCAATGAGAAATCTTCCCTACTGGTAAGCACAATAGCAGCCATCCATTTCAATAGAAGTTTATCAGCACTGAAACCTGACCGAGATAAATGAGGAAGCTGTTGAGCCACAGCCTGCTCCTGCCTGCTGCAGGCTGCCAGATAAAATGGGAACAAAAGCTCCCTGCTGTACCCCCTACCAGTCTCCATTAACCCCTGCTGATGCTTTATTATCGTCTGGGGGCTCCAGAACAGCATAGCATGAATCAGTGTGTCAAAAATAAATAATAAAAGCTCATACGTGGCACAAACAAACCAGACACAGAGCTGGCAAGAAACAGTCATTTTGGTAGCGCTGCAATTAAATAATGGTTCCGAAGAATTCCACGAACTAGGAAGAAAAGAAAAAGCACACAATGTATGTAAAATTACGTATGAAAAACTACTTAAAGGCAACAGAATGCAAGTAGACCACCATGTTTCTCCTGCTTTTACTGCACCCCCCCCCAAACACATACAAGCGAAGCAGGGATCAGGCATAGAATTCTGATGGCTTCATGTCCAAGTTTCACCTTTTGATCCTGTCACAAATATCCTTTTTGTTGCACCTCCTCCAGTGTCCCTTCTCCAAACGTAGAGTTTAAAACATTTACTGAAGGTCAAAGCATCTTCTACTAAACTGATGTAAAAAAAAAAAAAGGATGGGAAGGGCAGGGAAAGTGTTACAAATCTCCTCAGGATTCATGGTTGCCATAGGAGAGAAAGGCAGTGGGAGAAAAAAGGAAGACTTGAAATGTTAGCAATATTTTAGCTATCATAGATTTAGATAGTGCCATTGCAGCCTGAGATTTCTGTTGCCTACTGTAACAAAGTCAATCTCTCATAACACATTACTAAGAGGCCACACAAGATCCTGGGGACAATTCACTAAGATGCATCAGTAAAGAAACTCCCCGCTATATTTCCATGACTTAGCACACCGGGGGTGGGGGTTGGAGGGGAATCTACTTTAGACTGAACCATGCTCTTGGGTGAACACCCCCTCTTCATCCTACAGAACCCTCCCATGCTTTACTAATCACAGAAGCTGTACTGAACTCCAACGCTGATCTATCACGAGCAGAGGGCATTGATTTTCCACTGATTTCTGCCCCTCTGAAGTGCAGTTAGCAAGTAGCAATATTACACTTAAGGAAGAACGTGAAGTTTTTCCTCCAGCTAATGCAACAAGCTAATAGAATAAAGACTGTCCAAACCCCCAAGGAACAGAATGGCCTCAACACAGGAAAAGAGGGAGGCTCTATGGGTTAAATCCAAAGGTCCACCCATCCCAGTATCCCGTCTCAGAGAATTATCAAAACTTACACTTACAGACCAGCATAATAAAGCAAATACATACTGAAACTTTTCAAGAAGCCTTTTTCATTCTACAGCAATTTACAGTTCAGTGACTGGTGGTTCAGAACGCAATTTTCTTTTCTAGTAAGCTGAAGTGGAATTCCCTTTCAGAGACTTACCCAGTCTTCCCAGTAACACATGCAAACTTTCAACATCCACAGCCATTTCCAGAACTTAGCACTTGCTTTTGTTTGTTCTGCACCCATCACCTGCCAGTATCATTTATGAATGCCCATTTCTTCTATCAAAAAGGTGGCGAGGGTGAAAACCCTGGTGACCTTTTAAATAATTTTCTTCATTTTATAGATCTTTGTCACATAACCCTATATGAACACCTTCTGCAATTAAAAAAACAACACCCAAAACCTCAAACAAAACTAAAATCGAAAAACACCAAAGAAAAACTGAGAGAATTTCTTCTCTGTTGCTTTGAAGGTTTTACTCAGGCTTTTTCAAGATTGTCTGCACATTAATAAGTTAACAAATATTAACTTTTTATAAAAAGCAGCAGCAGTAAAACCCTAACACTTGGAGCGTCATAGGAAAAAAATAACTAGTAATTCTGAAACCTTAAGATGATAAATCTTCTCCAATGCCCTGCATAGATGTCACATGACAACCTGGAACAAACTCATTCTGCTGGCTCACATTGGTTTAAAAACAATGAAATGGAAATTGTCCCAGCAAACCTTTTGCCAGATCAGATATCTTCTGTCCTGCCACAGACATTGTAATGTTGGCATAAACATTATATCATGTGCTCAGGCCAGTTTGACAGAATTGCAGCAGTGAGCTCATGCCTGATCTAGATGAAAATTTCTATCACAAACTGATCCAGCACTGAAAAGAATCATTATTAATGAATATGAAACCACAGTCTGAGTAAGACCAAAGAGCATGAAAAAATATCAATGTTTTGGCAAGTGTGAGAGTGGAGAATGCCTAACTTCCCCGTTGCAAAGTACATTCAAGTCCAAGACAGTATCAGGGCTGAAATGCTCAATCTGTTATAAATAAATCTCTAAGTATAGCTAAGACTCTTTCCCCCCCCCCCGCCTCTTTTGTCAGAGCTGGCAAAATATTAGGTGAATTACAGACTATAAATCTTGTTTTCAGGACAAAGCTCCCTGAGGCTCTTCCATGGAGTGCTTCAAAGCAACTCACCTTGCAGGACTGGAGTTACTTTGACTCTGAAGGAGAACAAACAGTTATGTGACCTTCCAGCACAAGACTGTGACTTCACATTGACTTATTTGAAGTTACAAATAAATAAAAAAAAACCCCAATTTCATAAGGCTAGAGAAGACATTGTGCCTAATGATCTTAAAGGTCCCTTCCAACTCTAACCATTCTATGATTCTAATGTGGTAAGTGCTGAGCATTATTTGCAATGGTAAGGATTCACTCAGGAAAGTTATAATTCATCAAAAGAAAGGTAAATCTACCAAGATATAGCAAAGGTAGATGGTGCTACTATGCACCAGTAGTAGCCAAGTCTCCTGCATCCAGATAAACTTCTGCCTTTTGATAGTAAACTGAATACTAAACAACCCTATTTTCTCACAGACTGTCAAAGGGATAAAAACATGTCAAATTTGCTCCATAAATGTTATATAACAAAATAACCACAAGATTTTTTCAGTGTGAGAGAGAAGAAAAACACCATTTTTGTTTGTAATTAAAAATTCCAGCAGAACATACCAGAAAGAATGGAAAATCCATCCACTTGCTGGAACCCCAATTAAACAAGGGAGACGCTAAGTACAGAGGATTAGTGGGAGTCGTAGTCATATTTGAAATGAGATTTACTTCTTTAAAATATGTTCTGCATCTAAGCTGAGCAGCACAAAGAAGAGAGGGTTCTTTTTTAACCTAAAAATATTACTCCTAATAAAAATCTTTTTTTCCTGATGACCTAAGAATCGACTGATTTAACAAATCCTTATGATACATTCTTAAAAAGAGTGATCTACTACACGGAGATCATTTCCATTTTACACACAGACAAATAGTGAGTAACTTGCCCAAAGACAGAGATGAAACTGAATTGTTTCTTCGAGCACAAATCCACCATTATCCCATTGCCCTTTTGAACTGTATCAGGATTTAAACAGCTAGAAAAATAGAGTAATTACATTCTGTAACTCCATGGAATTAATAATGCAGGTGCAATTACAAACCTCTATTTTGTCCGTTTTGGCATCTCCCCAGTATATTTTATTTTCTGCATAATCCAAGGCCAGTCCATTTGGCCAGCCAAGCGAGGTATTCACCAGCACAATTCTGTCTGAGCCATCTAACGCTGCCCTCTCAATCTTTGGGATTTCTCCCCAGTCAGTCCAGTACATGTATCTGCAATGGAAACAAAATCTTAGTAACTTTTATTAAGCTAAACTTTCAGTATTCCCATAGCTTCTTATGGACCACCATTCCCTGAAAACACTTCATTTCTATAGCCAAATATTATTTCCTTACCTAAGTAAGGATGCCCAATCCACTCAAAAAGCATTGACATGTAAACACAAAACTCGTCTATCAGTTGGCTGAGCAAAACTACACAACCAGTGCTATTAGCTAGAATAAACAAACAGATCCACACAGCTCCCGAAGAGATTTTTAAACGGGAGACATACAGGAGACATACTACCCAGGTAGTCAAAACAGAGCAACAGTTCCTGTGCCTCAGAACTTTAGCTTTCAATGAATCCCAGTATTTTCATTTTGAAGGCTCAGAGGTTTATCATCGCACCCCATTGTCTACATCCGGGTAGACAGAGGTACTGTCTTTACATGACCAGTATCTAAAAATATGCTCGTGAACAGCTCCTCACCCAACCATGGGATCCAGCACAATAGCTCTGGGTTCTTCCAGGTCTTCTGATATCAAGATTTTTCTCATGGTCCCGTTAAGCCTTGTAACTTCAATACGGTCTGTGCCAGTGTCAGTCCAATACAGATTTCGGGCAACCCAGTCCACAGCAATGCCATCAGGATGCGCGATCTGTGCTGTGACAACAAACTGACTACCTGACCCATCAATGAACGAGCGGCGGATGGCCCTAACTTCATCATCCGTCCAATAGATGTACCCTTCCAGAGGATCAAAGTCAATGGCGATGGCGTGACGGATGTCCTCCAGTGGCAAAACGATGTCCGTAAAATCTGGGGTGTCTAAGGATATTCGCCTCAAATCTGTCCGGCGGGCCAGAAGCAGCAGTTCAGTGGCACCTACATGAACAAGGTTAAAAACACAAGCATGTTACAAACACTGTGCAATAAGCCTGTAAATGGCGAACCTGATTCTGCACCATTTGGCAGAAGCTAGCCTAGCTACCTTGATTTCACAGGACCTAACCAAACTGATAGGCACCCGCAGGGAATTCCACTCAAGGGCTTCAAATGTGAGGTTATTCTTCTGCAGAAAGAGTCAGATGTGTTTATAGAGAAAATTCAGTGGTTGTTTTCTTGTCCAAAACGTATTATGTTGACGTATTTTCTATCCACATCATTCCCTTCAAAGGTACTGAAATAGATATGCAGTGACTATGCAGCTATTTTATGCAAATCAACAGATGGCCTGCAGCCTCTTAGATGAAAAATTAATTATATAAATAATTTACTGACTATTTGCTGTTGTGGGTATAGGGGACGACCACGACAAACAAGCAACAACACCCTTTGAAGGGGAAAAACGTAGCACACAAAGCCACAAGTAAATCTCCCTTGAGAAACTCCTATCGGAGGAATCGGATTTGGGAAATGACAACCGTCCAGTGACCACACAAAGCAGGAGGCCTGTCAGCTTCTCCCATATTTGTTGAGAACAAGCTTATTGAAGACATGAAGATAAATAACAGTGTGTCTTATAAAGTCATATTGAGCTGAAGCATAAAAAAGCCCTGCTGGCTTTTAGGTCAAAAGTCAGAATCACAATAAATAACTAAGATGAGCTTGCACTGCAGAAGATGTTTTCACATAGGGCAACACAAGCTGCTTAATGGTCCACGTGCTGGGCATCTGATCAATGACAAATGTACTTATTGTCTATTCTAATTCATTCTCATTGCATTTTCCATTCTATGTCACTAAATTTCAGTGTAATGAAGGATAAACGACCACCACACCCCATTCCAATTAAATTGGCTTATCAGTTTGGAGTCTCAGGGAGATAAGAGCAGCTCAGGCCCCAGGGAAGCTTGAGCTAAGGTGAAACGTGTGCAATCCTAAATTCACGGAAAGTGTGTTGCAATGGCTCTCCTCAGACAGTGAGGGGAAAGGGTTTGGCAGGGACTGATATAGGTGTGAGGACAGAAGGCGGGAGGCTTAGGAAAATACACGCATCAACATCGCAGTGAACAAGAGCCAGTGCCAAGCCGCATCCTGTCCACGTCTTGATCTTGATCTTAGAGGTATCAACAAGGGCTGGAAGACTAAAAGAGCAAAACCTAAAGCAAGTAGGTTGCTGATAAAGAAAGAATTTTGATGCCAGGTGCCAAATTTATTTTTTAAAAAAAATCGGTAATTGTTGTTGGTGCTAGCTGAAACCTCACCGTATGCCAAACTTTGGAGAGATGCCAAAGCAGCCATTGCTTCATTTACAGCAAGTAACACATTAAAAACATCTAATATGCTTTCACAGTGCTGCACGAAACAGCACCTTTCAACAACTGAAGTAGAGAATATTATTAAAAATGTTCATGATTGATAGTCCAGAACGGATTAAGATCAGCTTTGGGATCCTCTGTCCTAAAACACCTTGTGTTCAGAAACACATGTACACACACTACTCAATTGTTCTTCTAGTGAATTAATTAATATCAGGAAGGGGGAACCTGTAGCTACATGTCTATGCATACTTCAAAATAATGTAAAGCATGTGACACAGTAAATGGAAAACAGGCATGTTAATAAGATTTTTTTTTAATTATGGAAGCAACTAATCTTGTCACAACAGTCTGTATGTACATCTGTATTTGTTGCCACCAAGTATATCAATCAATTCAGCATTAAGATCCAAGCATTCAGCTGCATTATGGTCATATAAAGTATTAATAAATAAGTAACCTCAACTATTCAGGTTCAAGTAAGAAAGAAGTCCCCAGTACGTACTTTCTTACCAACTTCATGGTGATTTAGCAAACTTATCTTTTAAACAAAACTATGAAAATCATATTTAAAAACCCGAACAATACCATCTTTTTTGCATTACCTAGTAAAACTAAGGTTGAGCAGATGCACTAACCTCAGATTTCTAAACCATTAGAAAGCTATACGTACTCTACCGTACACAGAAAAAGCATAATTTAAAAATAATGTGTGTGCTGTAGCTGAAGCTGACAGTCATTTGAAGAACCAATGCCAGGTCCCCAAAAAGACTCAAGTGCAACCGTGCCTTTGCTGAAACTCACCCTTAAAATTGACCAACTGACCTTCCAATTCTTCTCAAAGATGACCCATTTCAACAGCTTCAGTATCCTGCTTTCGGGTTGCAACACTGTTGTTTAGTCAAAATAACCCAACGTGTCTAAGCTTTAATTCAGCATTGGGAAATGCCTGGCTTTCGGCTAATCCACGTTACACTCCGCATCGCTGTGCTAAGAATGTCATGGTCTTTATCTGGGGGCTCAACTAACATTCCAGCCCCCACTAAAGCACCACCCCTCACCCCTCCAATCAAGCAATAAAAAGTTTAAAGCTTACTTTAGAGCTATTACCCACCCATTTGCAAACCGACACCTCAGCTGCTGAGTTAGATCACCAGTGATTCTGTCCAGGAAAAAGGAACCCAGTAGAAAAGAAGCATCTCACCTCGAGGTAGGCTGAAGGAAAGATCACTCAATACCTTCAGACTTGTCCTGACAATAGCACAAATAGCAAATGCAAGAGCTGGGCACCCATTACCACCTCGATAGCAGTCAAGAAGAAAAGGTCTCAAACCCAAACAAAAGAATTTGCACCTATTGCAAACCCCAGCTGTAGAAAGTTTACCGGGCTAGGCACAGACCACCTCAAGGTACTCAAGGTTGCCAGGACATTACAGAATCAATCAATTTTGTTCACTGCTATTCCAAAGACCAGTTACGATGCAAAAGCTAAAATGGGACAGCAGGATCTCCAGACTTCTTCACTCTGCCTCTCCAAAAGAAGCCATGCCTCTAATGATGGAGAACATGATGGATATGGAATCGTATTTCAAGACAAGAATGAAAAGGCAGGAAAAGACAGTGCAGGTTACATTGAAAAGGAAAAAGAGTTAGGCAGGCATGCATCAGCACTTACTGGGAGACCGGAATGAGCCACAAACATAGACACCACCTCAAACACTTTCCAAAGGGGGGACTCTTCCATCGGGGCTGCAACCAGAGCTCTGCTTCAGCATGCGTAGGCAGACCTGAGGCATTTTTTCCTCTAGACACTTTGGACCCACGTACGAGGAGGACGAAGTGGCCTAGATGAACACTCGGGGGACTCAGAGATGACTTTACTGCCCACCCTGCTGTCTCCTCGCTAACCACTGACGGTCTCCACTGCACCCAACACAAGCATGCCTATAGACACAAGTACACCCTGAATACAGAGCTGGCTTTGAGGGCACACACCAGCAGGTATGCTGGGGTACGTGCCCATGGCCTTCAAGCCACCGTGCGTGGAGCTGCCACGTCTGCAGGCAGGGCAGGTGTACGGCTGTCCCATATCCGAACTCACTTATCCTTCTGCTTATCCCTCCTGCTGATCTCCCACACAATCCTAAGCAGGATACAGCAACCCATAACTTATTTCTTTAAAAAAAAACACAAACATTTCCAAACTATTCATACTGGGGACCAAGTTCAAAATTCTTTTTAGCAGTGCCTCAAGTCATGGTGTATTCAGGATAGTTAGAATTTTTTCTAAAATCAAGTCCCTTACTTAGGATGTCTAAATATGGACATAAAAGCTTTACTCCAGACTCTTATTTTTGAGAGCTTTAGCCTACTTTTATTAAGCACTTTGAAAGCTGGGATTACAAGCTCACGGATGGTGCATTACATTAGTCCTGGAACTAATACTTTCCTCAAAAAAAAAAAAAAAAGTCTCTATTAAAAATCAAAATAATTTAAATCTACGTGCAAGCTAAAGTGAAGGGAAGGGGGAGAAAAGGGGAAACGGGAAGCATGCAGATACATGCAATGGTGTAGCTTTAAGTACAATGTCTAGTGCCCTGCTAACCTTTACAATTAATTACATCTTCTCAATGATATACAGGCCTCAGTCATTTGTAAGTTATTGAACTTCAAAACCATCAGTGGTTGCTGAGGCTAGTGCAGCTACACAGACACACACTCAGGAATTCACACACAAGAAGCGCTAGACCTGGGACATGTATAATGCATTCTCCATATCTGAGAAATCAAGATTATTAATGCACCCTCAATAGAATTACCACACATTTGACTAAAATATTTATTTCCTAAACGTCTTTCACCAGTGGTAACGACACTATTGCCAGAGAGCACCCGACACTACGATACAAACAAGATTATTTCACCTAGAGAAGCTCAACCTTTAAATTAACAGAGGCAAAAGGACATCTAGTATCTGAAATGAATCCTATATTTTTTCCTCTCCTTTAAAAGAAATGCAAGAACTAGGGTGTTAAATTAACATCTTGATCTGTACAGTCAAATCCAGATTCTGGCTATTCTTGACAAAGCAAATTTCCCACTGGGCAGACCTAAGGTGCAAAAGGAAGGGCGAGTTTCTGATGACTGCCTCCAGGCCTACCGGGGAAAGGGGGTACGAGTGTCCGGAGGCAAAACAGACTCTCTTCCTGGAAGAGAATGGAACGGCTAAACCAGGCCTGAAACGACAGTCTGAAGCAGTGCTTTTTCTTCATGAGGAAACTCACTTCTCGCTCGGCTGCAGTCACTGTTGGGTTTCTGAGTACACACCACACGTCTGTATTGGCAGTAGCAAATGTGGGAATTAGTAAAATGCACTACAGGCAAAGACAGACCCTGAGCACACGGACAGAAAAAGAGATCTTTGAGCGCTAATAAGACTGTAACTCCAATGGCAAACCCATAACACAAACCTAAATTTTCTTACAAAAACAGCAAACAGGTCATTGAAATGTAGCACTACCAAACTCAGAACAGCACTGCCAATAAGACTCAAAAAGAGAAATCCCAACATATCCTGCAGAAGAGGACAATGAATTACCAAGAATACGACAACTGTAGGTAAAAGCTCCCTGGCAGAAGTGCCTGGGTGCTCAGACAGGGGTCTTTGCTTTGGACATTACTGACTGAGGAAGAGCTGACCATGAAAACTGCCTATCACAGAATTGTCGGAGTTGGAAGGGATGTTCTAGAGATCATCCAGTCCAACTCCCCTGCCAAAGCAGGGTTGCCCAGAGCACATCACTCAGGAGCATCCAGGCAGGGCTTGAAGATCTCCAGAGAAGGGGACTCCACGACCTCCCTGGGCAGCCTCTGCCAGGGCTCTGCCACCCTCACCCCAAAGAAGTTCTTCCTCACATTGGAGTGGAACTTCCCGTGTTCCAGTTTGTGCCCGTTGCCCCTCATCCTGTCACTGGGAACCACTGGAAAGAGTCCAGCTCCATCCTCCCTCAACCCACCCTTTAGAGCCTTGTCAGCATGAATAAGGTGTCCCCTCAGCCTTCTCTTCTCCAGGCTGAAGAGCCCCAGCTCTCTCAGCCTTTCCTCCTCAGGGAGACGCTCCAATCCCTCCATCATCTCTGTTGCCCTACACTGGACTCTCTCCAGCAGTTCCCTGTCTCTCTTGAACTGGGGAGCCCAGAACTGGACGCAGGATTCCAGTTGTGGCCTCCCCAGTGCAGAGCAGAGGGGGAGAACGATCTCTCTCCACCTCCTGGCCACACTCTGCCCTACGCAGCCCAGGATTCCACTGTGGAATCACTGTGGAATCCACTGTGGAATTCCAATGTGGCCACAAGGGCACATTGCTGGCGCATGGATAGTCTACTGTCCACCAGGATCCCCAGATCTTATTCTGCCTCTCTTTTCTTTGAGGGACAGGGACTTACCAACTTTAACCCAGGCGATGGGGGAGCCAAGAGCTTGCTACAAGCCCACATCTCAGTTAAATAACTGTTTTATTTTGTAAGAGGAACAGAAATTAAGACATGAACAACCAACCAGTACTATCAGCTATTAGAAATAGAGCTAATTTTATTTCAAATTATGACCCTTTCCTGAAACACTATGGAGAAGTGTTTCTAAATGGGGGGTAGGTGGTATTATATTCATAGCTTTCACAAAGAAACAGTAAAACTCCTCTAAGGTGTGATGAAAAAAACCCTACAAAACCCAGAGAAACTAACACTGGGAGAGAGGGGAGGGAGGAAAAGATTTCCTATAAACCAAGATTATTCAAAAATGCTAGGTTGTCATGGAAACTGCTCAGGGAGGGTCAGCCAGCCTCACCTTTGGCTGCAAGGATCATCTGTCAATGCCAAAGCACTGCAAACACCACAAACACACACTCAAAATTCACCCGTCAAAGTCCTTCCAGTCTGGGCTGGCGCTCTCATCAGCGCAGCATGAAATGAAGTTCTCTCCTCAAAGAGGCTCTTTTCAGCATGAAAGAATTTGGTTTAGGAACCAGTCTGATTTCTGTCTACTGCTAGAAGACAAAACAGTCTCAAAGAAAAGAAACTCGTTGCCTCATTTTTCACCTTCCTTCACCTGTAAGTCACCCTCCCCTCCTTCCTTCCCCCAAAGTCATGTACATGTTCTAATTGCAAACAGAGATTTAATCACTGTTTCAGTTTGGGGCATAATAGATATATACTGAAATGATCCAAGGTAAAAATGTTCAGTTCTCGGGGTTCAGCTCTACTTTCACTGCAGATCTAGTAAACAGGCAAGTACAAAGGGAAAAAAAAAAGCCACCAGCCCAAGAAACCAGAGCCAACCCCCCCCCCAACTCTGAAAGAGAGAAAACAAATTTACTTCTGCGGGGTCACTGAGCAGCCTTAAGAAAGGAAGGCAACAGGCAAACATGTACAGATTTACATCTCAACATCTTGTCTGTGGCTAGTCCGCCTGGGTTCGACCGCCATGCTCTCCTCCCTTCCCCGAACCAATAATTGCTGCCTTCGTCACTACGAGAAGAAATTCCAGTGGATCTCTGCCTTGAAGAGCTCTGGAAGGTTGTAGGTGACTCGCAGAAGCCCTGAGCCCACCACCTGCACCTCTCTACAGTGAGAGGAGTGAAAAGCCGGTCAAAAATATTTCGTTATTTTGGGGCAAGCTCTAGCTCGAAATGCTGAACCTGAAGCTCCCTCATGCTCCTCCCAGAAGTTAGCTCTGCACAGGATCATCAAAGTCAAGTGAGGCCAGTGGATTTGATTGGGAGTTTGAGTAGGTTGTTTCACTTGGGTTACGCGCTAGCTTGTTTTTAAGTCCCAGAAGCAGTGGTACGCAACACTCGCTGAGCTAAACAAACACAGACTCAATTTTCTCCCCTCCTCACCACACATTTTCTTCTTGAAAAGGGACGGGCGGAGTGTTTTGGAAAGACACAATAAGGGAACGGTGGTTAAAAATGCAACATTATATTGACATGCATAAGATAAATGTTCCTGTATAAAGTTTTTTTGCATACAGATGAACAACATGCTGTAGTGAATTGCAGAAAATCTCTGATAAAATGGGAACTATATTTTGTGAGCCAAATATACTTCATGGCTGACTGGGAACATACAATTTGGCTTCTAGTGTTCAGGGAGTGGGAGAAAAGACCAACAGTTATAAATTTTGAGACATCAGGAACAGCTGAAAAAGTGACCCAACGATTTTGAGTATCTCTGCAAGAGAAGTTAAAAGTCCTTGTAATAAGGTTTCGGATTTTTTAAAATACCATTCCTCTACTTGGCTTTGGTAATTTACATTGACAGGCTAGAAAGGTGCCATTCAGCACTTTGGCACAGGGCAAGTTAACCTGTGTGGTAGGTTGCCTTCATGAGGACATAGGGCTGAACCTGAGCAGGGAAGCAACAAGATACAGCCCCCTCTTGCCTGAAGTCCCTGACCCTTTTCCTAACAACAGTAAGTCAAAGGGAAGTAATTTATCACTCTCGGTCTCTCCAGGGCTTGTTCCAACTGTTAGCCTTAAGTCCTTCAGCCTCTGCTGCCTTACCTTTCTCCCTCTGCTTGGCGAGTGACCAAACCTTCACCACTCCCCGTCCCCCACATGGACTTTTTGTGCAGCTCTGCTTTTGGAAACATGCCCGTATTGGGTAACAACTGCTTTAGCTATCTGCTGCCACAAAGGACTTCAGCTGTGCTTACCAAGGATTTTTAAAAAAAAGCACATGAATTTGTGTCACATTCTGACCAAATATGACCAACTCCTAACAGTATTATTAAAGCTTGTTCCCTGTGCTGTCAGGAATGGAAGAAAGCCGTCTTGCGCATGTATCGGTGAATTCTTACAAACAATCCTGCAAGGCTAAATTGGGAGCTGCTTTTGCATTTTTCACATAAAAGCAGCAATTTATTTTAACAAGGTTCACCCAGGCACAAATAGTCACACAAAAATAATCAGCAGAGAGCATGAAATAGCATGAAATTAAAGAAAATTCTTAACAGTAGCTGACAAGCCTAGAAGAAATTTTAAAATATAAAATGACAATTTAACAAAAATTCTTTCTGTATACATTTTATTTAGCTTATTTACAGTAAATTCTGCTGTTTCTGTTTCTTCCTCCATTTACCTTTGTCACAGAGAGACGATCTATATAAAAGATGGTTGGTTATGAGCGAGCTAATTATCTCCCAGTGTTTATTTTGATACTGCTGAAGTACTACAGCAACCACAGCACAGCGTCACAAGACCTATACTTACAAAATGCAACAATTAAAAATCATATATATTAGCCCACAATGAGATGCTAAAAGCAGTTTGGGGTGAGTGCTTGTAGCCCTGTCTCGATCATGTCTTGAAACACTTTCAATACCTCTGAAAACATGCCACGCTTTTTTCAGTTCCTCTATACAGGGGTAGGTGCCTAACTTTATGCACGTGAACTGAAAGAGATTCCAGGTGTATGTGTGTATAATAAACAGGCATCAGATCTTTAAAAAAAAAAAAAAAAAAAAAAAAAAAAAGAATTGTGTTTATTGTACAATCCTATTAGCCAAATACTAATTAATGAACAACAAGGTTAGAACCATTTTAGGGACAACAGAGGAGGTAGGTATCATTTTTTCTAAGACAAGAGAACAACAGAGCCCCCAAAAAACCTGCAGGGCATTAGTGACAGACAGAATTGCAATTTAACTTTTCAAACTGGAAGTAACCTGCTCCCCAGCCTTGAGACTCACTCTTTTTTGACAAGTAGAAGGCATTTTCCAATCACTTTTATCTGTACTGCAAAAGCATGCACGATTTCACAATTTGCCACCCTTATGTGTGTTATATAGTGAAGCTGGAAGAAGCCCTTTCCCTCTCAAACCCACTTTGTGCTTAATCTAAAAGGATTTTTAAAAACAAAGCCTACCATCTTTGCAGGTCTTTCCATTCTCAAGAAGTTTCACACCAGTGGGACACGCACACTGATACGAGGGCTTGGTAGGAGACATCAAACACAAGTGGGAGCAGCCACCATTATTAATTCCACATGGGTTTGTAGCTGTTAAACATAAATCACACAGATTAATGCTTCTGATAACGAATGACCTCATCTCATCTGTTAAGACACATACGGCATTTGAGGGGTAGAATCGGTGGCAGCAACACAGATTAAAGGAGGAAATGATAAACACAGAACAAGGAAAAATTAATTCCAAGTGTTGAGTAGTGGGGTATTTATGGTACCAAAATGCACGGATGTTGAACGTTTCCTTTCTTGGGGAAGTAGCACTTAGCTCAACGCAAGAGCCTTGTTTCAGCTCTGCTCTTCTCATTTTAACAAACTATTCAGCATGCTGCTGCTGAATGTGTAGCAGGTAATATATATAAAGACAAAATGCAAACACAGTAAATTAACACAATGGTTAAGACAGTGGTTATTACACAGAGCTAGTTTTGCTTAATATCATCTGCCAAATTAACACTACTTTCCATTCAGGAACTACTGCTTGGAAAAAATAAAAGTACTGTGTTGCCTAAAGTTATGGCACATGAAACAGAAAAAAGAATAGGACAACAGGATAAATGTGGCAGGCAGAAAAAAAGCAAGAGAAGGTTTTTTGCACTTAAAAAAAAAAAACAAACAATGCAGAGAATATTTGATTTCTCTTTGGGTCTTTTCCCAATCTCTTCATTGGAAAAACTGCATCATGACACGAGTGAAGCCACCCACCGCCATACAGAAAGACTAATTAAGATTTCTGCAAATCAGTTCCAACTTGCAGTTAAAAAAAGCAAGCAAGACAGCTTACCATTTGGCTGCCTCTTTTGGCTGAAAGCATGGATATCCATGGGAGAGAAGATGTTGGAATGTATTTCACGCAGGTCCTCCCCGGAGTACTTGCTGCAGGCCAAGATTGAATGCGTGTTCCAGTCAGTCCAGTACAACGTGTCCCCAAACAGCGTCAAAGCAAAAGGATGTGGAAGGGAGCCTTTAACCACTGCTTGCCTAATAGAGTACAGGGGAGAAAAAATGTAAGCTTAAACACAATTCACGCTACGGTTTTGCTTTTGTGAAAAGAACTTTTACAATGTAATTATGGTTGATCGGAAATTTCCATTTATTTATAGAGAACAAATACAGTGCCCCTACTTTGGGGAATGACAGGACTCCTGTGTTGTTCCCCCATATTTCCAGGCTGCCTACAGATGCTGAGATGGCTCAGAGATGCCAACTGAAATGCTTGCTCAGGTCTGTGGCTATTTCTAGCACCCTTTTCACACTCTATATCTGTGAGGCTCTGTGGCACCACGCGCCAGAGAGAAGAATGCCAGCTGATTTTATGCAAGTCTGACTGCTACCTGCTGATGCATGACGTCCATCATTTTCAGCCTCAGCAGATTTCAAACTGAGACAGCATTTGGTCAATTAACAGTCCATCCATCTCTGCCAGTTTCACTCTTTTGAACCATCAGAAAAATAGTCTAATGGCAAATAGCTTCACTATAAAGAAATCCTTAAGTTACTTTTCATGATTCATTATTATGATAATTATTAAGCTATTGTTTTTATTATAAGCAGTGCCATTAAACAGAGTTCTACTGATCTTCTGCCATAGTAATGGTATCATTTCTGAGCAAAGTGGGTCACTGCCTGTCTCCAGGTTCATAAACAAAATTAAAGAGTATACCCATATATTTTATGTATATATACACAAACACATGCTCATTAGCCATCACAAAAATGCAGCACAAACATTACTGAAGACAGTTTTTCCAGGTTCTTGTGATGTAGAAACTAATTATCTGTACCCAGGTTCCTCAGAACTGGAATTAAGCAGCTCATTTCTTACAGTTCTTTTATTCAGAATCATAGAAAAACTTCGTATGGAGAGGACCCTGGAGGTCATCTTGACCAACACTCTGCTCAAAGCAGGGCCATACAAGTATCATTTACAAAAGTGCTTCTTCCCACCTCCTTTCTTCTTAAATTTGTGGGTGCACATACTGGAGCTCCCACCCAACAGTGGGGATCCCTCTCCCGGGCTGAAAGCGTAAGGGACTGACACACAGCTCTGCTCCTCCTTCAACACAGGCTACACTACGAACACCAGTCTCCTCATTTTCTTCTTGCAGGGAAGAGAGTCATCAGCTGTACATTTACTGAGAAAACACCCCCAACACTGTATGCATCACTTTTGCAAGGAAGTTGGTAACTGAAGTGGCTTAGTAGAGGACAAAAATACTCTTATTTTCCAAATATTTTCTTTTAAAATATAACAGAAGGGTATATTAAAGCAAGAAACTTGAAGATGTCTTCTGCCGATGATTCTGAATACAAAGAGACCGCAGTCATTACCACTTTTTCACCTTAGCTTCTGGAGAAAGATGCATTATCTTTAAAGCTTCTATTTTTTTCTGCTCCCGAGAAAAACAGATGCATTCCTTTACTTGTCAGTCTAGTGTTCCAATTCTACACCAAACAAAATTTTCTATTTCTTGATATTTTGCACTCAAAAGTAGGACATATTATCTTTTCTTTCTTATCTCTGTCTGGAGTCAGGTATATATTTGCTTCTAATTAAATGCACCAACTAAGCATCTTACAAGAGACTACTGTAATATAATTTACAGCTGAAACCTACCAGCCAAACAGCGAAGCCAGAATGACACAACATGCTCCCGAACCAAGAATAAAGGCATTCTAATTCTGTGAACATTTTTACCAACCCCACCCCCAAACTCTAAACGCCTTCAGATTTGAATAATTTTAGTTTGTAGCAGGTTGGGAGACTATCTAAGTCTTTATGACAAATTTATGACATTTGTCATATGGGACAGACACAATAAAAGTTCAAAGCTCTCACTATAACCAAACCTGCACCAAAGACAGCATTCCCATGCACAAGGGGAGCCACATTTTTTCTGAAGCATTCTGGCTATCTTGCAATTCACTTTTAAGAGAAAAAAAACCATAATAAAACCCCAAGGATTTTTACATGCCATTAGCACCCAGCATTTCTGGTGGGAATATATCTTTGAGTACAACAGACACTGTTCGATGTGCCCAACTTTCGGATAACCATCTATTTATATGACAATGCAGAAGGTGAAATGGGACCCTTATTTAAACCAGCCCTTATCTGGAGAGGTTCAGGAGCACTTCATCTGACTGCACCACCAGCCATGGCCTTGAAGCGATTACTCTTAAACTTGTATAATTTTTCTCAGCAGATATAAGGTCACCGTCACATGAAAATGGCTTTGGGCCCAAATACAAGAGCACCTATTTCTTGCATCTCATTAAGATGAGCGTTACGAGTAACAAGTACTCCATATCCCCTGTTTTCAGCAAGCATTATGAGGTGATAGCTCACTTCCAATCAGCAAAAAGGCTTTTTTTTCCCCCTTTGAACATACTCCATGCAGCTGACGGTGCAGTCTTTGAAGTGTGACAGCACCAAAGCAGTGGCCAAGTTGCGCTAAACGAGCCTCCGCAGCCTCATGGTGGGGAGGGAGGGCTGGAGAGCCACGGTGCTAAAAAACAGGAAAAGGGGAGAGGGGACAAGAAATGTCCTTCCACGTTTCTGGTCTCACTAGTAAAGCCACCAACACTGGTACCAGGTACAGTGGTGCAGGTGTAATTGGTCTGACGTGACCTGACAGCTCTTTGGCGGCAACATCCTTCAGCCTCTGCGTTATCAGCCCAGGCTTGATTGGAACAAGGGATAACGACAGCAGAAAGCGCTACATCCTATTATCCTTCACTAAGCTCTTCAGTTCCTTCAAACTGCTCTACTCGTATCATTAGTCTCGTTAAAGAGAGACACCAGAGATGATGAGAAAGTGAGAGATGAGAATAAGGAGTAATGTTATTCGTTCAGCAGACATCTCTAGGGCTTCAGCAAGATGCAAATTGTCTACATATCAGACAGCACTACGAGCACACTAACTTTATTAGTCTTCCCTGTGCATCGCAAATAATCACACAAATTTGCCTTAAACATTTTGAGGCCAATTGACATTTAATTAAAGCATCACCATCTCTACTCTGTTTAGTCGGTTGGGAAGGAAATGCAGAAGGAGAGAGCAGAGAAGGAAGGCGAGAAGAGAAAAAGAGAGAGAAAACAAGCAGTTTCCACAGAAATTAAATTCCATCTGTGTTGTGTATCATGATTTCCTAAATACAACTATTTATAGTATCATCATGGTAATCAGAGGTGCAATTACAGTAAAAATTTCTTACAGTAAAGAGTTTTCTACTGCCTGAAAAAAACACCGATACAATTTAAATACATTTACCTTTGTTCTATTCTTATTCTGTTAAAGAGGCCTGTGAAATACTTTGTGAAGATAAAGAAAAAGGAACCAAATAATAAACAAGTTAAAGCAGGTGTTACAAAAGGGGCTACTGAGCTCTGAAACGGAATACAGACATGAAAATTCAGAGACAATCTATCCATTTGATAGACAATGATAGACTGACAATGACAAAAAAGCTCCTGCTTCAGGATTATATGCATTTCAGACAAAGACTAAACTCACTTGACATAAAAATTAACAGTAAAATGACCAAAAAAGATCAACTTTAAATTCATATCCTGTATTACAACCAGGATTTCCTCAGTCTGCCTGTATTTCTTTTTTCAACTAATACTAGCATTCAAATCCAAAGCTAGATTATAGCTATGAAATTTATGAATTCTTCACACCAAAAAAAGACCCCAAAAATCAACATAATATAAATTTAAAATATCATCAGAATTATGTGGTTTTTTCCCTAGAATTTTAACAGATAATTATAAATTGAATATAAATTGAATAATTTATATTCAAGCATAATAGCATTTCTCCATAAAAGGAAACAAGCACCTTCTATTCTGACTGCATTACAGTTCACTAATTTCAAAAACTGATCAGAACACCTGCAGAAAACCTGGGGTACTTTAGACATCCTGGCCCGTACATCTCTAAACCATTAACATTCCAGCTTCACAGTAGCAAAACTCCTTTCAGGTGACCTCTGAGGCTGCCGGCATTCAATCTCCAGAGCAGGGTGCAAGAGTTTTCACGTTTATGTTTCAATCCATTTCTCCATGTCCCTCTGGAGGATCCTATACCTATCACCACCTCCTACGCAATCAGACAGTGGGAAGAAAAGAAATAACCTACTGTTGTATCAGTCATTGCAATCCCTTTTCAATAAGGCTGGGAAAAAATGAAGGCAATTCATTTTAATGCTGTATTGTCAATGTGAGAGAGTGAATATAAAACTGGATTAAAGCTCTCTCTCTTACCTCTAAACACCACTCACTCAAAATAAGAAGGGCAAGTAAAGACATACGATGAAAACGAAGGATTAAATCAACCTGTCAGTGAGACACTGTGCATATGGGCAATTCAGTTACCCAGCCTGAGGATACAGCAGCATCTGGATGAGACACCATGCTCAGCAGCTATGGGCAGGCTCATGGCAGTGACCTTTTCCACCAGTGGGACAAGTTCTGTAGTAGGATGTACATCCATAGCCTGAGACAGGGAGGATCAACCACCATCCCAAACGGGTTGTTCAGAAAGCACAGAAATGCCCGATGTTTGCTTGATCACTTCCACTGATCTGAGATGCCTTAATTTCACAAAGATAATCCAATTCTCCAACAGTAAGGTTCAGGGACACAACTACACAGAAAATGTAAATGAACACACATTAACCACTGCATTTATTACCCAAGGATCTGTGTTTCCCTAACTTGAAGTACGAATGCAAATACCTGCCTTTTAGGCTATCATAGATCATTGATCTGGGGAAACAAAGGAGGATCAAATATTTCTAGTGTAGGTATACATCCACCTTACTTGCTAAATAATTTGGAACAGACCGATTCTGCCCGCAAAAGGAAGACATTAATTAATAAGATACATTATGCAATCTCTATAATTAGTGGCTAAGAAAATTGGAGTTTTAAGCAGCAAAAAAGAATGGGACAGAAGCATAAAATGGAGTGGACATGTAAGTTTTCATTTGAAGCTCATACTCAGTATGACACGGCAATGATACTAAAATGAGCAGGTGGAGTGTTTGTACTGTTTGTTCAGAAAAAGCATACAATACCCTTTTCTGCTGCATTTTCTTATATCAGCTTCCTTCAGGAGCGATACACATCCTTGCTAGCATCTGGATATGTGTTGGACATTCAATTTCTAATAAGGAAAAATGATAGCTAACATTTCTTTCCCAGGGAATATTTCCATGTGACAAGACTTGCACCTTTCTTGGGATCTCTCCTTGGTCTTTTTACTCCTATCATGAGAAAAACCCTATTCTGACGCGGCGAAAGCAACACTGACATTGTAGTTATCAACAAACATAAGCAGCAGAAATTTATTGCTTATTGTTATACTTCTGAATTCTAGCCATCACAAGCCCAGCTGTGTGAAGCGTGATATTATGGCCTTAGTAGGCGACTTCATATACACTGCCAAAATTTACCATATTGGCATCCAATGACAATACAATATTAAAAGCTTGAAATTCACACCATCCAGAGTAAAAGCTTTCTGATTAGTCTACACATTGTTGAAGGAGCCTTTACAGGACGCTCATATCTGCATTTACTGAATTTTTAATTATTTTCCTTCTTATGCTATACCAGATCCATTTGCAGTTAAAAATACCTGGGGGCTATGCTCTTATCAGGCATGTGTTGTTTGGGTTTTTTTTCCTCCTTGGTATAAGAAAAAGAAAACAGAAAGTTGTTATGCTACAATTACCATCACATCTTCCTTCATGAAGGATTAAAGATGTAAAGACCTGTCTTGTGAACCTTGCTTTTAGTGATCATGTTAAAGAAAGCGTGTAACAGACAAAGGCTTGCACAAAGCAAATTACAGTATTTTTACACAAAATGTTTCCCTCCATCTACAGATGACTTAATGCCTGAGCATTCAGGGAATTGCAAGAATTAGACATCTTCGACTTGTGACAACTGGAAATATTAGCAAGTAGCCAAAGCACTCACAGCCTGAATCCCACACACCATCAGATGAAGCAGGATGAAAGACCAACAGACAATTGTGTAACACCACACTGAGGCCGCCACAAGGAGGGCAGGTAGCTCTGGTTCCTTCAGAGGCTTACAGCTCAAAACATTTGCAAAGCAAACCTGGAAAACTATGCTGGATTTTTACCATGAATGCTTGTTCAAATATTCCTATCAGAATGCAAGTCTGGCTGTAATTACCTGCAAAAGTAAGCAGGAAACATAATGTGTGGGATATAATACTGTCTTTTAAAACCAAACTATTTTCTCTTCTGCCACTTCTTTAAGCCGAGATTGCCATGTGTTTCCAAAAAGTACATGTAACACGTAGCAGGTCTAGACAGGTCTAGCAATGACATTTCAAATCCCACCCTCCACGCCATTCTGAAAAAGTCAGAAGTAAAACCATGGTTGAGAAATAAAGTTATTGTGTAGGTCATTTTTCAGGCAAACACCATCATGACAGGCAGTGTAGATGAAAGGCCTCCAAGAGGGGAGGGGACCGGGAAGGCAGCGGCACGAGCCCCTTCTAACCAGGGGGTTTAGAAGGAAGGCACACCAGTAGATCCACTGGCTGCAGACTGGTCTGTGGTGCTTCCTGACTGAAGCTGCTCTTCCTTTGCTTCCAGCAGGGCCGTGATCCTGAATTAATTCTGCATTTGCCGTCTCAAGTCTTCGAAGCAGTATGGATGAGCTGCTCCATTGGTCCACCTGGGTTAACCACCCCGTATTAAATATTTTTATTTAAAGTCTAGAAACGTGCAGAGACCTGTGACCTAGCGACTCTAGCTATATACACACTATGGATGTTTTGAAGCTCCACCTTTCCAGCATTTTATTTCAGAAGCACCTTGGGGAAGAACCAAGAAATTCACCCTAGCTCTGTGTCCAAATAATCTAATTAATTCTGCTTTTGCAGGCTTCTCTAGCAATTTTAATTAGGGCGCTGTTCGTCTTCTGCACTGGCCTGTACTGTGTTGGTGAGGAACTGAAGCAGGGTTTTTACCATAGGCTGGTTCCTCTTCACTGCTTGAAGATATTAGACATTTTTATCTCACAGAAAGAGACACACAGAATGCAACATTTTATACCCCGCACATAATGTCATATATTGTACACATTATAGGCAAATAATGAAAAAGAAACTCTTCTAAATGCAGGGACACAGTATTTTTAGCGTTTCATCAAATCTGCAACTAATCATCTGGCAGACAGACACGAGCTGGTGCTTGAAAAGAGAAACTAGAAAAATCAATGCTCGAGTGCAAACTTAAGACGTTCACCTCCTCGCAAGAGCTTCCCGGCTTTCTGACAGTTGCTGAAAGTATGTTTTCTTACAGTGGCCTCAAAACCCATCTCATTAGCACAAACACTTCCTGGGGGACCTTGTAAGTGCATTTCCCTTCAGCCAGTAACGTGTTAACTTATTAATTAGAACTGCTGCTGCAGGGTAAAGGAAGAGAAAATTAATTCAAGAGCTGCCTTAGCAGGCCAACCTATCTCCGTACTCTACTCACAGGAGAGCTGTCTGCAATTCAGTTTTGTTTAATTAGTCCCACAAAAAGCAACTGTTCTCTCTGATAAGAGCAGGGCGAGAGCTGCAAAAAAAAAAAAAAAACACCACCAAAACCAGCTCTTCTCTGCACCAATCTAATTTTTTAATTATTACATTCTGACATGAAAAACTGTTCGTTCCTTTCTCTCGCTGGCAATCCAAGGGCATTAGTCATCAACTTCTGCGCTCTTCCTCTTTATTCTAATGAGCCCATCGCTGGAGTAAGCTAGGGCTAACAAGTCCCAGGGCTGGCAGGTAAGGAGCGATACATCATCCCCGTAACATTTGCTGTAGAGGTTCTCTCATGGATTTATGACCCTGCCACATATTTACTGAGCGCCACTGCCAGCGCTGTCACGCTGCTTGCTAGTTTTGGTGCGGAGGCTCACCGACTCCAAAGGGAGCCTTGTCTGGGTCCTGTCCGAAGAAGTGACAAAAAAAATAAAATAATTAAGGTCTCCTTTGTTTCTCCCCCTACGTATTCCTCCCACCTGCCTACTGTACTCTTCCACTATCCAAAACCCTGCAAGCAAGAAGCGAAGTATCCATGCATATCAATATCCTTCTCTGACACATAAATCTTCAAATTTTAATTCTTGTGTAGAGACTTGATAGACTTCAGGAATAAAAAGACAAACAAGTTATGGATTTCTTACAGATTTAGCAATATGCCAAGAATGTTTCCCTGTCACTAATGCCAAATTTTAGACCACTGAGGTCTGAACCTCAATACTTTAATCCTGTCAGTGACACTAATTAAAATCTTTTCCTATTTTCATTGTATTTTCTCTCACTATCCAAACCACAAAAGCGGTTTTCTTGGAACTGTTTGAAATTCTTTTTTGATATAAAGATGTTACTTCCTGCTAACTATTTCTCACTTCCCCCAAAGCAATTAAAACTCATGTCATGCTGCTTTACATGAAGCTTTTACAATCACATTTATCTGCTATGCAGTCTTTCCCATCTCACATTATGCAACACTAAAAAATTTTAGACAGATAAAATCTTAGCAAAGGAAGCAGATGAGTAAAAAGTTACCAAAACTATCCAGATCTAGAACATCTTATTTTTATGAAGCTGTATGTCTTTCAATAACTCAATTGCTTTTCTCATTCCTTCAATAGCTCCAGCTTCCAGAAGCATATTTTCCCAGAAAGGTTGACAGTAGGTAAAGCACCAGAAAAACTAGTTTGCAAAGGTAAAATAAAATAATCTGCTTTAATCAAAAGAAATTTAGATAGCAACAAAAAAAATTAAGCTTACTTCCTAAATATAAAACAGCATTTAGAAGAATGGTCTAAATACCAAGAACAAATCACTAAAAGTAGGAGTTTGTAAATAAGCCAAAAAGTCTGTTTTAAGTTAAATTATGCACTCAATTATAATGATCTTGTCCTTCCCCCCATTCTTAATTCTTAAGCAAAATTACTCTAAAAGGCATCTTTCACGGAAGTAAAGGCATTTGGTCATTCTGGGTGTGTCTGTTCAGTATCCGTCTCCCTCCAACCCCATACCCAATGCATCTTGCATCTCTTGGGCAACCATTCAGGCAAGCAGGGATCACAAGAAGATCTCTATTTTTACTTTTTACAAGTTTTCTTTAACAAACGGATGGCTGTGAAGACTCGAGCGACCCTAATCCCCCCCTCGTATTTGACCCACCTGACAAGAGGAGCAGCTGAAATAAACTGCCTGGGAACACGTTGTTGAGCTGCAGACCCAGGAAGAGTGAGCAGGGGACACAGATAGGAAGAAGGGACAATGCTGGGTGAAGGAATATAAGGAGCTATGGGTCCATCTCAAGGATGGCAAGGAGGAGGGAGAAAAAAGCAGGGGGGGGTATGCACGGGGCATAGGAATGTACAGAAAAGCCAGAGGGACTGTTGTCAGGGTGGACGGATAAGTCGAAATCATTCTAACCCCAGGTATTACTAGTTCTACCGCTCAGAGAAAAATCTGGCTATTTTTTCTTTTTTGGGGAGCATGAGGATGACTACAAGAAAATACTGAAGGCTTTGTGGGTTTTGGGTTTGGTCCACGTCTCCCCCACCCCCTCAACACACACACTTAAAAAGGAAGACCTCCAGGGTTTTTGTTTTGTCTGCAGAATAAGAAATTTTCTTTTCTTTTTTAGTATTAGAAAAATCAGTTATTGAAAAAGATGAATAAAATAATTAAGAGCCAAAAATCCAGAATTACAGCTGCAAAATATCATATTGAGAATGGTGAATTGCTGCATAGCTGAAAGACAGTATTTAACAAAAAAGAATCACTTTAGACAGCCCCAGAAGATCTTTTTTTTTAAGACAGGCAGAGGCTAAGAGGTCATAGCAGAGCAAAAAAAAAAAATATATAAAACCCCAATGTAGAACAGTTTGACTTCTGCAATTCTTTCCTTCCCCCTCTGGATGATGTAATTGCAAAGAATAAAAAACAAAACAAAAAATGCTTGAATACAGATGTTGACTATTTTCCGAATCTTCAGAACTTTCTCACATGCCTTGGGAAAAACAGGTGCTGTCAGAAGCGGTGTGTGCTTCTGGGCGCTTAAGGGAAATCATATGGGCTTTCCTTTCTAAAGACAATTTCCCTTTCTCCCCTAAAATGGTAACATATTAGCATACTGCCATGAAATATTTCTGATACATTTCAGTACCAGTTTAAAAAAATAAATGACAAACCCAACAACTTTAAATTATTAGACTTTTTTTTTGTGTGTTTTGCTTTAATGAATATGTAAGAAAGAATTAGCAGATCTAAAAATCTAAATTACTTGCCTATAGAGGTCTTTATTACAGGTTTCACTGATTCCAGAGAATTTACTCTGGAATGAGGCAACTGCTGGGTGACTTCACTTCTATGTCGTGAAACAGCTGTTAGATTGCATCTCTGCAGACAAACAAGGTTGCTCTGCCCCTCAGCACCTTCACAGCCTCATCTCTGGGATGAATCACTTCCAGGTTAGCCAAAGGCTGACCCAGCAATAAACACCATTAAAATAAAAAAAACCACAAAACAAAACATCAAACCCAAGTATATTTACAATGCTGTCCAACACACCACCAGCAAGGGAAAAACTGCAAAGAAGAAGTTTATTGCAAAGAAGATTGAAAATGCAGCAGTGCCAGCAGGAAACACTGGAGTAGGTCTGGAGCCAGAAAAACTGGATAACACAGGGAGGTTTGTGCCCCATGGGAAAAATGTAAATAGAGATTTGGATGGTGGTCGTGTCGATTTTTGATCAGTGGACACTTTTCAAGCAATTAACATTTCAAAAATCATCTCTACATCCTGTATCACTTTCAGGGGATGCTAGTGAAAGCAGTACCGTTTAATGCAGCACCAGATACACACTCTCTTCCTAGAAGGGCATCAGCCAGCCTGCAGTAGTGTGTTGTTATATTAAGGCAGTCCTTTCCCTCTCACATAAATAGAAGAGCACAAAAAGGGGTGACTCAAGAACAAAACAAGCCACCAAATGATCCTGTTGGATAAAGCCACTGAAGCGCGTTTTAGGTGTGATCATATTGGTAACCATTTCGGAATGGTATTTTTCTTCTCCCTGGTATTATTGTTTGGAGGGTGGGTTGTTTTGGTTTTGCTTGTTTCTGTTACTCCTACAGCAACTGTAAGCATTTCATATGCGTGTGAGAAATCCACATTTGGAGTGCAGTTTTTCAGGTGGCAAGCTGTCACACTGAGCCCCACGTGTGATTGCTTTCAGCCGAGATGACTCTTTTTGAAGTTCTGTTACACATCTGGTTTCATGATCTCTCTATTCTTGTCATAAGAGATATACCATATTATAAATAATTTTTAACAGAGCAAGAGATTTTAGGGTATTCCAGTTAACCAGCACCAATTAGAAAAAGACTCAAGTTATTATTGTACATGACAATTCCTTTCCTTTTCTCTCCATTACCTGAAAACTTATGGAACAGCCTTCCCATTTTAAATAAAGCATCACCACAAAGTATTTATCTATTTTTTTGGTACTATTAAGTTTTCTTTCTTTTCAAATACACAGTAAACAAAGGACTACTTCAAAATAGATATCCCTATCTCCGTGGTGTGAATTAACAAAGCTACTTGCAATATTTATGTCCAAAGATGCAAATATAAAACTGCATCCAACTCTTGTTACCTTCTACAAACACACCGTTAGAAAAATACTGCATGAACCTTTGATCACTTAACAGGCAGAATTTAAGAAGAAAATGACATAACCTTTCAAACCAGTATTACAAGAAACTGTGAAATTCAAAATAAATACCACAAGATGACAGTGGACAGGTTTCATGCGTGCTGTGTTCCTACTCACAAGTCACACAGAACACTGATCTTGTCAATATGACAGATTTCTTTATACCAGATTAGCACTTGTGGTGAAAGAAGGGACAAGTCCCTAAGAGGTTAGAATGAAGAGCATAAGAAAGGATATTTCATACCTAGATAAACCAGCTAAAGCATCACAAAAATTTGCAAAGGATGACCTCAAAAAAATCATCTATCTGCATGATACCTTAGGCACAGGCTGTGATTCATTTGTGTGGGCAAACAGTACTTGTCAAAGCTATCTCATTTAACCAAAAAGGTCATCACCCAAATTAGGGATAAATGCATATATACCAAGTACCAGTTATACCCTTCATTAAGAAGTAGCCATGATTGGATCAAAATGAATTACATCATTTCTATAAAACTATTAGAGGAAAAGAGTAATTTTAGCATACTTCTCTGTAAGGACTGTCTTCCATTAATTTCCCAAACCCTAGGGATCAATGAAACTGAAATACTAGTATATGATGATCCATTTATTCAGATTATTTTCTGCATTTCAGAATATCACAGCAACAGAGAACAAAGACCTATTGAAAAGGGACAATTTTGCTACATAGTAAAACACAAGAATAGGATCCAAGTATTTCTTTATGGGACTGGTTCTGAGAAAAGACTTAAGAGTTACAGGATACCCCAAAGAGAAGCGCACATTCAACTCCACAGTGTTGCTAAGGGGAGGATGGGGAAGGGTAGAAGTTCCTGATAGCACTAGTTTGCTTAAAATTTTGTGAGTGCCAACATGACAATTCCCTGCAACAGAGCTTATGATGTTGCTTAAGCAACATCTTCTGAGACAACCACTGCATTATACAGATCAAACAGAAACATCTTACCTATGACTTCCATCCAGATTTGATTTGTGGATGAAATTCAGCTTAGCATCTGCCCAATAAAGTTTCTGTTCCTCATAATCCAACGTCAGTCCATTTGGCCAATATATGTCCGTATTGACTATAATGGAGCGGCTTGAACCATCCATCCCAGCACGTTCTATCTTTGGCACTTCTCCCCAGTCCGTCCAATACATGAACCTATATTTTACAAATAGAAAAGACAAAAAAAAAAGAAAGTAATCGTGTATAAATCTACAACTGGAACATTGGATATAACTTTCAGTAAAGGCAAAAGCGCTCTCTGCTCTGCAGAGGCAACGTCTGTGAAGCTGTGTTTACTACAGGGTAAGGTACACGTCCTGTGAAATATAATAGAACAAAGTTACTTTACAAAAAGCTGAAGAAAAACAACATAGGACAAACCCACAGTACTATGTCACCTTATACTTCCATATGTTTCTTTCTTCACTTGGGTCAAGTGAGGAAGTTGGGGATATCCAACAGATCTTGACAATAATCTCAAAATTCAGCATTAAACAGCAAAGACAGGTATTACAGACTATCATAGAAGTACAAGCTCTTTAACATGGGCCAGAGCACTGGAGGGAAACAGAAAAAGAAGGTGTGTGGATTTATAGTGGACATAGCAGTTGCATGCAAGCCAGGGAGGTGGATTTGATAGAAGACCAACTCGTGTCTGTTTTTTTCCATGAGAAATTCAGAGTCAGGCAGCTAAGTCAACACGTTTAGAAGCACATTTTGCACCCAGTGATCAGGCAAGACACTCCATAAAATCTTTTAAGACTGGGCAAGCAAGTAAGTTTTAAAACACGTTAGGAAATACTGGCACACGTTTAAAGATTATTTAGCAAGTAGCAGGGGGAAGGAAGTTACCTAGTTGCATTTAAGACTGAGGTGAAGCAAGGGAAACCACTTTATTATGGCTGGAGACTAATGGGGGGTAAGAATATTTGTCCTTTCTCTGCAGGTAGTAAAAAATGTATTTACTTTTGTGGGTTGTTAACAGAATGCATAACTAAACAGTAGTAACATATAACATAAACAGATCAGACAAAGGGTATCCGTGGCGCTTGCTCTGCTTTGTTATTGCAGCTGGGACAGACAAGAGGACTACTGTCCTAAATTGCTTCTCATAACCTCATGACATCTGCCAGCATACCTGCTCGTGTCTGTGCTCCCTAACCTGGCTCAGTCAAAACAATCCAGATTAGGAAAGATCTGAAGCCTTTAAACTAACCCAGCTCATCACACAACCACAGTATGTCACTTTATGGTGCCCACATGTGAAGAGGCCTGGCCACCCAACCTATAAAGAAAAACAAATGTGCAACACATTTAAGAAACATTTGCAGATGAAGTTATTCTTGGCAAAGAATTATTTTCTTTTTTATTTTAAAAAGTCAGGAAATCCCCTTTCATATTTTCCCCCTCAATTCATGTCTACAGCGTGTTTGTTTTAATGCACAGCTGTATCTGTGGACAGAAATGCAGCTGATTAACACAAATATTGCCCTATTCAATCCCAAGTGAGCCATTCTTTACGGAGCAACGTGCCTGTCAAACACAGAGCACAAATATCTGAAAAGAACATGTGAGATTTCTGTAGGCATGAACGACTGCTACAGAGAAACTGGTTTTCCATCAGGAAAAAGAAAAACAATATAAAATTTTCAGATAGCACAGTAGCAAGTCACCTGGTCAAGCTGAACAATAAGAGAACTATATACTCAAGAAAAAAAAAAAAAAAAGAAGTTAATAAAAGTCTGGCAGCATTTCACCAGCAAGCCCATGTAAAAAAGAAGGGAGAAAAGTAGAGATTTATTTAAACTTTTTTAAAAAGACCTTTCTTTGCCCCAGCTGTCAAGTCCTAGCCTTCCAAATACTTCGTCAAGGTTAATAGGTTCCAAGGCCCTGGCCACCCTGCTGGACTGATTTTTCAGGCTGAAACAGCTCATTAGTTGCTGTGGAGCCTCATCTTCTTCCCCATCTCCCTCTCACCTCTCATGCATGCTGCAATTACCCAAGCAAAAACAGGTAAGGGAAGTTTGGTAACAAAGAAAATCCTTCCTGGACTTCACGAAACCAGCCCTATTTCATTTGTCAGAGGAGAACACGTGCGCACAGAGAAGGTTTTAAGATTCAGTAACACTTCCAATCAGCTCCAGTGACCTTTGCTCAGTTCCTCCAATGTTGGGTTGTTTTTTTTCCCTACCTGTTTGTTTTTCTCCAACTTGCTTGAAAGCCTACATGTTTTAATGTCTCCATTAAAACTCTTTGGAACCAGCCATGCTCCAGCGGATGCCATCGAGGGCTGTGTTTCACTTGGGAAGCTGGGCTGTTCATCACTGCAGCAGCAATGCAGGTTACAGCTTGATGACCATTCCTGTCGTTAACAGCTGCTTTTAAGCAACTTCTTGCAGATATCTTTGTTTCCAGTACAGGATTTATATGGCCATGGAGGAAACTGGATTCAAGGAACAGGTCTGGGCTAAAAATCAGTCCTGAGTCAGAAGGCGTTCCAGCGCACAGCTCCACAAACACCTCCACTTGCACGCGGGGTGCAGGTTCCTATAGCGGCCCCAACCAGCTCAGGTGCCAACAAGAGCCTCTTTCTTACTCAGAAAGTGCACTTCGGCCCTTTTCTGCAAGAGCTGAGCAAGCACAGGGTATAGGCACCGGCTATAGAAGCAGGAGGGGATGGGAAGAGTTGTGTAAAACAGGTGGAAGACATGCTCCTGCTGTAACCGTGCTTATTTAAGTTAACTGCAACCGCCTCAAGGAGACCTGGCTAGCAACCTAGGGAGGCTGGGGGGGACGGATGGACACATAAACATGACTACAAATTCCCAGTACTGCAGAGATCTACAGTAGATCTTACAGAGATCTTACAGAAGAATCTACAGGTTCTTCAACAGAGATCTCAGATCTCTCTTCCAGGTAATGGCAAACTCACATATGTGTGCCGATTCCTCCTCTCTGGAAGGCTTACAGGTTCTTGTTTCATTATATAATGGTTGATAAGTAATCCATACCGGGACCACGCAGAAAGGAGGATGTTACGACAGACACACTTATTGAGCGATGGTAAGTCAGTCATACAGACACAGTAAGGGTCATTCTCCGTCCTCTCCATCCTCTTCGAATGTGTTTTGGTTTGTTGGGGTTTTTTTCATAAAAGAACAGCCACCACCAAAACTCACAGAATAGATCAAAACAGTAAAAGTACCGTCTTATGCTAAAGTATGACATCTGAGCATCACCAGAAGACTACTGTTCCATCTGCTTCTCTTCTCACCTAGTTATACCTTGCAATAAAATTTAAATCCAGGAATCACAATTTTAGTTCTAGCCCAGAGGAGCAGAAAATATAAGTTTAAAATTAAGATCTATACTATCCTTTGAATTTTAAGGAAAAAAATAAACCCCATATGCATACAGCGTGTTTACTGTACAGCGGTACAGGCACAGAACTGGGCAATCCCAAAGCCTTAAAATCCAGAGGGCAATAAAGAGACAAGCTGTAACTGACTTCAGCAAGCCTGCTTGGGTCCAGAAACAGGAATGCTTTCTCATGCTTAACCTTGGCTGACAGTACTGTTATTCCAGGCAGTTACAGCCAGGACAGGCTGGTACTAGAGCTCTGGACCCATCCAGCAACTGCCTCCTTGCTGAAGGTCACCCCCCACCGGGGTCAGCAGCGGGAGCTGGGAGCCCAGAGCTCCCTGCTGCACTTTCCATACCAGCTACTTCATCCAAACGCACCTTCGCAAGGAGTTTAAAACTAGTATGGACAAGCTGTAGCACAGCAACACCATCAAATGTAAAAAAACTGCAAAACTGAATGAAGGTACCCTATGCCTAGGGTTTTTTAAACACTCATGGCATACTTTCTTACCTAACAGGAGTACCAGACTTGGCAGGAAGACCCTTAATTTAGTATCAAATCAACCCACACAGAGACAAATCTCTTTTCGACCTAGCAAGAAATAATACCACAGCTGATTAAAACTGATCCTGTTAATCTAGTCTTCTTTTTCCTATTTAAATAATTAACCACTGCATTTGTAAAAACTTTGGTTTCAATCAAAGAACCTTAATATTTTGAACTGCTTCACCATTTTTCACCTGTTGTATTTTCTCCACGGTGAAATGTCATGCTTCTCAGACTTTACTAGCAGATTTTGGAAATGGCTGTGAGCTCTTACAAAAATCTAACAGAACATCAAAGTGCATTTCTATTTATCTACGCTTGTAATCTTAATATTAGCTACTCATGTCAGGAAATGATACAGCACCTTCCCCCTTTACGGAATTGAGGCACACCAAGTATATGAAAGATACTTGTAGAAAAGAAGAAGGTTCTTAGATATCAGTACTTAGCTGGTATTTTGTGTGACCATGGCTCAGAAAGTTGGTTTATCTTATAAGTTATACCATCTATAAAAATTACGAATACATAGAGGAAGAACTTTGATGATTTTTCCCTACAAACTTTTTTCTATGCATCTTTAGAATAAGTATTTTTAATTTTTGCCTCTCAGATAGGTAAGGTGAACCAAGGCAATAAATCTTCCTCTTAAAAGGCATGAGAAATCACTACGCATTGTACAGCTGTACCTCCACAGTTTTGATTTGCCCCAGATTAAAAGATTTTGCCACAGGAGGGAAAAAAAAAAAAAAAAAAGAGGAAACAGTGTTTCTATGTTCCATTCTGTGCAATGAACAAATACAATAAATAACAGAGCTTCTTTTCTAAAGAGCACATAAAGTCTAGGCACACTGACGGCAGAATATCCCACGTACATAGAAAAAAAAAGCTTGCGGAGTACAAATGCCAAGATTAAATGCTGTAATTTAGCAGTGATTTCTGACAGTATGCACAGGGGGAGAGAAATTCATCACCAGCACCCATCAGCTTTGCAACTTTCTGATCCGCAGCGCTCCCCGACGCTGACGCAGATCCTTTCAGCCCCAGCATCCCGCACCAAACCAGGCTCCTGCTGGCAGCGTCATTAAACCACCAGCCCCCATCGAGATGCATGCAACTGTTTCACTCATTGAACAGAGATCCCCCACGCGACACTTAGCTGATTTTAAGGCAGTTAATTGGGACACCTTACAGGGCAGGCAAACGTTTACCTTCCTGAACGTTATTCAGTGGGAAGAGCAGCTGCTTAATTGGGACAGCCAATTATTTGGCGAGGCCCTTCACAGCGAATGCTCCAACTTTGCAATTATGCTCCTTTCAGCCCCTAAGAACCTCTGAGCTCTACAGGAACCCAAACAGCCGCCAAACTTCACAGCCTAGAAAGGTTTCAGAAGTGCAGCAACCCCTGTGGAGCTCATCAGCTCTGCAGTGGTCCTTGTGAATGCAGCCTGTTCCCACTCCGGCACTGGCAGGACTGGCACTCATCTAATGAAGAAATAAGAAGTTAAATGATAGGTGCTGGAGTAGTTCAGGAAAATAACACACAATAAATATGTGTTTGGCTATCAAAAAATCACTCTTGACTTCAGAAGAAGAAATGTTCACCGCCCTTCAGGAGTTTTAAGAACAGACATTGGAATGGAGTGACCCTTCAGGTATCCTTAGCAGAAACTTCTTGAGGCAGACTGACAGAAGGATGGAAACTGCAATAAAGGAGGACATAACAAGTATCGAATGAAACAGAAAATGGACTTTCACATAAGGTGACTAAAAGTACCTAAAGACTAAACAGGAAGGTTTTAGTACAAAGTTTCTCAACTGACTGCAAAATTCAGTAAATATTTTCAGACCTCCAAGCAAAAAATACACATAGCAAATTAAGTATGGAGATAATACTTCATAAAAGAGAGGAAGAAATATCCCTTTGGAATACAATCAAGATAAACATTAGAGAAAAGATCTTCTTAGCTAGCTGAGAACTGTACTCTTACAATAGCTTGTCTTTGTGAATAAGTAAGTGTGGACATTAGTTGAATATCATTTTCACAGCTGCTGTACAATAATTTATTATGTTAACACTCAATGCACTCAAGACCTTTTTTTGCGCGCGTTAGTTGCCTCTACAACATTATCTTGCACATACTAAGAGCAGGTACGTGAGGAACGGGTGTGAAATAAGTAGTAAGCTATTAACATCCTAAAACTTTGAATTTCCTTGCTCCCAACAAAGCTGCAGTTTCTGATTTAAGCGAGGCACAGCTGGCTCAGAACCACCTGCCTTAAGCATTGGCACATACACCGAACAAAGTCAATACGAGGTATCTTTCACTGAAAACCAAGCCTTTTTTATTATTATACTCTCCTCAAAAGCATCAGTGTGCCCAGCAAACGACTGAAGAACCCAGATGTGCTCGAAATGTTTGACAAGCAAGCCACCAGTGGAACAAGTCACACCTTTGCAACTCCTCCCGTGCTATCCCCCCATCCCCTGCGTCATGGTGAAGGCTGGAGACCTGGCAGAGCCCCACTGGCGCTTGTACCACAGCCCAGATTGTCAGCACTCAGACCATCAAAACCAGACACGAGTCTCTCCGCTGACTTTAGCACAATGACCTGTAACAGAGACATCTCTTCTGCCACCGGCGCTGACAAAGCAGTAACCTTGTGCAAGAGTAGAGGTCAGTAACGAGGAACTGCTGCAGTCTCTGTAGCTGATCTGCCAGGGATGCTGGAAGGCTTGACTGACGAGGGAGAAATCAATGTGCAAAATTCCTCATTTATTTATGCCTACCATACACTGGAAAAAGGTCTACTAGAACACATCTATTACAAGGCATACAAATATTTTTCCCAGTATATTCTACACTGGTTCCCTCAAGATGAATAAGCTATTCTGGTGACGGTACTTTTACACAAATGACTGCATTTATCCTAGGACATCAATCAGCACACTAATTAAGCAAAGACCCACCTTTGTAACCAGTATGGCAATATAAGGGTGTCCATTTGAGGTGGCTGTAGTCTCCTGTTTAGGCCTTATCTAGCAGGAGAAAGAAAACTATCACCAGACCTTCTGTTGTCTTGGAATTCATTTCTAAAATAAGGGATAAACGGAAACACTCCAGTTTTGGAAAGAAGAAAACCTGTGGTGAAGTGATCAGAAGCCGATGCTTTGTTTCTAGCTCAGTGTCAACAACACAGAATAAAACTAGAATGAGATTTTGGAGATGTTTTTCACAAGCCCTGAAAATAATACCTTAAGCAAAAACCCTGAAAGTCCTTCACAAGAAATCAACACGGAAGCACAAACTTACACGATATTCTCATTTCATAAACAGAAAGAAACAATTCAGTACACAAAAGTCCCTTTCAGCTATCACACCGTCTGGTTTCAGGCATTCTAGTTTAAAGAATATGCCGGGCAATCTGACAAGAAAAACACAGAGGAGAGATTGTTTTTCATTTTCACCCAGACATTTCTGAGAGTCCGTGGGAAGGCAGATTTGACTTTACTGTCAAACGTATGCTGATGCACCGCACCGGCAGACGCATACGGTTGTCCTTTCGGTCACAGCTCTCAAGGTAAAAAAGACGTTCATTAAAAAACACGAAGCAGCTGTTTTTGCTGAATGCTCACAAAGGCAGAATTTGAATTGTTTGAGCAGGTGGAAAGATCTCTTGCTCCTTGAACTTGTAAATTAACCTTTCCTATCTCCAGACACAAAAGATCTAATAACACGCCTTCCACAGTTACAAAACAGAACCCATTTTCTGGCTTTTCCTAGAGCAAGCAGGAAATACAAAGCTTGTCAGAACCTAGCATCATTTAAAAACAATATTCCAACAACAATTTTCCTAGTTTAAGCCAAATAAATATAGAAAGAAACAATTTCCCCTCTCTGTTACCTATTTAACACCATCCCTAGACCCTAGCTGACTGCAAGATGGAAGCAAGATGCAGATGTGCCTTGCCAGCCAGCCCTTCGCAAAGGAAACCCTCCCGATGCAGGGGAGACCTGGGACCCCGAGACCCTGTAGCGACCCCGAGACCCTGTAGCGACCCTGAGAAGTTTCATCAGCCTTTTAGTGACAGGTAAACCAACAGAAAACTATAACATAAGCTAATGCAACAGAAGACAGACACATTAACAAAAGGAAAATTCTTGCCTTCCAACCTTACCTTGGTTCTTCAACAAGAAAACCAAACCAGCTGGCAGTTCTGATAGACTTTCAAAAGACAAATATACTAACAAAACTAACCCAAAGAACTGAGCCACAGTCTCTCCAGAGGCCAGGGAAGAAGCTGAGCCAGGACTGCGTGTTGCCACTGGGTAGCTCTTCGGGGCCGAGGAGTCTCAGGGAGGTCTGCCCCGGCAGCCCCTGGAGCTGGAGTGGCTCAGCATTGCCCTGGAGGAGCCCATGCACGCAGATCCACCCACCTCAAACAGCTCTTTGAGATCCTATCAAAAGGTGAAGATCTACAGACCTGTGAACTCCAAAAAAAAATAAAAATTCTGAAAGCAAGTATAAAAGACTGTTTAGCTACGTTAAACCTAGAAGTGGTGGAGAGCAGTGAGAAAATGGTGGGATTGCTGTTCACCATCTTTCCCAGATAAAATTTAAGATTTTTGTACAATGAAAAATAATGTTTCTTTACAGGGACTTGCACTAAAAATAGAAACATTTGCACTGTAAATATTTAGTTCGTAAATGAGAATTTAGAATTCAGTAATTTCAAGGAGTCTTGGGCTGAAACTAGACAAGTGAGCTGCTACCATGAATTTTTCACTCAGTACAGTCATAATCAAATCTGTTTCTTATCTTTCAATAGAAAACTGGGAGAATTCTTCTCCTTATCTCCCTATACATCCTGAATACAGGAAGTGGAGAAAGATTTTCCCTATCTTAAACTGAAAACCCTAGGAACACACCCACTTCTCCGTGGCAGGAAAGCACGGTCATACATCCCAATCACGTCACCCACTGCACGAGGGAGAAATCTGCCATTTGGGGTTCTGGGCTCTTTCTTACAAGTAAAAATACAGTAATCCCATTGTACATCGCTGTGCAAAATTTTGAGGTAAGAACCGCATACAGGGTACTACACAGATACAGCAACTACACTCACATTCAACAGAATTTGCTGGTATAACTATCCCAGCAATCCTTAATGCAGATGCACCTTACAACAATAAACTTTTTTATCCAAGACACTTAACTTTGTTTTACTGGATTGAGTCAGGGCCCAATCAATTCCCTGAAGCAGCTCATGATACTATCAAGTGGGTACCTGTGCTAAAAAATGAGCAGGCAGGACAGCACTGCCAGGGACATGAGGAGAAAAAGGATTAAATTCACTGGGAGAACTATCAGGGAGATGCTCTCTCTTCCATCAACTGAAACCAGGGAACAGCATGTTCAGCATCATGAGATCCTTCTGCAATTTTCTCTCAGTGAGATTATTTAAAAAAATCATTCCAAGTGAGTCTGTGATCAGTAAAACATCTCTTTGCTATTTGGGCCTCTCAGTACACTATTACCAACTGGATCATTTTTATGTTCTTGGTTCCCGACTCCTCCGAGGAACCCTAATGAACTTTAATGCTCCTCCAAACCAAGCTGGCTCTCACCCTTCATATCACATTTCAGGCATTCTACTAAGTTGTTTTTTATAGTTTCCATCCTGTTGTTTCATATGCAAATCAGACTTACTCATATGTAACCATCATTCCTTAAGTTGTGGTGTTGGTTTTTTTTTTTTAAATTAAATGAATTTGCAATGTCATTTAGGACTTCAGCACATTTTTAGTTCAGTCCCTGTCCTTGTGATTTGTTTATCAGTTTGTTGATATGGAAACCAACCTGATGCCCTCAGTAAGGAACACGCAGGCAAGCAATTCATTCATTTCACCTTCTCTGAAATGGCTTCATTTGCCTTGACTGTCGTGTTGGCTTTTTTTTCTTCTATACTTTGATCATCCACTAGACTCACTAAATCACTTACTCTCCTGTAAGGAAGCAGCATTCACCAATTAGTCTTTTCATACTAGAAAATTACCAAAAATAAGGCCTTATTTTTAACCCATCAAAAGCTACATGATGTCACTACAAAATAAACCAAAAAAAAAAAAAAAGAAAAAAAGAGAGATTGCTCTGTAGAGAGTAAAAGGAGTAGAAATAAAGGGACATAGTGTAATTAACGCATAACAAGACAGGCTACATTACACTGGAGATTTGGTTAGAGCCCGAATTCTGGAGATACAAACCCAGGTGGGCTTGGCTTTTATTGAGAAGGAGGAATGTTTTTACAGAGAATTTAGAAAGGCCTACTAAATGCAAACTGAATACTGGCCAAAGGCTTCACACTTGGATGAAATAAATACCCCTTCATTTTTATATTGGAAATATTATTGTCAAATAACTGAGATGCCTGAGACTTCACTCAATCTTTTTCTTGGTTAGAATTGGCAATAAAGGAAGTACGACCACTTTTACTTTTCCATTCTTAATTTAAACAGTTCAATGTCAAGTACTCAAATTCAATTTTAATGGAAAAAGTGGCTATGCATTCTACAGCAACTATACTTTTAGTATTTATGCACCCAGCATTCTGAAATTAAAACTCAATTAAAACAGCTTTAAATCCAAGTCATTAGCATTTCTCCCTACAAGCTTCTTGCAGGTCATTCACCTGCTCTTCTGGTGAGAGCCAATGTCAACCATCCACACCGAATACAAATCACTTCTGGCATAGAGATGCACTGAAAGGGGGAAAAAATTCCCAAATCCTCCCCCAAGGACAGGTCTCGCTCACAAGACACTTTCTAACAAGGAACAAAGAAAATGCCCACCAAACTATTACACTAAGGGTGGGAGGAGGGAACTCAAGTATGCTTCCAATCACTCAAAAGTGTAAATTTAAAATTTTCAGCTCAACTCTGAATTGCTTCATAAGCAAAAAAAAAAAAAATAATGAGAAAAGACAAAGTGCTGATCATTTGCCATCAGCTCACAGAATCTAAAATAATTTTACTAAATGCCATTAAAAAAATACAGTCTATTTACAAACAAGTAGCTCTTCCCTGTTTTCACCAGAGCATCTGGAAGAAGATACACAAAATTAAAAAAAAAAAAAAAAAAAAGAAAAAAGGATCACATTTTGAACAATTTAGCTAGATAAAACTGCAAGTTTTGAAACTTAGCTGGTGCTTGGGAAAGGGAGTGGGAAATGGGTACTACAGAAATGATACAAGGATGTACTGATAAATGTTTTGGGAAAGGGAAAGGTACATTTATTCAGCAACAATGTGGGGAACTACTTCACATACGAATAGCTTCTAGAAACTTGCACATCTTATTTAAAAAACAAAGATTTTGAAAATCAGCAAAAAACCAGTTTTCTTACTGCAAAACTCTGATGTTCACAAAAGCAGAAAGTAAGATTCCAGCAATAATTTGCTTATTTAAATAATGTTGCTTTCCTGCCCAATAAACTCTCTACTGATAAAGCTGATCTGTTTGTTTGCAGTTGCTTCTGCCAGAGACCCAGCACCTCAGGGCTGCCACTTTTCCACCTCTCCTGCATCAATGCAGAAGGCATAGTTGAGTGACTAAGGCAGCAGGGACCAACAACTCCTCTCCTTACACCTACTGGCTGGCTACCTCCGCACGAATAAATGCACTTCAGGTCCTCTCTGAAGAATACGTGTCTCTCTTTTCCCTTATATCTCACGCAGGGTCTCCAAGCATCTCAAGCAAGCTAGCTATTGCCAGCTCAGGCAGAAGAGATTAGCGCCTCTCAGCCCAGAGGCCGTATCATCTGGCCCAGGTTTTGTGAAGCATGGAGGATCTTCTTGAGCTGTGCCAATCCCAAGAGGGTAAAAAGAGATGTCAGTGACAAGACAAGCAGCAGAAAAATGTAGATACATGCAGAAGTCCCAAGTATAGTGCTGATACTGAACAAGCCCACCTAGGAAAATCCTATTAGTTTCTGTTTTCAAAATTATACATTTTGCTTGGGGTTTACCTCTGATTCCAAAAAAGGTAGCCAAAGTCAACATTACGTGGCACAGTTCAGAAGAATGCAACACTAGAGGGTATTAAGCAGTAAGAAACCACACAAACATAACACAAAAACACAAGATCTGTCTGATTCAAAGCTTTTCCTTACAGAAAAACTCATAAAACTATTTTGGAGCATTTTAACAATGAAATCGTTATTTCCATTTAACTTGCAAAATCAGCTGTCCCGGTAAACAAAGCACTAACCACATATAAAGTAAATTATATGTTAATAAATGCAAAACAAACATAAGAAAAAACCTCAGACACAAATAGACATCTTTTCTAGATCTAAATATATTGTGATTTTACAGTTCAGTACTTTAAAGACTCATGTTATCAGAGATCTTTCTAGCATACAACTGTGTTGTATTAGAAAGCTGGTAGTCTCTCTTATCCAGCTATAAAACACTGCCCAATTTTCCATGTAGGAACAGAAAATGGCAACTTTAAACATGTGATTTAATCTGACATTGTATCTGTTGCTGTGCTTTCACTCTCTACAGTTCACCTGTTAAAAATTTGCAGGAAAAAAAAAAAAAAGCAGAGAAAATAAAGAGTTGGGAACACAAAACTTGTTGGGAAAACAAAAACCCCCACCAAGTTACAGCTTGTTCAAAAGAGATCAGTGTCTGCTACATTTGTGATGTTAGTAACACCGTTCTTTCTGACCACTGACGTGCAACAGAAGGCGCAGTTGAGTGACTAAGGCAGCAGGGACCAACAACTCCTCTCCTTACACCTACCTCCGCACGAATAAATGCACTTCAGGTCCTCTCTGAAGAATACGTGTCTCTCTTTTCCCTTATATCTCACACAGGGTCTCCAAGCATCTCAAAAGCAAGCTAGCTATCGCCAGCTCAGGCAATAGCTAGTGGGTTTCACCCCTTTTTCTACTACAGGAATTGCTCTAAGTGGGAAGGCTGAAAGGATACAAATTGTCTGTCAAATTTCTTGCTGCTCAAACTACACTTAATCACTGGTGCTCTCCCACTGTTCTCACTATATCCCCGTTACAGCCAAGAGCAGAGTTTGAGTTCTTGGTATTACACTATTCCTCTCCGCTACTACTTAACTCTAACTTCAGATAGGAGTTTCTTAAACTGACTGAACACTGCATCCCTTCACCATCAACCCAAGTCCGCCAAGCAACTGTGTATCACTAATAAATTTGGAAGCAGGACAGCTTTACTAGCCTTTGATTTGAAGAGGACAAAGCATTTTTACTCCAAAACTCTTCCAAGAGCCACAATTACAATCTTAAGGGTGGAAAAGATTGGAGTGGGAAGATAGCTTCATTACTAGAGGCAGCACCGAGCACTACTGCTGACAGCCTGGGACTTGTGTCCAAGCCATGCATAATTTACAGGTTTAGCTGTGCATGATTTCTGTCCCAAGGCAAAGTGCGATTAATTCATCTAGGGTCTGGGTTTTCCTTTAAGCTTACATTTTCCAAGGAAATGCAGTAACGAGCGCATACAACCTGACCCCTCCAAGTTTTCCATCAGCCAGCACTCAGAATAAAATAAAAGAAAGTGAAATCCCAGATTATGTATGCGGACATATGGATAATCTTTTCTCCCAAGAGCTAAATTTATGTATACGTCAGGGATGCACTCAAATCTCAAGCGCAACAATTTCTGAAAACTATCTGACTGTGAGCATGTCCAAAAAAATTGTATTTTGCTCCAAATTTAATTTATTCCTTTCATATCAGGTCCAATTTAGCCTGTCCATTCTGTGGTCTGCTTCAGATAACAATACTTTCTTTTGTTATAAGTCACGAACAGTAATCCCTTCATGCTTGTTATCCAATTTTACCAAAGGCTTTTATCTCCTTTATTGACAATTACTGTTTAACCGCTCTTCTCTGAACTGAACGTAACTGTAATAGAACAATCTCCGGTTCTGTAAACGACACCCCAAAAAATAGTTTGGAATTACCACTGAGGACAAAAATATGTTTGGAAAAAAACTAATTAGAAAAAAGAAATTAGAACAAGAGAACGGAGTTATTCTAATAATAAACAGAAGTAGTGGGAACAGTAAGACTTTCCCCCCAAGTGTGTAAGAAATACACGTGGTGAATTTACTCAGGGGAAACGTAACTCTTCATAACCTTGCTCCTGTGGTTTTTGTGGAGTGCATTGTGAGCTGCCGGAATCGGTTGGTTTTGCACCCTGGTAAGAGTGAGGAGGACCCAGACAGAGCAGGGAACACAGATTCAATGGCACCTGACACCGACAGCTTGACAGAACCAGACCAAATGCACCAAAGGTATAGCCAGACCAGAAGGATTTGCATCCAGCTCTGAAGTCCCCAACATAAGAACATGGACCTCTTGGAGTGAGTCCAGAGGAGGGCCACGAAGATGATCAGAGGGCTGGAGCATGTCTCCTGTGAGAAGACAGAGTCGGGTTTGTTCAGGCTGGAGGAGAGAAGGCTCCAGGTAGACCTTATGTACCTCTAGTATAGTAGGCCTTCTAGTACCTAAAGGGGGCTACAGGAAAGATGGAGAGGGACTTTTCATCAGGCAGTGTAACAAAAGAATGAGGGGTAATGGTCTTAAACTGAAAGAGAGAAGATTTAGGTTAGATATTAGGAAGAAATTCTTTCCTGTGAGGGTGGTGAGACACCGGAACAGGTTGCCCAGAGAAGCTGTGGCTGCCCCATCCCTGGAGGGGTTCAAGGCCAGGCTGGATGGGGCTTGGAGCAACCTGGTTGGTGGGAGGTGTCCCTGCCCAGGGCAGGGGGGGTTGGAACTATATGATCTTCAGGGTCCCTTCCAACTCTACCCATTCTATGACGCCATTATATGCTCTGTTACTTGAAAAGGGAAATAAAGGATTATTTACCCATTACCCAACTAACTAAAAATCCAAGAAAATAGGCACTGCAGCTTTTCACAGCATGGGGAAAAAAGTGGACTTACCACCAGCAGTAGGGCTAGCCCTCGCTGCTGAAAGCTTCTTCTAACCAGCCCCCTTCCTACATCAATAACAATGCCAATCCCTAGCTCACAACTCAAATTTGAAGAAAGGAAGTGGGGGCCTTGAGGTAATTTTTTCACCTTGAGTCTAATTGTCTAATGTCTTCATTCAGTATCAACTGAATGAGCTGACATAACTACCTGAGAAAGGGCTTCTCCAGGCCAGCAAGAATTCATTCTGTCAACAAGTCTTTTTCTAGGGTAGGAACTTGAGCCATATTCAATCCTGTGCTCTGTACTCAAGGAAGCAAAGAAGCTGAAGTTCCAAGTAATACATAAAATTACAGGGTTATACATATTGATGGCTTTATTATTGCCTTATAATTTTCAGTATGAAAATCTTTTTTACTCAGAACCCTTCACTGTTTCTCTATGTTGGGCTGCAACACCTGATAGAAGATTTTCTGAATTGGAAACAAATGCTGTATCAACCATAAGGACCTCTATTAAAAGGAAAAAAATGAAGAAGTAAAAAAAAAAAAAAAAAAGAGTGTAAGGTTTCAATTTGCTTCATAGATAAAAAAAATATTTTAATGGAGATGAAATACAAAGACACTTGCCTTCATCACAGCTTTATCAGAAGCAGTGCTTTAATGACTGCAAGAGGCTAAAATATATGCAGGTCAGTCTTGTGTTACTGAATCAAGGTCGATGTCCACTAGGGAGCCTCCAGCGCAAGAATTGCTGCGAAGCTCTAGTTTCTTGAACTGGAACAGGAGAGTGACCCTTTTGCTCAGTCTTTTACACCACATTAAGAAATTCTCCAATAAACTCACATTTACACTGTTTTGTTTTTAAACTTGATTGTTAAACAATGGCCATTTTTCCAAACAAGAATGTACATTTTTGCCTCCTTCCTTTTTACGGTCCATAGAAGTGATTGTGCTCACCAAGTTTGGCACTGAAACAAATCATTATTTCTTCTAAATAATCAGAGAGTCCTTCAGCATTAATCACCAGGTCCAATTTTAGAACCCAATTCCAAAGGATGAGCTCAGCAGCTGGGAGAGAGGTGGAGAGAAGTGCCTTCCTGCAGAGGTTACAGTACTGCTCTGACTCAGCCCAAAGAGAAAGCCACCCTTCTCCAGGGACTGCAATGGGAGCTGAGCTGGGCAGGTGGGTAGCTACGTATGGCATGGGAGTATTTCCCCCTCAAATATTGTTTTCTGGCTAACTTTCAGACAGAAAATTTTGGGGGTCCAGGTCAGTGCAAGAAATAAGGCTTGCTCAGCTTGGCAAGAACTCAACTTTCACTTACGGCCCAACAAGAGAGGTTACTATGTGGGTTTTTTTGTTCTCTTCAGAGGCAACCAGTCACCTCTCCAAACTGATGTCAAGAGGCAGTTATAACTAAGACTAAACAAAGGCACCAACTCCTGCTATTTAAGGAGGGACATCATCTCCTCCTCTTGTAGGTAGCTCCTCCTAAAGAGATATGAAACTTCTGTCAAAGCAGAGACTGGGGGTTTTTTCCAGCGCAAAGAACAAGAAAACTTTTTCTAAGTTATTTAAATAAACTTTACCCACACTAACTATCTGTTACCAAAAAAAAAAGTTAGTACCAGAGATCTATGTGCTGCTTTTTCTGTTGTGCATTCCCTGCAATGAACTGGCATCTGCCTGAGCCCTCTCCATTAGCCATATTTCTGTGGCAAGACACAACCACTCTAACGTTGACTAATGTGCAAAACCTATGGGGAAGAAAAGAACAAAACACACCAAACCCCCCCTAAAATACAAGTTTCTCCGTGAACACTGGAATTAAGAAAGCTTGGTCTTTTAGAGAGGCATGCCATGGCTAGATTCCTTGAGGTCTTATGAGAAGAGGCACTGAATGAAGCACGTCCAGCAGCTACAGCGTCTGGAATGGGTCTGTCCCATGGGCGTCCTGTTACAGACCCACACGATGCCACCAGGCTCCCACGGAGAGGTGAAGCTGGAGCCCAACTTGACTGAAATTGAGCAACAAATTGCAAAGACCAAATTGGGATTTATTTTCCAACTTAGGCTCAGATACCTACAGTATTCACACATCTTACACATTAGCTAGAAATGATGTTTGCCCCTAATTTTTACAATATTTTCAGCTTCTAGATTCATCAATTTTGTGTGTGTGTGCTCATTGCTAGCTTAATGTAACCCCGTCTCATTCACTCAGTGTAAAGAGCTGTGAACATTGCTCTTCTGAGCTACACAAACCTCAGACACATAAACCTATAACCTCAGAGGAGCTAATTAAGAGTACAGCAAAGTTCTGCAGCAACCCTTTTCCTTAGCACTCGTACACATGACCCAAGGTCAGGAGTGAAAAGTGAGCCCCATCACCGCTCTCCCATACTTGTAACATGCTTTGGCTTTTAATCACATTGGCAGAGGTATCAAGAGACACCAAACATCCATGGCATGAAACACGTGGACAGCTAGACAGCTAACAGAGCTGTTGAGAAAGCTTCTTGCACAGAGAAGGATTAGCTCTTGTAGTACCACTGAAGGAAATGGTCGCTGTGGTTTGGGCTGCGTTGGCCAATGACAAGAGGACAGATGCTCTTCCCCAGCTCTCGCTCCAAGGAGAGGAAGAAGAAAGATTTAGGAATTTAGGAAAGAACTACCACCTGTAGAAGCAAGAACACATCCTGTGCTGGAAGGTGACGGAGCAAGAATATCTACCAAATGATAACAAGGGTCTGTTAAGCAACTGTGTACATCTCCTCTTTTGCATCTGCTCACATATTTAAAGATAATATGCCTTTCACAAAGCAAGCTGCTTAGTATTCAGACAAAGGATGAACAAATCAGAGGGTGAATTGGAAGGTTGCTGGCTGCAATTTAATGACAATGCTTTTGACAAGCAATAAAGAAAAATGCTTTTGCATTTTGTGATGTGGACTTCAATACGTCACCATGAAAATCAAACCTTTAATAGGGGTAACATGAACTTGGAAAGTGCCTTAATTTGTAGTAACTTCAGAGAACAAACACTATTGAGCAAAAATTAGAAAACTGATAGACAATTTAGTAACTTTAAAAAATGAAAAAAAAGATTGCCTGTGTGGAAACAGTTAATGGATAATTGTTTTTCCTAGATAATAACCAGAACCTACAACCAAGGCTCTACAGGCCAACCAGCACAGGAAGCTAAAACTTCTGACAAGGGGGAGAGAACCCATCTCTCCTCAGCTGCTCTGTTCCTGTCTCCTAAAATAAGTTGTTTGTTTTTTTTTTTCCCTCCTCTATATTCTTATCACCCTTGTGCCTTCTAGGGTCTGTAAGACGGGTATTAAAATTCTGGTGACGCAGACCCATTACTCCTACCTTCCATGTAGGCAATACCCAGTGTAGCACAAACCATAGTGCCAAGATGAAGAGTTGACAAAAGAATGAAAACTGGGGATGTGGGAAGAGCAGTACTGTTTCTTTTTCAGTAAGTGTCCGGCTCTCATCTAAGTCTTGCTATAATCGATGAAAAAAAACCCAAAGTTTACAAGTTATCAATGAAGTGGAATAATATTTGCTAGCAACATTTGAAACTGAAAGATCTACCTGGATAGAAACACCCAAGAAGAGTGAGAAAACCACAGCACTACCGGCAGCTGGAAGTGCTCAACCATTTTACCAGCGTACAAGCCAGCTACTGTGGGACTGCAGCAGAGCTGGAAGCTCAAGGCTCCAACCATGCAAACCAGGGTGACAAGTTGATGAAAAGTTGTCAAAACATATGTTTCCACAAAACATTTCTATTTTGATGAATCAGCATTTTCTACAAAAATAAACTATCAGATAATTCCACACCAATTTCAACTAGCTGAAAATCCTTTAATGAATGCCTTTACTCTTACTTCACCATTAATGCAGTTTATATAATTAATCTCCCCAAATTAAGGCAGCAGATCAGCACCTCTGTTTCTTTATAAACAGTTCAGGGGCACATTAGCACTATGGGTTTCATTTTGGGGATGCTGCAATGGAAAGGAGTGCTTTTATCACAAACATTCCTTGAGTCTGTCTCGGCCTCCCCCAAAGTGTTCGCAAAAGTGTTTATACTTATTCTAGGCTTTGAAACGCATTTTTGCTTTTTCCTTTCTCATTTGTCTAAATTGTTTGACAAGCAGTGCTGTTATAATGAACGTGCAACAGCACAGCTGCTGCTTAATATGTTTTAAAACACAATCACAGAAAGCTGGCACGGCCTTGGCCCTAGACCTACACCTTTCAGGCAGACAGAACGTCAGTGCCTCTTCCAGCAGGGATCTGAAGGAGTGGGAGAAGGGCAAAGGACAAGCAGAGAAATAACCCCCTGCACCAGGACAGGTTGGGGGCTGACTTGCTAGAGAGCAGCTCTGAGGAGAAAGACCTAGGAGTCCTGGTAGATAATAGGATGACCATGAGCTTACAATGGGCCCTTGTGGCCAAGAAGGCCAATGGCATCCTGGGGGGCATCAGGAATACCGTGACCAGCAGGTGGAGGGAGGTCATCCTGCCCCTCTGCTCTGCCCTGGGGAGGCCCCAGCTGGAGCACTGGGACCAGTTCTGGGCTCCCCAGTTCAAGAAGAACAGGGAGCTGCTGGAGAGGGGACAGCAGAGGCTACATAGATGATGAGGGGCCTGGAGCATCTCTCTTATGAGGAGAGGCTGAGGGACTTGGGTCTTTTTAGTCTGGAGAAGAGAAGGCTGAGGGGGGATCTGACCAATGCTTATAAATACTTAAAGGATGGGTGTCTTTTTTCAGTGGTGCCCAGGGACAGGACAAGAGGAAAGGGGCACAAACTTGAATAGAAGAAGTTCCACCTAAACATGAGGAGGAACTTCTTTCCTGTGAGGGTGGCAGAGCCCTGGAAGAGGCTGCCCAGGGAGGTGGTGGAGTCTCCTGTGGAGACATTCAAAACCCGCCTGGACACGTTCCTGTGCAACCTGCTCTGGGTGGACCTGCTCTGGCAGGGGGGTTGGACTAGATGATCTCCAGAGGTGCCTTCCAACCCCATGTGATTCTGTGAGAACTGTGTTGTGCTCACAAAACAGCTAAGTAACATAAAATGTCTTGAAAAAGAAAGTTATGGCAGGAATAGCAATTTGCCCAAGATTTCTTATCAAAACAAACAAACAGAAGCCAAAACCACAACACAACACACAAAGAAGAATCAGAAACAAAATCCTCAGTCATCCATCCCTTGAAAAATGTTGCAGTAAGCAGTGTATTTGCTCCGTGCTACACAAATCATTCATTCCACCCACCTATAGTGATAATGCAGACTGAACTGCTACCAAAACTCTTGTCTTTTTAGACACATTACACCACTGAACGTGCGATGCTTTTGTGAAGTTACATGCTTGTAACTATTGCCACTTCATGGCATAGAGACTTCAACTAAATAAACATTCCTTACCTCAAGAAGTGAGGTCTGCAAGCTTGGATGATGCAACCCAACCATACCATTTTCTACACACTGACTTTACTTGTGTAAAATATCTGTTGATGTTTTAAGAAGAACGACCCCGCTGCCTGGATGCCTGTTACTTGATATCATACCCTGATTTGCTTCTAAACACAGCAGTTAAGCTTTCATTATATCAAGAGTTACACACAGAAACCTTCCCTTTGAGACACTGCCTATTTATCTATGCAAGTGGTTTGAGAGCTTTTAACTTTAAATTAAATGGCATCTGACCCTCAACTAAAATATCCAGTTGCTAGGTTTCCTGACTCCATACTACCTCCCTTCCCCAGGCTACATTTAGCCCTGTGCTACACTGAAAACTCACACAGCTCATGCCCTTAGAGATGACAAACTATCAATGAAAGCGTTTGCCCACTTTAGGCTTTGTGTAGTGTTGTGATTTTTAAACTATCATCTATACGCTTAATGACGGAGGAGAAATATTTCCCTTATAAACAAGGCCAGACATATTCTACATCCACCTTTATGTTGTACAACATCAATAGCCTTCTGCAGAGCAAATATCTTCTCCCCACACAGCTCTCACTATGGTTTAGTTGGGAGAAGAGCCGCAGCGACGTAACACAACCCAGCCGTGTGACTTGCAGCACCGCTACCACCACCCCAGACCCTGTGCAACCTGCCCCTGCTTGCTCAGCTGCGGCGCCGGGGGAACCTGCTTAGCACCACGAGCTGACAAGACCAAAACACTTGGCTACAATAGTTTTTGCCATCTCCAACAATCAGAACACACAAGACCCAGAGGAAAAGGGAGGCGCTTTGCATTTCTTAAAGTCACCGTCTTCAAACCGCCCTGGCTTTGACCCAAGTCTGCGAACATGAGCATTTTGAACAAGGTCCCTACAGCCTACACAGACCAGATCCGGCCATCTCGCACGTGAAACTGTTGAGTCAGTTCTACTCAGCCAGAAAGAGTCAGTCAAGTGGTTCTGTGCCATGGGCACCCATACAACCCTGCCCACCAACTCACCAACCAAGTGCACGAGACAACGGAGGCCTCCAAGCCGGCTTTGGTTCCAGCCTAGCAGCTACTATTTCTGCGTGTTGGTGTACACATTATTCACACAATCATTCCACAAATCAAACAGTGTTCTACTTAGAATCACAGAACAGTTCAGGTTGGAAGGGACCCTGAAGATCATCGAGTTCCAACCTCCCTGCCCTGGGCAGGGACACCTCCCACCACACCAGGTTGCTCCAAGCCCCATCCAGCCTGGCCTTGAACCCCTCCAGGGATGGGGCAGCCACAGCTTCTCTGGGCAACCTGTTCCAGTGCCTCACCACCCTCACAGCAAAGAATTTCTTCCTGAGATCTCATCTAAATCTCCCCTCTTTCAGTTTAAAACCATTACCCCTCATCCTATTGCTCCAACTTAAGTGTTTCTATGCAAAAAGCAGCTAATTATATATATGTAAAGAATCACCAACTAAATCACTATCTATTAATAAATATCTTAGTACAGTACATTTACCCCACTCAGTCACCGTGGAAATTGTCACAGGCTGGGGAAGACAATTTCCTGAATGCATCCACTCAGTGTTACCATTAAAATGCCAATTCAATTGAATGGTATTTTTCTTCTGTCAGCAACAAGAGCTTGTCTGTGGGATCATTCAGCTTGCTTCTGCTGACACGTTTTGCCCACTCTTATGCTTCTGAAGAGATACAAAGGAAAATAAAAGAACCGCTTCTCTAAACAAATTCATCCAATGCGCTCCGAAATATGTCAAGAGTGACATAGACACAACGCTACAATGCAGATTAAAGGCTGAAAAAGCAGAGGAACTCTTAAAAAAAAAGTGATTGGCAAAACAAAAAAAAAGTTTGCTTCATTTTATAATAGGCAAAACCAACTCTGGTTCCAATACGAGAAACAGTAGTAAAACATTTTGATTGCAAAGAAGTGGTAGAACGGAGAAAAACCAGAGCCTGATGTTCCATGTGTTTTTGTTGAAAACACTTTATCAAGCCACGTAGTCCTCACTAGCAGTCATTTTTATTTAAGTTAGAACCTTCTATTTTTCCACTCCACTGTCATACCTTCCCACTTCAACCGTTAGCATAGTGCTAGACAAAATTCTGTCAAACCTGTGGAGAGAAAGACTAAACGAAAACCGAGTTCTGAAAGAACCCATAGAACTCTTCCACTATTAAACCACAGTTACCCTTCCTGAAGGACAACTCTGCCCCAAACCAGAATGCTGCCCATGCCCATTACTGTGTCTGAATTCCCTGGCTGACCACAGAGAATTTAGGTTTTTGAGAAGAACTTCAAGCACCTCGAATCCTAAAGAGGGTAACAAATATATCCATGAAAAAATGTCTTGGATAAATGCGACACTTAAGCTCTGAAATAAAATTGGGCAAGGCCATTCTTGTCAACAGTTCCTATTGCTGAAACACTGAATAGAGTGTTGTAATCAAATTAACTATATAACAGGGCATGTGAATTGCATAACTCAGCCTACAAATGTCTAGGTGGAGATTGCACCAGGCAATAAATTACCACTTTATTAACTTACGTGATTTCTTGTTGTACATAGAAACACCACTACCTTAAAACAGTGTTGTCTTCGGTTATGCAAAACAGGGTAATTCTAGGTGAAAGAAAATGGTTGAAGGCCAAAAGCTTTGTTCTGTACATAGTTTGCCTACAACTTTTTTGTGGACTCCCTGGATACAACAATTGTTCATACCATTTTATGATTTTGGAGCATTTAGATGTTTTTAAAGACTGACAACTCTACAGTTAGGCACACAAAGAAAACACCAAACTATCTCTGTGAAGATTAATACACAGCTCTCGACAGTATTGAGAAAATAGATGCCAGAACTTAGTGACTTCATAATTCCAGAGGGACAGGCTGAAATGAAGAAACAAGTCATGTAACGTCTTCAAAGTCAGTCATAAAAAGGCTAACCGTTCCCATAGATTTTTCTTATTGTTTCTAAAAAAAGGAGCCAGAACTTTTCCATCAGAAAAACATTAGTCAAGCACTCACTGAACATATGTTTGACAAGCTGTGTCTTACGTTCATGTGAACTTCTTGACCATGGTCACACCAAAGGAAACTTATCCGGAAGCAACAGAGAATGATAAAAATGGCAAGTTTAATACTTCACCGGAACGGTGAATTTGCCAGGAAGATGCACGTGCAAGAGAAAAAGGCAGCCATTCTTTTCATGAAAAATAACAAAAATCATCAAGCATAAAATTAATCTGGCACGTGTTCTCACTGCCTAGCTTGCGCATTTTTCAAATTCTCAGCAAAACTCCATTTTATTAACCAGATTTGGCATATACTTACATAGGGGAGAGCGGTCACCCCTTACACTGTTTTAAACATGATTTTGGTCTTTCTTTATTTAACAGATAAAAATACATAGAGTAAGCTTATTCATATCCTTTACCATCTCAAGGCAAAACATTTGACGTTAATATTCAGCACCCCCTGAAAAGAAGTTTTATATAAAGCCTAGGTCCTGCATTAAGAAAACAATCATTTCAGTCTGGATACTGGAATGCCACAAACTCTCTTTGTGCAAAAACCACTGTTGTCTACCTAAGCAGCATACTCCACACTGCTATGGCAAAATAACAATTAATGCTGTGATTTTATCTGTTTGAGCTTCACGGTCAACCACAACAAGCCAGCCTGAAAGACCAGGCAGTTCACAAGACGGATTCTAAGAACCATCTTTAAGACACTTTGGAAAAGAGAACTTCAGAAAGAAAAACACTTAAAAGCCACAGCCCCAGAGGATATGCTTAATGTTTACATTATATACATTCCCTCAAAAAGCTGAACATAAAGCATACTTTGAAAACTGAAAGTCGGGGAAGTGGATGGTGTACGTGGTGGGGGTAAATATTGTGGAGAGGGAGAGGAAAAGAGAGAGAGAGAAAGAAAGGCACAATTAAATAATCTTGATAAGCATATGGGCTTTTTAAAGTCTCATCTTCCTCCACTTCAAAATGCAAATATTTGCTTCTAACTATAATTTTTAATGCAGAAACATCACTGAGTACAACTATTTTCACAATACTACTGACTTTTCCATTAGTACAAAAGGAATTTTTTTTTTTTTTTAATATATTCACTTCATAAATCTACTTTATAGCTGACTGGCTCTGCAGATCCTTTCATTGGCACAAAAGAATATTTTTTTTCTTACTTGAACAGGCAGTTGTGAATTCAGGAATGACAATCCCTAAACAAACTCAGTCTCGGAAATCAATAGAAGAGTCTTACGCCAAATAATTCATGAGTAGGAGCCTAAGATTAGACTTCTTAATCCGTTATGTGACAGGCAGCACTCAAGTCAAGGTTTAAGTAACAAGTAACTACCATAGATGACCTTCTACTTGATTTCAGGAGCGTTCTCTTTAAGCCTATTTAATTTTCAGGGTCACGTTCTTTCCTTTAGTCTAGTTTTAAATATAGGACTTCTGCTAGTCTATAAAAGAGCTGTCAGGCAGCTTTCCCCAGTATGACAAATTTTACTTGTCGTTTTCATAAAGTTACTTTTAAGGCATCTTCAGAAGTTTCTCTCTCCTCCATATTCTCACCCTTCAAAAAAACCCATACTGTTCGCTACTTCAGTCTCTCAGCTCCAGGACCGCGAACTGCTAAGTAAGTATTCAGCCTGGGTCCTCCAAAATGTTCCAATACGCTTTTAATTTTGAATGAGCAGTCCTGTCAAGATCAACGCAGCAGTCACAAGTAACACGTGCTGATGAGGGTCACCAGATAGAAGTCCTAAGGCTTTAGCCTCAGGAAGATCCGCACCCAAACCAAGTTTTTTTTTTTGTAACTCCATTCAGGTTTTAATGGGTCGACTTCTGTAACAGATTTCAGGCACTTCTGATCTGTAGATCATTTGGTGTATGTACTGGTAATATTTACACTGGTGAACTCTAGAGATAAAATATGCATACACACACTCAGATATGTCAGCAGCCACACGCATGCACATGTGAGTGAACATAATGTAGTCCACCATCTTTACAAAGTCACATCTCTTTTATTCAAAGTTTTGGCTGAGGTTATGTATTTCTAGGTTGCCACATGTCAAATTCTCTAAGGAAGCTTTTAATCTGTCATTTATAAGGAGGATGAAGGGAAGGGGCACGATGCTTTGGGAGGTTTTACAAACCATGAAGGTGGATGGGAGAAAGAGTCCCAGACTACGCAAATTCACAGTCTGTCTCATGTTGTGTGTTTTGGAGAACCATAGAAGACAACTAATACTTTCACAGCCACATGAGAAATTCAGTTCATAAGATTTCAACTTCAGATTACTAGCAGTTGTTTGCAGAGGGCCAGGCTTCAAAAGGAGCAGAGTGACAAAGAACTTAAATAGGAACCAGAGCTCAAAAATCCTAATCTTCCCACCCTGTTGCACGGGTGGCCCTTTGGCATCTGTAATCCTATTCTCACTGAAGAAAATGGGAAGACTTTTGTCTCTGTACAGCCTCCAGATGACCATAAAGCCTATCAAAACTCAAAAATCACAGAGCCTTTCTTCCAGTTGTTGTTTGGCTCCATTTCAGGTACGTCCTGCTGGACGTTTAAAAGTCGATGCATAGAAATCCTCTATGTTCTGACGTGGATTTTCAGCTTCTAACCTTCATTAGCTAATTATCTGCGTGAGACCAGCTGATAGAATCTATTTCATACGAAGGGGGTTACAGGGAAGACAAAACATGCAACAAAATGGCCATTAGGCACAGTTCATCGTGAATCTGCTCCAGGCAGGGGAACTTGGGACTGGGAGCAAAGAGCCCCTCTATGTTTCACAGTTATCAACAAGACTGCCCTTTGGCTACTTATTAAACAGTGGGCAAATCGCTCTGGTTACACAAACTGATGAGATTTCACCCATTTTGAAGAGGCTAAAACAAATATATTAATATAAAGAACTCTGCTTAGGAACTCACAGTTTTCTCAGTCTCATTTATGCCTTGAAATAGAAGAACATTTTCATGCAAGGAGACAATTCTTCCCTAGTTAAGTAACAAATTTCTGTCAAACCTCAAGAACACATTGTACTTTCATGCTTTCATAGTATCCATCTCTTTAAATCCAAATTTGGTTTGTAGCTATAAAACGTTGATTAGGACTATATAATTTATTTAATGCTAAAGCTTTTAGTGGTTATGAGCAGCGATCAGACCTTCACTAAAACAAATCTCTGGTTTCACTATTGACTACTTAGCCAAGACGTACTGCGCCTGCCAACTCAACGACGAGCGCTGGCTTGAACACCACATCCAGCAATCCTTCTCCTCAGTCAAGCAACTCCTTTTATGCACGTTTAGGGGCCAACAGAAATTCGCAGTTAGACCCTTCTGGCCACAATAAGCACGTTATTAAATGCTGTTTAAAACAGCGTGTCGGGCTATCGCAGTAAAGCACCGAATTATTTAATCAGGAAAGCACAGTAAAATCAAGACGCAACCCATACTTCATACAGTTAGCAGAACGTTTGTGCGAGATCTCATGATGGGGTGAAGCACCGGTTTACCAACATACACAGGCACAATAAAACCAGACAACTCTGGACTGCTACCAGCTGCTCAAGCTCCATCATATTTCAAGTGTTTACTGTAGGAAACAGGCAAGTTTTGTTTTGCACATCTGAAAGCATTCCTTCAAGATCTTCTCACAGTTTGAGACCTACCAGAGGCCGCTACTTCATAAACAGCATGTACCTCTTGAGCAATTCTGCCCCCACCTTAATTTTTAGCTCAGACTAGCCATGCTTTTATCTAGATTTAAACCTGTACTTCAGTTTTTTTTTTAAATGTACACAAGAAAAACGCTGAAAATTATAAAGAAATATCAAAATAGCAACTTTTATTTCAGTTTACTCAGAAGTTTGCCGGAGTTTAACCTAAAAGTTAGATAATAAGTTACAGTTTTATTCTGCAATAAATAAATGCATTTTTAGTAAAAGAACCTTCTACTTGAAAATTGAAGATATTTCTATCCATCACTACAATACACAGCGAAAGAATCATGCAAGCTCAACTTGCAATACAGCTGTCTTTAATTTTAAGATAATTTTAAACAACCTGCTACAGCAGAGATAATACTTATCCTTTAAATAAGAAAAATAAATTTCACACTTACATAGATTTATTTAGGAAAAAGCTCTCCGATTTAACAGTGCTCTTAGTTGCATAATCTCCTATCTTTACCACTTCTTGCTTGAAGTGACAGAGAAAACTTAATACAAGTAATACTTTATGCTGAAACATGGAATTAAGATGTAAAAGTGAGAAATGACAAGGTTCCCATGAGAAATGAAAATGTAAAGTATGTGTTAAACAACCCTGGGGAAAGAAAGGAGGCGGGGAGGGGGGGAGAGACAGACCCAGAATGGATGCTGCTTGCTTTTTTTTTTTTTTCTTTTTTGAAAGAGAGTGGTGTTAGAAGGATTCTAATTAAAGCATTAAGGTCCAGAAAATACATTATTATTCTTTATATTTCTACTCATCATTCTAAGGAAAAAACGGTTTCCGCATTTATGGGGGTTTGGGTTGTTGGGGGTTTTCTGTGGGGTGGGGAGGATGTTTTGGGTGTTGGTTGGTTAGTTTTTTAGGTTTTACGGTACAACACAATTAGCATGTTTCAAGTTTAACATACAACTAACTAGACACAGACACCACAAATACATATTACATATACATTCTCACCCACACATATGCATTTAAAGCACACAATTTAAAAAGCAGGGTATTACTGTGGAGCAGCATCACTGGCCCATCTGAAGTGCCTCTGCTCCCACAGCCAAGGCTCAGGTTTTCCATCGCTTTCCTTCATTATGAAACACCCACCACTGGGCCAGATGTTTTCAAAACAGCCTGGAAGACAGACCAGAAACTTGACAGAGAGGCTACAGCAATACAACGAAGAGTTAAAAGGAGTAATTCTCCAAGCAGCCAGCTGAAATCCAAAGCATTAACTTTTGCTTTGCTCAGCTCATTTTCAGGTCTTTTATACACACATCCTGAACCAGGAGAATTACCCTGCTTCAGATGCAGGCCCAACCAACAACCCCGGCACCGACTGTAACGTGAACCAAATTCTCCTGTCCTGAGGTCACTGCACAAGTCCTAGAAACATTTATTTAGATATTTTATTAGGCTACCTCACAATTTATGTCCCTGGTATGCCCTCCTTTCTTACTAGCTGTGCTGTAAAAGCTGCATTTGCTTGACATACTGTGTATAATGTATTATCCCACGACATTTTATCTGACAACGCTACAGAGAAGACAGTACTGAAATACACTCATTCTCCACAGGGATAGTCTTATTTTTTCCAGGAACACAGCCAAATAAAGACGATTCTTCTATAGACTTTTTTCTTCGTTAATCATGCTGAACTTTCCTACAGCCGAGTGCTATGATTTTCATTTTTAAAACAAACTTAATCCATAGTTTATTTGAAGAATATTATCGGTCTGTTTCAAATCATGCTAGCAAGTGGATTTACCAGCTTTCTTGAAGAAATGAGCCATAAATCAATCTTTTTTTGTCAACAATATAAATCCAACTATCAACTTCCTCCAGAGGAACAATGGTGTTTTTCTGCTCAACTTTCTACAATGCAGATGCAAACCTTTGGTCGGACCAAAGTTCGGACCAAACTTCAAACTGTAAAATGGACACATTTCAGTCACTCCCCGAAACACTGGGGTGAAAATCCAACCCACAACCAACCATTGACTGCGACTCAGCCCGAGTCTATGTTATACATTTCTGCTGCAAATGCACTTGTGGGATGCACAATGTATCGGCTGACACTTTGCAGCAAGAACTGAGAGTATATTGTGTTTATGGCAGAAAGTATGTTTTTGTCAGTGAAGCTTATTTAGAAAGGGATGATGGTCAGAGGATGAACAAACAAAGTTTTAAACCACACTGCAATGAGCTATATTCACTGAAGACTAATTTTGCCAATGAATTTCTTACGGTGCGTATCTGCTTTAAACATAGATTGTCTCTAAGGCTCACCATCATTTCAAAAAAAAAAAAAAAATCCCCTCTAAAATATCCAGCTTTGAAATAGTAAAGAGATTCCAAACAAAACTTTCCTCTAAGATGAATAAATAAAATAATACATAAAAATAATTTCTTGCAGCATTTTGCAATTGTTAAGCTGAGTCAGTTTTAGTGAGCAATCAAAAGCTCTCTCCTACAAGTCTTACTAGATGTCATGGACTCTGAAGCAATGATTTCCTGACAAACACTGCCAACTTATGTAAATTGTATTCTGGGGGGGAGAGAAGGATTATTTGTTTGGTCCCTTCCCCAGAAACAGCACCGATGTTCCTTTAAAGCCATTCTGCTTCCTTAAAAGCAATGCTACTTTGAACTTCTCAAGAAAGAATGCAGAACCAACAATATATCAGACTATAACTCTGCTGTAAATTAATATGGCCCCTTTGAGTTCCTGTTAATAGTTATTAAAAGTTGTTTTAGGATTATTTAAATTTTTAAAAGTGTGTGAACAAACATTTTTTAATTAACATCTAGCTTGTAATGCTTTCCAGAAGTCTAAAATCATGATTTTAAAAATCATTTTCCTTGTGTTCACTCAGCCTAAAGCCTCACTCAAGATGTTGTTAGTGAAAACTTGTTTGCTCACAACTTATTTTTTTTTAATACAACAGGTCTTCATAGTCTAGACTTAGATGCTAAGTTATAATTGCAAGGACTGAAAATGCAGATAAACAGAAGCATGCCCAAAGACTCATCACCAGAGGTTATTCAGGCAGACCAGAAATTACTATCTCAGTTTAAATACTTAGTTCTAACTTATTAAACAAACACTGCATGCAAATATCTTAAGTATACATTAATACGTAACAGCAAGTGGCATAAAATTTATTAATTCTTATCACCCCTATCACTGCAGCACTGAGGTACACGTTCAGGGCCGGGCCAGATCATCCTCTTGAATGTTACCTTAAATTGTCAACAGACTATTATTTAACATACCATACTCACATGCCTCACCAGAACAAGTCCAAAACCAAACACACAAAGTGAAAAAAGGCCAACGAACTTAGCATTTTGACAAGCTCTGTGGTGTTTCAAGATGCTACTAGCCTTTTCACAGGAAAGTTTTCAGAAGGAAAAGCACAGCCCTCAAATAATCCAGTCCATTGAATAAAGAAAGTAGAGACGAAAGGCTATTTTCAAACTTGCCTACAGCTAAAAGCATCTCCAACTTTAAGACATCTGAGTCTGTAAGAAAAATGTTTGTCCTGCACAAATCAATTCTGTCCACTCTAATTTGATTTCGAATAAGCCAAATCTCTCCCATCTCCTTCCACAAAGAAAAAAAACTAGGTAAAATGCCTGAAAATTTAATAAAATATATTAGTGAATATGTTCCTCTGAGTTCCTGGCAACCTCTGGCAGCAGGGTGAGGATAGGCAGTCAGTGGCAGTAACACCTAAAACCAGCACAGCAAGATTTACAAGAGAGGTCACCTCTGCAAGCCTTCACTCTGCTTTAAATATGTGGGTTTCTGGTTACCTTCCTTCACCTCCTCCTTCAGATGAGGCAAAAAGAGAGGAGGAGAAAGAAATTAACAATTTAAGCTGTGCAATAAAATGACAACTTTACAATTTTAGCATCTCGCCACATGGAAATATCCTAGCATTGGGCTGGAAACCAGTATCACCATGAACCATATATGACATATCTCCAACAAACCTTGCAAAGTTTTGTGAAGGAACCTTTCAAAATGAACAGCCTGTCAATGAGATTAAAACCAAACAAATCCAAACCCCTAGAGTTAATATTCAACATTATTACAGTAAATGAATAGTGTCTGATCTTGTTCCCAGAAGCCACGGAGGCCTTCACTGGACCAAGAGCCAAACCCCAAAATACTGTATACTTCAGAAGCATAGGGAATTATAGTAGGTCTGGGGCAGAAGATAGCAAGGACATTTCAGATGCCACACTAGCCATCTCTTGCAAGATGAAGCACTACTTTGCATGCTGCTGGGTTTTGAGTCATGCAGCATAATCCTGGCTAGGCAATCTTCTCTGATTTGTAGTCTCCCATGGCTAGCGATTCAGGTCACCCAACAGTCCCTGTGTTAGGATCATCCAGCTACGAGCCACACCATCCCTGCATTTTAGATCCTCCAAGAGTTACACACAGCTCAAGAGCCAAGGCAGGCCACTCCTGACACAGCGTCATCAGGGCAACCTGTGCAATACTACTGCAATCTTTTGTGTTAGCTTCATTAAGTCAACGGAAATTACCTTTTGGTTTGTTTAATATACTAGCTGTTACCAGAATTTAGTGATGTGTTTGCAACCAACATCATCTTCTGATGTTGTTCACACCTCCTTAGGTGAAGACAGATTAAATACACCTTACAAATCTATGTGCCAACACCACAGCAGTCTGCAGATTTTGTATCAGTTCAACACTTGCATATAAGTCACCTATAAAATCTCAAAATTAACTCCTGACTGCACAGGCCAGGGTACACAGCAAACGATTAACTGAACTAATTAACGCACTAATCTACTGCCTGTGAAATATGTTAGCAGAAGAGCAGCAGAAAGATTTTCAGCCAGAAGCAATCTGCTCAAGGGGAAGGTGGCATCAAGGAAGAGAAGCTATGAAGCAAAGCCTTCAGTTATTTGCATTATTTTGGGAATTTACATCTAAGGTGCCATTTTATATAATACTGACTTGCATGCAAACAAAATCCCCTTCACTGAATGGGTGAATTTACAGAGAAATTCTGAATTTTTTCATTTTAAAAATGTTTTTCTCCTAATTCAAAGATACTGGAAATGTTACTAGAACTGTCCATCTTCCTTTCCTTGTATTGTTGTTTAACATCTACCACTCAGCAACAATTACTACCAGTTCCCATGAATGTTTTGTTACGATGCACAGATGTATAAGGCCTGTACTACAATTGCTTTTGTGCTTGACATGCTCAGATGGAAGTTTCTGACTTTCAAAGAAACAAAAGAACTAGGTCCATAAAGAAAGTATACGTATTCCCTGCAAAGGTTTTGCATGAAAAAAGTAAGCGAAAAGTCTGCTGGGGGAGGGGTATGCATTAAATCTGAAGATCTTCCCGAACATGCAAAGTACTTCATCCAGAAATCAACTTCAGCCGTCATAAAAAGTGCTGTAGCTCTTTGTACTCTAATTCTATTCATTAACTAAAAATCTTCACAACCCAAAAGCTTCACAAGAGTTTAACAATTAAGTTAACTCTGTAGAATCACTTGATTTGAAACATGTCCTGAAAAGTAAGCAATTAGTCAGCACTTCTAGGAAGTACTTAAAATTCCCTTTATGGTGAACAATACATTTAGAAGTGAGAAAAGCAAGTTGATAGTGCTTCTTATGAAGAAGGTTGATCAAGTTGTCTAAAAGGAAATTTTTGGGGAACTGTAATAATGATAATGAAATCTTTTCCCTGAGGACAGAAGGGCTGTACAAATTAAAAATAAAATAAAAAAAATAACAAGAAAACAGCAGTACAAATACACAATACTCTATTTTCAAGCAGTACTTGCTCAGGAATCCGAATAGATATGCCACTTTTTTCCATCACGAGTGCTGAAGCAGAAAAACTGCTTTTCCACTTGCTCAACTTTCATGGGAGCAGTTCCTAAATCTGGTGGTGCTCTCTTGCACTTGGTGGTCTAATACCTGGTCTTCCCCTGGCAAAAAGTCAACATTCAAGTGTCAGAGTATGTGTTATTCCCAGATGCTGATCTTATTAAGAGGGTCTCACGTTTAACACAGGTTAGGAATAAACGGTTTCCGAAAGGATGACTAGGACTGAGAAGCCTTCCTGAACCTGCCCTGAAACCCCCCAGGCTCACTTCAAAAGAAGGCTGAACAAGCACACCATTCCATCTTCTTCATCTAAGGTCACTTCTCCTCTTTCCTGGTACACAAACAGTATTTAATTAAGTATCAAGACAACTAAAATAGAAAGAAGTAAAGTAAGTTGTAGTGTATGAACGTGAGAACTGAGAAGCCCAAACCTAAAACATACGTAAGAGGTAACCAGTAAGAGGAGTCATTTTAGATTCCTGATGGCTTCCTAGACAAAAATACCAGAGTAGAAATTAGACTTGGCTGCTGTACTTCAGTTACCAACTGAGAAATATTTTCCATTAGAAAATATACTGCATTTCTCATTATTGATAGCAGACACGGGAACCAAGTCTAACTTCTGTGCTTCAGTTAGACCTATAACCTCAAACACAATTAACAGATGGTTTTGGCTACCCAAACCAGTTATTTTTTAATCACCACTACTGTTGCTGTAACGTACTCTGAAAGAGCCCAATCACATTCCTCCAAACTGTCAAAGCAGCACTGAGTAGTGACCTTCAGAGAACAACTGTTGAGTACCCTGCAATGGACAGGGTGCTAAAAAGACCAGAGGGCTGGTGAAACACTTAATTTTTTCTAGATAGGACACTGCATTATTCACAACTGCACATTCATGCTAGCTTATACTGTTCTTTAGATTTCATTTCAAAGCAGGCATTCTCATGTTTTCAGTAAGATAGATACATATTAGAAACACACATGTACAAAGAAGCAAAGATGAGTAGTTTGGTACTTAAATCAACTTGATGGTGAAATACTTGATGTATCCTACTTCATATCAACTGCATTTGACAAACTTTAATGAAAAATTGAACTTGTTGGTAATGGTGAATTTTGTGTAGATTTTGCTGCTAAATCATTTCTTTTCATGAATTGCAAGAGTTTATGAAACTGTATCTGGAATAACCATCAACTGAGCATAATAAGAGATGGATTAGACCACAGGAAAATGTGAGGGGTTTTGCTTTTCCAAGTTTCAGATTTTATTAACTGTTCTTAGATCCTTTTATGGCTTATTCCTACCACTGTCTGCCAGGCAACAGTGTGAAACCAAAAGACATTTACAGGGCTAAAAAAATGTAAATATTAGTGAAAGAAGCATGCATATAAGAACACTTTGGGGACTTTAAAAAAAATAATATTCATTTATATCCGTATGCTGATGCTACCTTTCCACCTATGTTTCAAGCTTTGGAGGAAGTTCTGAAATGTAAACAGATACACTAAAGCTGAGAGGTTTTCTGTCATACAACTGCATAACAGAAGTGCAATCTTTGCAACTGCAATAAGGCAAGACAGAAAATTGATGTATTACTTTATTGCCTTCCTAAAACATACCCTACAACTTAGAAAATGACCTCTACAGAGATTTAGAAGAAAAAAATAGTTTGTATTTCAGTTACAGCTGTTGGAGGGTTTTTTTCGTTTTGGATGGGGTTTTTTGTTTGTTTTGATGAAGGGGGGGTGTGTGATGGTGTTTGGGTTTTTTGTTTAAGTTGTTTTGTTTTAAATCTAGGCATATTGAAGTGTTTATTTCTACCACCTTAACAGTTCATCAGTATGGAAAAAGTTATGAGTTCACTTTACCTTTGATCTATTTCATTTTTCTTCTTGTAGTTTCCTCTTCATGTAAAGTATTATGAAAGAGTGCAAGAGTACGCAATCATAGTTTTGATCACTGAGCATATTACTGTACATATCTGGAAAATACAAATACTCTTCTAAAAAAGACCAACTGGCTTGACAACAGCGTGTTATTCCTAACTAATGAGAATCTCTGTGTCTCTCTGGCTACGACCAAAATCAAAACCTCTTTGATTGTGTTCTTCCTTTTTCTTTCTCAGTTTTGGGATGGTGGGTGGAAAGGGCATGAGCATTACATCTTTTCTTGCATTCTTAAATGGTTTTAGAATTTAATAAAATAAATCTAATGCTATCATTGGCTCCAATTTGTAAGTTGTAAAGAGACAGGAAAAGCATAACCATCATTTTGTTATTTCCAAAGCTGGGAACGTTAAGTAATGCAAAAGAAACATTTTTCCTATTTATATATTGTCAAAGGCCTATTGAAACTGTGGATGAAAATATTCAAGAGATGGTATTTCTACAAAGCTAGGAAGGAAGCCATGTTTTACAAAGACCTCCTTCTTCTTGAGGACAAGACCTAACCACGCAAATTCAACAAACTATAATGTAAAGAAGCTGGAAGCAGCTAAAACAGCCCTCGTCTTTCCAGAGAAACAATGCCTTGATTTCTCCCCCCAAAAAGTTGACTGAAAAAAAAATAAATATGTTAAATGGCAGTACAATAGATCCATTTTCTTGCTTGTTCAGGAAAAAAAGATAGCATAAATATGATCTGTACTACAGGAAAAAAACCTATCAAAACATTACACAGCATCAAGTATATTCCATTAGCTTTTCACTTTGGGAGACCAGTCGCTTTATCACCAATGACTTCCTCTGGGGTAACCTCAAGCTACCCATTTATGTAACATCACCGAAACCACCACTGAATTTAGCATTTCTGGCAACCACAGCTTTGTTTCAAGAAGAGAGCAGTAAGATTACACTGCAAGTCACATCCAGGGACTGAAATGAGAGCTGAAAAGAATTAGACCTGTTCTAGAAAACCGAAACACAGGACTTCTTAAAACAAAAGTTCCCTGAAGGGTGGGGAGAAGAACTCTTCTGTAAGTTTTCTGGTTAAGTGCTAAAAGATGTCTCAAATTTTTATTAATGCATTGTATTGATTTCTCTCATTTATTCTCCTGTTTCAATAAAGCATGAAAATCAACAGTGAACCAAAAAAGTTCTGCAACGTGACACTGCAGAGAGGCACAAGCCTGTCCAGAGGCAGCTGATGGCCTTTCAAGCAGATTGTATCTGATTGCACATTCGAACTTCTCCATTTCTGTTTATTTTCCGCACTACTACCAAAATAATTCTCTAGTACTTTTTAAAAATGTCTGATGACTCCTAGTTGTTCACAAACCAATCTGAATACAATTTCCGAAGTGTAAATTGTTTTCAAATCACACTAATAGAAGCAAATAATGCAAAATGGCTTAGGATAACTTTAGTAACAGTACCATTGCCTGTTTAAAAATCATTCAACAAACAACAAGTAGCAGATTTGTAATCATTTTCTTTTAAAAAAGACTTACCCTCTTGCAGGATCTAAGGCAATTGCTCTGGGTTGATCCAATTCTTGCCAAAACAAAACTTTTCTCAGTGATCCGTCTAAATTAGAAACTTCAATCCGGTTTGTTTCAGAATCTGTCCAGTATAATTTCTCTCCCAGCCAGTCACATGCCAGCCCATCAGGTGACAGAAGTCCAGAAATGACCACATTTTGTACGCTCCCAGATTTATTGAATTCTGTTCGTTTAATGGCTTCTTCGCTTACATCACTCCAGTATATCAACCCCTTCACAAACACGAAGTCCACCGCTGCCGCGTCCTCTAAGCCACCCACGATCACCGTCGCGTTCTCCTTCCCGTTCGCAGCATCCACCAGTCGCAGGTCACGTCGGTTTGCATACAGCAACAGTGGGGCAGCTTGAAACGGGAGAAATAAGGGGTGGGGGGACAGACGGATGCATTAACACCACTCACATTAAGTATAACTTGCGCTATGATGGTGCATCAGACAATAACTACCAATTCAAGAAATTTTTTAAAAAAGAAGAAAAAAGTTGGGGGCACATTTTGAATTTTGACTAAAAAGCACCAACTCGAAGCTCTTCAACAGTGCTGCAACTCTAGATGGTAACTTCATAATGGGCAGCTCATTATTCTGGGCTGTGCATTATTAAAATAAGATTAAAGAAGAAGGGAGAGAACAAAGAAAATGAAGGTTTGAAGTGCCCAAATGACACACTTCTGTAGAGAAGGCTGCTTAAATAAGAATCTGAAAGACAAGGTTAAAACAGTTTTCTAAGCACTCAGTGCTGGCCCATCTGAGCAAGGAGTCTTTTTTTTTTTTTTTTTTTTGCTAGAATTTAGTAATATACACCCCACTTCTATAAAAGCATAATTGATGTTGATACTCTCCAAAATTATATATGCTGGACATTTTACATACAATACATACAAATACAAATTTCATTGCACAGCATAAGAAGAACGTTGTTTTACAATGTTGACATTGGTCTGAGGAGGTAGGGAGAAAAATAAGTCTACAGGAATGGCCAACACTGAGTTCTTTCAACCTCAGCTCTATCACCCCTGTTCAGTTGTCTAACACAAAGCCTTTATTTTGTATGCTTTATTTGCTTAGTCTGTGGGTTTGCACGGTCTGTGTATTTTTCACAAACAACGCCCAAGATGGCTAAAGAAAAGTAGTAACATGAAAACAGATAGTTTCGTAAATGTAATATAGCTATTTAATTGCCCTTAACCACAAGCTATACATAACATCATGAAAATCGCAGCCTCATTCCTACTTCAACAAAATGTTAAGAAAAATACTACCATTGTATAAAGCTGACAATCACATCCTTTGAACCCACTATCAGAAAATATTTCTACCTTTTCCTGTCTTTACTCAGGCACCGTAGCAACAGAGCTGTACAGCAGCTTCTGGATACACACAATGATGGCCATACTAAATGCTACTCTACCCGTCACCACACAAATTTAACACAATTTTTGCAGGTTTATTCATCAGCATAGGTGGGCACATTAAACTTCTAGCAGGATATACGTCCTAACAGAAAGGCTTACATTTTTAGGATCAAAAATGTGCATGGTTGAATAATGTCAAGGCCTACACTGCAGAAGAGATACAGTTCCTTGCATGAGAAAGTTACACTGAAATTAGAAATACCAACACACACTTCACAACATTCAAAAGCCAAGATCAGAGTACTCCCCTCATTACCACAAAACTGTTTATCAAAGACACTGCCACGTGTGTATTGAGAGAAGTTGAAGGAACTGAGGAAATAAGAAGCTCCTTAATCTACCTCCAAATAAAGAAGTTCTGCTATGTATGTTTGGAAGCTTTTTGCTTTCTTTTTAAAAAACAGAACAAACTAACAAAATTGTTTAGGCTATCATCCAAATTTTATAAACACTGAATATAAATTGATTTATGACAATCAGTACATAGAAAGTTACCAAAATGGGAGGAGGGGAAGCTTTGTTGTTTTTAATAATGCTAAATTTGTATTCCCCACTCCAGAAAGCAAGTTTTCAGTGTACAGCAAAGCATTCAGTTTAGAGATTATATTCCCATGGAGAAGGGGTAGACTTCTTTAAATTAGAAAACAGAGGCCTTATACTAAGTAAGTTTATTACCTCAGTTTGCTATCTCCTTCCCTTCCTTGCATAATTTCCCACCCCCTAAAGATTTAAAATTCATTACAGTAGAGTTTCTTGAAGTGTGGGTTGCTTACGACGAATGCATTTTCCAGGAAAAAAAAAAACAGTATTCAATAAACTGAAAGGGGTAAAAAATAGATATGCAACAAAACCCTCTACTTTTTAAAGCCTGCATACAATTGTCAGCTCAAAAATCTAGTCAATAGGCAGCTCACTGTCATCTAGCGCTCCATAGGAAAGCGTGCAGCCAACTGGCAGAGCTCTCTCTAATGCATGCCCTGCATTTGAAAAAAAAAAAAAAGGTGAATTCACGCACAAATGAGTACAGGTTCCATTATTATTTGCAACACGGAGCAGGAGTGCCCATGCCCACAGCATGCACTGAATTGGAACCCCAGGCATGTCAAGTGTAATCACCGGGGCCTGAAGACACTGCTGAGCCTAACCCAACCGCATCGCATGGGTTATCCGCTCCTGGCAGAAGCTCAGATCTGGCTGAGGAAGGAGAGGAGAAAACCTCCTTTTCATGAATGGTGTAACTTATTTGAATGGGGGCTCAGAAGAAAAACAGCTACACTTAGGATGTGTAGTTTCACGCACATTGATTCAAAGTCACAACTTGTGACACGTTCCGCAGGGCTGGCAGATGAGGATATTAAGCTTTCCAGTTTGTTGCGACATGCAGGAATGAAGCATGCATCACCAAAATAATAAAAAACAGGTTGGTTCCCCCGCCCCTCCAACCCTTCCCAGAAAACACGAAGGCTTCAATATCCTATAAAAGCCAATTACTAAAGTTGGCAGCATTAGTACCTAGTATTATCTTTGCCATTTACTTGACTCCAACAGCAATGCTAATAGGAAAATCGTGGCAGACGATCCCATCCTTCCCCATATAACCCACTTCAAGTAATCAAAGCTGAACTCTTTCCCTTTCTAGAGGCATCATAAAAATACATATTTTAACAGCAACAAACTATAATACATTGAAGAGAAGTACACATTTTTAAAAGTAAAGTAAAAGAAAAAACACCCATCTTGGAAACCAACAACTGAGACAGTAGTGACTATTACCATGTCCTCTATCACCTGAGAGGTCTACATGGAGTTTATTCTTCTAATTAAAGTACCCAGAGTAAAAGTTATGCTTAGTTATAAAATAAGCTTTTTCTGTACCCACCAGCAGGAACGAACACTTGCTTAGACAACACAAAAGTTCCAAACACTAAAGTTTAACACATTTGAACTGCAACAAAGATAATTTACATCTTAAGAAGCTCCTGCCAATAATGGGTCACTAAGCCTTAACTGCTTCTTAACTCCGATATTCACATAGCACCTTCCCTAAGCTTACCACATTCAATATTAAAATCCAGCCACTGCCTTTTCCGCCCTGCCTTTACAAGTAGAATTCTACATCAGCAACCTTCTCCTCACCACCAAACTTCATTTCTTGTAGCAAATATTTCTCTTGGCTACAGCTCCTGTCTCTCTCCCTAGCATACTGAAAGTTGCTAATGCCCAAGATCCTTAAGTCTGGTTTCCCTAACACTTGTTTACTTAAGTCTTGCTTTGTACATCTGATTCTTGAGCATCTGATATTGGCTTAAAAATGCTGCAGCCCATGGGATGCAAAGCGATGAACCAACATAAGATCACTTTACCCAGCTAAAAATGTTTTTCCATTTTTTTGGTGTTTAAGTGGCTACTTCCAGCTGTCAGAATTTGTCCCGCTTCTCTTTAACTAGTCCAGAGGCCTCTTCCACAAGTTCCCACTTGCTCCTTTTCCACTTTCAATCATCCATGACACTGTTGGGTGCCATGAGATCAGTGTTACCTTCAACACGCTCATTCTCTTTCACCATCATGGAATTTAGCCTGGTTAAAGCAATTAGCATCATCTCATTCTCCCCAAACTCTTTTTTTCCTCATTCCCAACCCCCAGAAATGCTGTTTTACTCCCTCACTTGGTTAAGGGCCCCTCCCCAAGCTGATTCAAACCATTACGTCAGTGAAAGGTTTGCCTGGGTTAGCAAGTTGAATCGACTCAAGAAGCGGTCCAGCAAACTCCAAAACTAACATAAGGCAAGCAGCAGGGAGCTGGAAGGGGGAGCAGCTCTCCCCCCTTCCACTGGCAGCCTCCTAGATCTGCTCAAGACGCGACTGCAGCCACATCCTTTCTCCCCAGCCCCGCTTTCGGCTGTCGGTTCCCAACCTCTCTTTTGTGCGGGTGCTAGCACTTGTCCCACACCAGAGTCACACAACGCAGGGAGCCAAACCAGCAGAAGGCTACCGTGCTCTCCCCTCACCTGCCAGAAAGCAGGTTCTAGCCAGCCATTCATCCAGAACCAGTTCAGAACAAAATCAGATAAACCTAAGTAGTAACACACCAGGGAGGACTGCATCAATTTTGACAAATTAGCTGAACCAGTTGCTTGTGAACCTCCAATTTAGGAACAGGATCTGCCAGAACTAGAGGTGGCCACCGAAAGTTGTGGCAAGCTGCCCCAGAATCCCAATGTGGCCCAGCCAGTAATAACCTGGGAAACTGCTCACATTGTGGAAAGAAATACCCATGCAGGAGTCCCCTGGTAAGAAACTCATGGATTGTTACATTGGAAGAAGGTGTCCTTGAGCTGGGAAAAGAAAATTCCCTGTCTTTTAAAAGTCTTGCTGAAGAATTCCGAGCATCTAAAGGTGAATTGATACTGCCAAGCACACTGCCATGAGGATACCATGAGGACTGGAAAAGAGGAGACGCAGTGATGACATATGCCAAGCGAATACTCGCTGTCCTGGCTGAGGCACAGCAAGCATGAAGGATTTGCCAGACGCCTTGACGGAACGACATGCACCCATGTTCAGCCCATAAGAGAAGGAAAAGCAGGTAAATGAGTATAGATGACCAGCAAAGAGCATTAATTACAGCCTCCTCAAAACCATTCTATGCACAGAGGTCTTTGTATGTAAGACAATCCGTTCCCAAGACGTCCCACAGAGAATCAACACACGAACGTAAGAAACTCTCTCAATGGACACAAAGGTTCTGGCACAGTCAGCTGTGAGGACTCCCCCTCAACTCCCCAGGTTTCAAATTTCTTCATTATTGCTTATGCTTATAAGGAATTCTGCATAGTTGCTATCTGTGAATGACTTTGAATTTTCCTGCTCAGTTCAGAGGAGCGAGGAGGAAAAGGTTGAGGTAGCACCGGGAATAAAAGCCTAGGACACTTGTATCAAACCAGAAGAGAGGCAAGCTGCAAATGAAAGTAAACTTCCCCAAGAAGGAGGGACCCAGCCTCAAGAAACTTATACAGAGATGGTGTATATTTTCAAACAAACAAAAAAGTCACCAGGAAATAGATAGTTTCAGCACAGCAAGCAGCAGGTGAGGATTTTGCAAAGTGCTCCATTGTGGCACCTTTCCCAATTTACTCCGCACAATGAACTGACTTACCAGCTGCTCCCATTTCACCTTCCCTGTGGACAGAGAGCTCTCTTCTCTCTGAACCTCCTTGTTCTCACAAATATCCTTACAGGACACAGCAGGCAACCAGGCCTTTAGTAAACAAGCATGAGGCAGCCCAAGCTTGTCAGAAAGGACCTTTTCTCCTCTTTTCAGCTAACTTCAAGTGTATTCCACATGCTAAAGCCATCCAAGGGCTGTTCAGATGGTAACTCGAAAGGTCACAGGAAGAGTCAGGCTTGCCAGTGAATGAGATGAGTAACAACATCAGTCATAAGCAAAGACACCAGGCAGCAACAACAGCACTTGGATTCCACACCAAGGTTCTACTGTCAGCTTTGCAAGCCTTTGGTCAGATAGGAACTTTGGAGACCAAGACATCCTGCAAGACTAGCTGATGCAAAGGCAGCAAGTCATTCTTTAACCTGCTGGATAACAGGAAAAAAACTTCTCTTGCTAAAGAGCTAGACTGATGGAGGCAAAAAAATGAAAGGCAGAAAAAAATGGAGCACAGGGAAGGATAGAAATACCAGGTTGAGGCATAAAAAGCCAACAGACTTGGCAGAATATAGTAAAAGCACACACGACAGAAGTACATCAAATACTCCAGCATATCAGAGGCAAATAACATTCTCAATGGCAGGCATCGCCCGTCAAATCATCCTGTTGGCAACAGAGCCATCCGGCCAGCAGCTGATGATTTCCAAATTACCACAGCACGTCTCCTCTCAGCGTTAGGTAGCACAATCACACTGAGCCACTGCCTCAGCGAGGGAAAGGTGACTCGGCTCATGTTCGCTTAACATTGACTCTTCCACTCTGAAGTTCTTTCCATTGCACCCTCATGGGGATAAAACACACCACATTGAGTGGCAGTCGACATTTTTATAACTTAATACGCTGAATCTATCTTGCTGACAACAGCCTAGGATGAACAGAGAGCTATGCTCCCTGGCCAGGCATCTGCTTGCAGTTGCATTGCCATATAATGCTACCACCTTCTGCCATTACCCTGCTGCTGACAAAAGGGAGCCACAAAGTGACAAGAAAATACAGGTGACCTGGCAGCAGCACAGTACGCTTTCCTGGGCCAGCAGCAGACTCTGGAAAGCAGGAAGACTCTAAGGGGTGTGTGACCAAATAGCACCACGATCTGTACTAATGTCTGGAGAACCTCAACATTACACTCCTCATTTCCTCAGGTGTCCTCATAACCTTCCTTCAACACTCTCCCAGTTTCTCAAACAGCTGTCAGAATAACCCACAGCACCGCAGATGAAGCCATACCAGTTCCAATGCACACATTGGCAATACTTCCCTTGTTCTACTGGAAACACCCATGCTTAAATCGACACAATCTGTTTAATGAAAAAGTTAGTATGCGTGTAGACTGCTGCAAAGCATCTCCTGTCTGCAAGGTACGTTTCTGACAGTTCTCCCAAGCACGCGCCTTCATTCATGCAGAAAAAGAAATCCTGTTTTGCTGTACTGTACCAATTAGAGTCCCACATCTGAATAGGGATGATATTTTGCAATCCAAACTTGAAGCCATATGATGACAGATAAGACGACCTGATCACACTGAAACAAAATACTACCCTTCACACCTTCTGGAATCATTTCCTACAGAGCTTCTATAAAAGTAAGAAAACAAACCAAAAGCCTCTATCATATCCCTCATGAAGTTGTTGAAAGACTGTGCATTGCTTAAGACCCTCCAATGTACCAGAACACCGAGACACAACGTTGTGATGCTGTGACAGAGGCAGCCCACCTCCCTAAAGCCTAGGAAGGCTAAAGGCTGCGAGATACACCTTCTACACCCTGGCAAGCTGAGACGGGAATGCTCCAAAGTTTGTTGCTAGTTTGGAGAGATCACGGTTCATGAGCTGCTCCAGCCTGGACAGCACACGTGTTTGGGGGCACATATCCTGTCAAGAGTGGCCTGGGAGCGTTTGCCCTCAATCACGACTGGCTATGAAGCTGGAGGACCCCAATTATACCGGCAGACACCGTGTGGGAATAGCCCCAGCCAAGGGGTCTCACCCAGATTGCTAATAGTTCCACACGGACCAAAAAAATCCACACCCTGAACAGCAGCACAATGGTTTACCTCTAAACTAACAAAGTCTTTTTCCACATTGACAAGTTGATAGGCACTGAGCTACCCTTAGACAACTTTCTTCAATTTATCCAAGCTGGCTTGCCTACTACTTTAAAAATACTTCTTAAGTCTGTCAGGTAAAGTACTCATCAGCTAAAAAGTAAAACAGCTTTTAAATTTATTTATTCTATTTTGTGGTTGGGTTTTATCGTTTGTTTAGATATTTGAAACACTATCAGCAAGTTGCTGTAAAGCATTTACACAGAATTTAGCAGAAAAGACCCCAGCTCGAGGACAGAACGACCCATAAAACAGAAAAAGTTGCCAGCACTGAGGAGTACACCGCAAAAGTAAGTGACAGCGCTCAGCTGGGACTGATTTGGGGACAGGACACAACACGACACACCAGCAGTACTGCCTCGAAGGTTTATCACGTTTTCATCCCCACTTCTCTGCAATTCTGCAATGAAGAAGCTATCCAATGGTTTCTTTGTGGCCTACATCCCCGTCCAAGCTTGGTGGATGACACCTTTGTCAGTTCATCCATCATAACAAATCTCGAGAATAAAGTAAGTTGTACCTCCAAGCAGTGAAACAATTTCACAGATTTTGTTTCTCACACAGGTAAAATACTTTCTTCACGACAAAACAGTATCAACAATTTTGCCAAAATATGAAGGATTCACACCAAACTAGAAAATAATTTTGTAAGAAAATTGAAAGACAATACTCACAGTGCAAGTTTAAAACAACTTTCCATCAGTCAAAAGAAGAGTTTTCAAACCAAAATTACACTTTGAACAGTCAAATTCTTAAGACTATTAAGTTTACTACATATTAATATAATAAATAACAATTCCAGTTCAAACGAACAGCTAGGGACTGTTTTTAAAGGATAAGGAAAGATGTGCACAAACTTCACAAATTTTGAAAATTACTGCACATTTAATTGTGTTTTGAAAACACAGTTGGACATACATGATTTATTTTCTTTTTTTAAGTCTCAAAACCACTCGCATTCCAGCACTATTAATGTCAAACCTTCAACAGGCTTACATTAGATGTAGTGACACATAAGAAGGGAAAAAAACCAACCCAACCAAACAACAAAACACACAAACACACATGACACACATGCAGGATCTTTTGAAAAAGGTGAACAATCTGGTCTTTTTTGTATTGAATATGACTCATTTCTGGTAATCCAAAAGAAAAAACAAACACACAAACTGGAATTATTTTACTTATGAATTTTACTGTTACCTACAGGGTAAAGGCTAACTGTTGAGCCTCAGTTAAGTATCTGAGTTATTAGAACATCAGTGCATTTTCCAAATGGACACGGTAAATCACTACAAGGTTTACAAATTCCTACTCTTATATTATTCTTAATATTCCTACTCTGTTAATCCATATGCAGACAAGAGAATGCTTGGATTTCCAGAGTGTTAATATTTTAATTAACACTATGAGTACAAGCAAGAGTTTTATTCACTGCTTTGGCAGAACAACAGAGGAAAAAAAAGTCTGAAATTCTACGACACCTTAAATTTCTGTTACCTTCCACATACCCTTAACTTCCAGAATTCAGGCAAACACATCAACCACCTTCTAGAAGCCTGAGCAACTTGACAATGGACAGAGGAGAATGCTTATTATTGAGGAGTTCTGGAGGCATAAACCATTTTCTAAATAATAATTAAAAAAAAAAAACAACAAACCACAAACAAACAAAAAAACCCACCCTAAAACATAGGAACTGAGTTCTTCCTCTGGGAACAGAACAGGGGAGGAAAGAGGAAAAAAACAAAGAAGAAAATGACATTTTGGTATCATAGAGAAGGAAAACATTATTTTTGATTAAGAAAAATTATATAGCTAGTTGGTTAAGATTTTTTTTGTATCAAATATGATTATTTTTCAAATCTGACATCAAGAGCTCACACATGGCCCTCATAAACAGAATTAAAACTATAATCCCATTTCTGCCACATTGATTATATCACGAGGGAGTAATTCTATTTAGGTAATGTGATCCTGTAACAAGATACTAAAAAAATCTGTACGAATGTTGCCATTTTCCATGTCTGTTTATATTAAAAACATTTTCTTATTGTTCTCTCCGTATAAATAATGAAGCTCAGAAAGCATTCCATCTTTTAAACTGACATGCTTCTTTCTCCAAATAGTTTATAACATTTTGCGAAGGAAACAAAGTATTACTAGCTAAACCATTGCTTCTTTTAACTTACACTTGGAACGGTACGTTCTTAACAATGTATTATAAATCAAATGGTAAGAAGTATTAAGGTATTCCTGCTCTGTTATAGACTGTTAGGTTTGACTCTATTTCAAAATTGGTGGGGGACTGTGCCAATTATATTGAAATAGCAAGGTCTGTAGCCAGATCTCCTGTACCAAGAGACAAAAAACCCACCCCATTTTCATAACTGTCTCAGAGGAGAACATAAGGGAAAGGAGAAACAACAAGAAGCTCTGTTCTACTTGCAAACACTATCACTGTGTTCAGACCAACTTCTGTCCAAGCGGAGCAAATATCGAGCCTGTTCACGCTGTAAATCTCTTGCCATAAATATTTATAAACTACAAGAATATCTAGAGAGCTTAATGAAGACTCTCTGTGTCAGCTTGCCTGCCAAATACATAAATAAGAAAATGTTACTTAACATTTAGGGTGTCAACACCCAGCATTTTTGTAGGTACAATCCATTAGAGATGCAATGCTTTCCCCTTCCAAGCCTTGGACAACTACCACAAATACCACAAAGGAATGACACGGCTTCTTTGTTTAGGGCGCTGTGTATCCTGTAACTCTGCGAGTGGGATATACTCTGAAACTACGCAAGTGAGGTATAATTTTTAAAAGTAGAGGTTATTATCAGAGGCTGTATTTCTTTCAATTAACAGCAATTACCCTCTGGAAGAGCCGTCGCTACAAAGCACTTGGCATAGAAGAAGTGGAAGCACTCACTGCACGCTCATCCTAAACCTCATGTCCACACACCAACAGCCACCCTCGGTGAGCCAGAGTGTTTACGTTCAAGGGCTCAACTTTTTGAGTTAGTGATGCCAACTGCTTTACATGATGAATGTGGACAGATCATAGAATCATAGAGTCGTCTAGGTTGGAAGGGACCTTAAAGATCATCTAGTCCAACCATCAACCTAGCTCTGACAAAAAAATAAATAAGAAATAAGAAAAAAAAAAATAAAAAATCACTAAACCATATTCTCAAGGACCATGTCCACCTGTCTTTTGAACACCTCCAGGGATGGTGCCTCAACCACTTCCCTGGGCAGCCCATTCCAATGCTGGATAACCCTTTCCGTGAAGAAATGTTTCCTAATATCCAATCGAAACCTCCCCTGGTGCAACTTGAGGCCATTTCCCCTTGTCCTATCTCCTGTGACTTGGGAGACGGGACCGACCCCCACTTCTCTACACCCCTCCTTCAGGTAGTTATAGAGCGCGAGAAGGTCTCCCCTCAGCCTCCTCTTCTCCAGACTGACCACCCCCAGCTCCCTCAGCCTCTCCTCGTAAGACTTACTCTCCAGACCCCCCACCAGCTTCGTTGCCCTCCTTTGGAAGGGCATCCCTGAATCCTGCAAGGCAGCTGCATCCCCCCACATCTTTCTAAGCAACTTGTATCACTTCGTGCTAAAAGTCCATCTGTAGGAAATTCCTTACCAATTAAATTCTGCTTCACTGGCAGCAACAGCCTTTAAAGTACAAACGACCCCCTTGTGCCACCAAAGAAGCGGGTGGGAGCAAAGAATTTCACCAGCCAGGTGTAGTTTACTGACCAAACCTCTCTCGGGTGAGCTGGCCGAAGCATGAGGGCTCCCCAGCAGGAGAACTGGGAGCGGAGCAGGCACAGCAGAGCCACCGGCTCAGCCAGAAGCGTGCTACAAAGCTTTACTAACAACTGCCTTTCTGGTGCCACTCAACACCACCACCTACCCCTCCCTACAGTACAAGGAAGTGGACTCTTTTGAAGAAGCCACCAGCAAAGCAACCCAAGTATTTAGCATTTCATAGGAAATTAATGAGGCTAAATATGCTGGGGACAAAGAATATAGTGTTTAAGTCTGCAGACTGGCTGCCAGAGGAGATGAATGGTGACAAATCAGAAACGGAGACCTGATTCTCCCCGTTTTCTTCCCCTACCCCACTCCATCAGAAGGACAGAAAAATAATAAAAAAAAAACCAACAAACTTTGCTCTACTTGATTTGAACTAAAAAGTAAATCCTGTATTACGTGCACTGCAGCAGATATTTTTAAAGCTGGCATTTTTGAGATGCGACATCATCATGAAGGTGGATTACAGATGTCCAAAGGCATCAGATTTCTCCAGCTCCCAAAGACAGAGAGTTTAAAAGGTGCCTATGCTCCAGATCCTGACCTACCTTCCTGCAAAAAAAACCCCCACACCTCTACGGATTCTACAGCTTCTAGCCAAATTCCTTATCTAGAACTCAGGCAGTGCAGATGTTATCCATTCACCAGGGAAAAAGAAAACATGAATATGGTTAATGCCCTTCTAACCAGTATTGGTGTGAAACACGAACAAGGCTTTTCACCTGAATATTTTTATATAAATCCCACTGAAGGATACAAAAAGCCCATCATCTGCATACACCTCTGACCAGATATACACAGCTTCACCCATATTCCCAGAACTTCCCCATATCCTTAGTGCACTTTGCCAAAAACACTTCATCTTACCTTCAAGGCATAGCAAAAAAATTCCATCAAACTTTCTAAGTCCTAGCTTTTCAGTTTTAAAGAAAAGCTAAAGCAATCTGATGATAAATGAACTATATCACAGAGATGCAATTGCAAAAACTATTAAAGTAATGGTGGATTTTGTAACACCTTAGATCACACTAATTTTAGACTGTTCTATGAAGAGATGAAAGAGGAAAATGCATTGGAAATCACAGCAGACAAAGGCACACTGATTTCTGAGGAATCACACAATGAAGAAACATGACTGGAATACAACTGATTCAAGTTTGGGTGAAGAAATAGACCATGATGATTACACCAAAAAAAAAAAAAAAGGTATTTCCGAGTCTAATTATCAAATTTAAGTATTGTACAATCCTAGGTGAAGAGACCCTTTGCCTAAAGGCAAAAACATAGCTCCAGCTGGAAACGCCAGAAGAAAAAAGCCTATTCCTTGTTCCCTTCTCCAACTTCTAGTAGAAAAATATGTGCAAACACCTCCAGCCACAGCTTCACAAGTCTTGAACATTAAGCTTTCCTAAACCACATGCAATCAAGCCTATCTAAAAAGATACAAAAAAGCAAAGAGGATCTGTTTACCAAAAGCAAGTAACAACAGATTAAAACAAATTAAACCAGTAACAATATTAAAACAATAACAACAGATTAAAACAAACCCTCTTGACTGAATGTGCAAGAGGCAAACAGTAGTTTTAAATTGCCCAATACCAAATAGGCATTTTCACTTCTTCCCTAACTGACCTCACGAACAGAGGTCTGCAACGTTCAGTATGTCTGCACAAACATCAGTTATAAGATTCCTATTCAAACAAGAGCTTTATGCACTGTCTGCATGATCGGGGTTTAAAATCAAAACAAAACGGCAACTGCATGCTGACTGGAGAGTTATTTCTGGAAGAAAAGTAAGCCATGAACACTTGCAGAGGAAGAACTCTCTCTTTATCACTCATTAAGAAGTTGAAACCTCAGTTTCACACTTTATCTGTAGCTCTCCTGACAGATGTGATGCCACTGCTATTGCCTCTCTGCAAACTGTCAATTATCTAACAAGATCCTGATTGGTTTCATAGCTGTCACGAAGAATACACCAAAGCTGCCATGAAGCAGCTCTAACTCACTCCTCCATACGTACCCTCAGGGAGAGGCTTCAAGAAGCACTGCTGATGGTCAGAGAGGAGGAAGCCCAATTCCTCAAAGCAAACCAGGGGCTGAGAGAGGAGAACAGAGACCAGACTGTGACGAGGGCCAAGAGGTTCCAGGAAAGTGACTCCTTTCTTCCATCAGTCAGAATATGGAAGAAAAAAAAGCCACAGAACCTCCACAGCAAGCTGTCACGACAGTAACCTCCTGCCTCTCAGAAATCCAAATACCTGCCCTGAAAACATCAGTAAGATCTGGCTCATCACAGTCTTTGGACACCTTTGAAAGACAGGTGCCTGGCCCTGCGCATCCATTTCTGGCTAGTGACAGCCTGGTACTTCTTCAAGTCCTTACTGATTTACAGGACGCTATACTTCCAGGTTACCAGTTTTATTCCTTTCCAGATTGGTAAACAAGTCCCCCAGAGTTTTCTTAGACTAATGATCACAGTTCAGCTGTTGTAAATCTCTGTCCATTTTGTTTTTTCAAGTCAACGAGGACAGGGAGTCTAGTTCTGTGAGCAGAGAGGATGCTGCAATCCACAGATATACACTATTACATTTTCTGAGTTTCAGTCTCCAGAGCCGTTGGCTTGGCATCCCTCACAGCACCCAATTCACAAACCAAAGAGCGAACTTCATAACTTCACCTCTACTTTCATGTATAAACTTATTCATACTCATGCTGGCACTGCTTCTGTCTCATTAAGGAACTGCTGACACCTCTTCTGAACTCAACAGATCTTATTCAAACCAATTCTGGTTGCATAGATGTTGTTTATTAGGGAGGACGTATGCATTAAAATTTTATTTTTGTTTCTACAGAGTTCAGCTGTTCCTGCTGTTTATCTCTATCTAAGGTAACAATTAGCCAGTAGGAAAATTACTATCGTGTCACAAACAGAAGATTATGACTTCAGGTAGGTGATCAAACAGCAGGAGCACAGGAACACAGAAGAAACAAAAACGCTGTTCAGATACAAATGTCCTTGGCAATAGACAAAGATGAGAGACGAGAAAAGAAATGACAGTCTGGACGGTTTATAAACTGAATGTTTCTTCAAAGTGTCTTATTAAGCATCATTAGTGGCACAAAAATTTGTAAAAGGACACATCACTATTTTGAGACTAATCTGAAGAAATTACAGAGACAATATTACGTGATATTACATATGACAACGATTTCTGTGCTGTCATTTGACCTAGACTGAAGAGCAAGTTAGAGCCAAAAGAATGGTTATTAGGAATGGGTATGATCGTTACTTAGTAAAATGTACTAATCAGGAGACAGTTTCTCTCTATAGCCCGGACCCAACTTAACTTTTGAAAATTGGGATTTAACCCCCACAATAGGAGTACGAAATGTTAAACAGGCAATTTAAATAAGTATACTTGTATCTTTGCAAACAGGATACAATATGGCAAACAGATGCATAAGGAGGAAAAAAAAAAAAAAACCAGGGTGTATGGAGGAGAGGAAAATTTTTGTTTTCCCAGTACTGAGTAACTGGGCAGTTACTTCAATCAAAACCACTTTTACTCTAGCTTTCATTGAAATACACTGATTAATTTTCAAAATCAAAGTGTGGTTGATTAACTGTTAGCAATTAACTTCTTCCCCCCTCTAGTATGAAAAAAAAAAAAGAACCAACAACAAAACAAGTAAACAGCAAAAGGATTGATGCAAACACCGCAGGTGATTTCTCTCCAGAAAGACTCAACACGGAGAAACAGTTACTGTAGTTAAGTTTACGGCATAAAAAAAAAAAAAAGCTCGGTTTTCTCACCGAGCGTGCCCTCTAAGACATGAAACTCTGTCGCAGGGGGCAAGGGAGGGTAAAAATTGGCTCCGTGAAGTGACACCCCCCCTTGGCAAGGCGCCGGGCTGCCGGCGGGGAGCCGTGCGGGCACAGCGCACCGGCGGGACACGCAACTTCTCTCCCGTCCCAGCTGAGAGGAGCATCCCTCCCTCTCCTCCTCTCCAGCTCCGCTGCCGGGAGGTTTGGGGTGAAAACACCAGTTCTCGGGCACTTTCCGAACCCACCCACGCTGGGTACGTGGGGCTCCGCTCTACAACCCCCCCCACCCCTCAGGATAAAACCCCCCCTCAAATGGCGGGGGGTGGGCGGAAAACGAGGGGAGCCCGGCCGTGGTACCGGCAGCCGCCAGCCTGACACCGGCGGTGACCGAGCTGCTGCCCACCCGGCCCCGGACCTCCGGGGGTGTGAGGAGAGAGATGGGGGGGCGCGCTAGTTTTGAAGGGGGGGGTGGGGGTGGGGGGGAGAGGCTTTAAAAACAAACCAAAACACAACCACACAAGAACTTGAAAACAACAATGGGGCGGCGAGAGAAGTGAGTGGCCGCCAGCGAGGGCGGGCTGCCGGGGGGGGGTGTGGGGGGGTGTGTGGAGGTGGCGGCGGCGGCGGTGAAGTTGCTGCGGAGCCGGGGAGGCCGCGGCGGCGGTTGGGCGAGATCGCTGCCCCCGCGGCGGGCCCCGCGCCCCAGCCGGCAGCCAGGCCTCTCCCCTCCCTCCCTCCCGCACGCCCAAACATGGCCCCTCCGCCACCGACCCGGCAACTTTTCCACCCGTGTGTGTGTGCGTGTGAGTGTGTGTGTGCGCGCGCGTGTGTGAGTGAGTGTGTGTGTGTGTGTCCCGCCCTCTCT
>QJSC01009558.1:136694-223423 GCA_003697955.1 Calidris pygmaea
CCCCCCCCCCCGGCCCCCGCGAGGTGCCCGCCGGGGGGGGTGGACAGGGTGAGGGGGCGCGGCGGGGGACGGCCGCCGCTGTCGCATTCCAGAGGGACTACTTCACTTCGCCCTCTACCCCCTCCGCCGCCTGCGATGCGGCCCGCGGAGCGGCATCGGAGCGGGAGGGACGGGACTACTTTCTGCCACAGAGCAGGAGCGGCGGCGGCACAAAAGGCGGCGGCTGCTCCTTCGGCAGGTGAAGGCGGCCGCGGGTCGGCCGGGCACCGTGGGGCACCCGGCTTCTCTTTTCTCCCGCCTTCGAGCTTGCCCGCCCTGAGGGGCGCGCTGGTACCTCCCAGGCGAAGGCTGTGAGGCCGGGACGGGCCGGTCCGCGGCGGCCCTTCCCCAGGGCTCGGCGCTCGGGGCAGCCGCGGGGTTTAAATATTGATGGGCCTGTGCCGCCCCGCCGACTGAGTCAGAAACAAAACCGGGGGGAACGGGAGGTAGTGTTAAGGGTATGTCTCGGGGGTGGGGGGGAGACGATGGACGGACGCCCCAAACGATATGGCAAAATGAAATGACGATTTACGCTCTCAGTGTGGGGAGTCAAGAGCAGCGATCTTGACCTTCCCCGGAGCCGAGCTGGCAGGAGCTCCTTATCAGTAGAGCTTTCTGCTTGGCTGAGGTAATGGGGTGTGATTTATCTCCCAGCGCTTTGGGGGTTGGTTTGGGTTTTTATGTCCCCCTTGCTGAACTAAGTGGGGTGAGCTGGGGTTGTGTTGCTTGGAGCAGTAGTTGTAAATTAAAAAACAAAAACAAAAAAAAAGTGGCCAGTGTACTGTGTTTAAACATAATTTAGTCTTTTTTCCCCTCTTCCATCCATATAAACACACTTTTCTTTCTAGAGAAGCTAAAAAGTTAGGATATTGTAATATACCCTCACTTAAAAAAAAAAAAAAAAAGCTTCCCTCTTCACCTTATTTGTTCATTCCTAATAAACAATACAAAATACAACTTTCTTGCATTTCCTCCAGATTAGAAAAATCTACTTCAGGTTTTCTGTAAGGAACATGAAGTCTAAATGTCCACATCACGTTCTACCTCATAGAGTATGACAGCTGGTTAGTAGGATAAAGATACAAGGCAGAACAACTTAGAGCAAAATTTGTGATCCTTGCATTCAGAAGTCTGTGTTATTTTCAGGATTATTAGAAACTTATGGAAACATTTAACTTTTAATTTCATATCTGTTGAACATATATTTTCATAGCTTTTCTTGTGATTACAGTAGGAGATAACATCTGGGCCAGATTAAAGGCTTGGGCATTGTAGACTGACTCTTAATATCAGGCTCCTGGAGTCATATGATAATATCGGACTCCCAGCTTTTACTGGGGAAAAAAAACAACCAAAAAAAAAAAAAAAAAACCAAAGCAGAGCTTTTTACAAAAATAAGTATATTTCCAACCTTCAAGGTTGCAAAAAAATATTTTGAAAATGTAAACAATATGACTCAACAGCAATACCTGCCCGGGGCCGGGTCTAGGTTACAAAATGTTGTCCTTGACGCTCCGCCGGATGAAATAGCCTCCTCTGTTACTGCACTGTCAGCTGGGAGGATTAGCAAACTTGATAAAGATCCACACGGATAGTGGAGGGGAAGGGCTTCCCATGCAAAAATGTACCTAGACAGTAGATAACCCGCGCCTAACCCTTGTTGTCTCCACTAAATTTTGCAGGAGACAGCAGGAGGAGCGCACCGTTACGTTTATTTTCACTGCATAATTGGAATCCGAGAAGAAAAAGAGGTTTGTGGGTTTATTTTCCTTATACTGTACACTCATGGTGTTGCCCAGTCTGTGATTAACCTCTTATGAGGTATGGCAGGTCTGTAATGAATTCCTCGTATCTTAATCGCACAGTGCACAGCCGAGGAAAACCTCAGCCTGAACCCCGGCATCACAGAACACATTTCTTTACACGCCGTTCCCTCTCGCATCTTATCTGTTTTGCTGGAATCACTCTGGTGTCTTGACTCTCTCCCTTGGGAGCCTGATCTCCTGCCTGGTTGCTCTTACTCTTAAAAGACGTCTTCCCTGCTGTCCGGGCTGACTGGTTTTATTTTTAGCTTTCCAACATCATATGCTGTCACCCCTCACACTGGTGCATAATTCGAGCCCTTTCCTTTCCTGCTAGGATTTCCTCTGAGCCATTTAATGATTATCGGCTTCGCCTCCCTCAGCCGAGCCCCTTTCCCCCACAGCCTGCATATTGCAGCTCGGGTAGCCTTTTTTCAACCTATTTTTCCATCAATACTTAGGATTCAAGACCAAGCCTATGTCCTAACTGTTTCTCAGCTTTACTTCTAATTCGTACACGTAGAACTAACTCTGTGGCAGAGGATTTTGCAAAGTAAAATAGAAGGCAAGATTACTGCACACAGAAAAGCTTCTGACAGGCAGGCTTTCTCTGAGGTGATTATGTTCCTTTATTTGAGCTTAAAGTAAATGGGCATGGAGAGAGAATGTCTCTTATTTTACTAAGAAGCTCCCCGTGTTGGTTACAGTTATTTTCATTAACCTTAGAAAGAGCAACCTTGGTTTGACGGCTCAAATCCAGTCTGAGCCTCCAACTGCTAAGAAACCTGCCCAGCCTTACCCTTACCTCCAGACTTAAGTGGCGGCTCAACGACAAGAGGGCTTTCAAAGTGGGTTGTTTTTTTTTACATTTGGGTCAGTTCCCTGGTTTGGTTGGTGGCCCAGACTCACAGGCAGTTGTGTCAGCACACAAGAGAGCAAGGGACAGCAGCTGGAGGTCCTGAAGGCAGCAGCCAAAGTCACTCTAGCTTTGAACTGTGCCTCGAGTTCCAGTGGAGTCAACGGGATCTTTCCGAGGACCAGGACCGAAGCCCCTAATGAGCAAAAGCTGTTAGGAGAAGATGGCTACGCAGCAAATGGATTTGTGGCTGCCCACATCACAGAAACCACTATCATAATTAGCTCTCTCGCTGGATGTCTCAACAAGAATTAATGGGCATGGCGTGGTGAAATCCTGGTCCCTCTGAAGTCAATGGCAAAACTCTCACCGACTTCAAAAGGGCCAAGGTTTCGTACTGAAACTTTAGCTCAAGTCCTCTCTTGCCCCCAGCAGGAAAGTCTGCAGCACCGTAGCTTAAGAAACGGGATGTGAAGCAGTGATGACTTCACCAATGATGCCTGTTACAACCATTTCACAGATAAAATAGGGCACCCTGACTTGCGGCATCGTCACCTTTCCCCTTTGCCTAGGTCATGCCCATTTATGAAGAAAAATGCTTTATCCAAGTGTTTCCCAAAAGAAGGTCAGCTCTAACAAATGTGATAGATACGCCTGATGTGGTTTATCCTGTTTCAGGAGTGCAGTGGGTTCACTGTGGTGTTCCTCCTTTGATGGATAGAATACCAGATCCTCTAGTCCTTCCTAAAGTTCGATAACGAGCAGACATCTTTTTTTCTCTCACTTTTACTCCCATACTGTGTAAGCTGCACCTTTTCACCGGGACACAGGCAGCTTAAAGTAGATTTCCTTGGACTGATAAGTCATGTCTCTATTCCAGAAATTTTCTCCAGGCCATGAGACCTCATTTGTCTTTGCAGTTACTGTCAGCAGGGTTCCCTCCACAGACTGTCAAACCACAGCAAAAACTAGCACTCCCGCTACTTCTGTGGCAATTTTCCCATCAAACATCCCACCAAGTCTCTTTTTTTTATTATCACAGAGTTGCTGCTTCTCCTTGCTTTTCAGTACTACCTTATTTTCCACCCTGTTATGTATAATACCTGTTCTTTCTTTCCCATCTCCTCTACCAGAAGAGGTTGCCTGGTTCCCAGGATGAGAACGGCGTTTCTTTGTGGCTAAAAAAAAAATCTTTACAACAAAAACTTCAGAAAGGAGAAGGTGCTCGAGTTCAGCAGGCCATACAGGCGAGTGAGTCCAACAGAAATCTAGCGATATCCCCAAGGGGAGATATGAAATAAGATGACCTGAAAAGCTTGGGCATTTTCTTGACACCTTTGGAGGAGCATTTGGACTCCTGCTGATGGTGCATCCAAGGTCAGGCTATCTACCTACTCCCTCTTTTCTCCTCTTCCATCTCCCAGGGAGTTGAAAACAGCACTGCCTGAGGATACGCTTCTTCAGTGGTTGTGTTTTCAGTGTGAACTATGCAGGATTCTGATTTTAATTTGGCACTGCCCACCAGACCACAGGGCAAGTCCAAGACTTTCCTTATGAATATTTAGCCATGGCTACATTTCAAAGCCAAATTATAAAAACGTCATTTGAGAAAGTTACAGTTCTAAAATTTGTAAAGTACTTTAATGCTAGGTCAATATAGCAAAAACATCCTTTTAAAAGAGCTCACATTTCAGACTGACAGACACCAAAACACTATTTTGTTTTAGTTTGCTCAAATTTTCAAAACCAGTCAGCATCTGGGCTCTATTAACCATAACGTGCGTGCCTTTTAAGCAACAACAATTTAAGAATATTTCCTTTTCAAACCCCTTTCATGGAGTTCAGCGTTTTGCAATACGCATCCGTAATATTTACCAATTCTGCTTTGCACTGCAGCCTTTGAAGTTTAAAAATTAGTTACTGGTAAAGCTTTGTACATTTGCTTGCGCTCTTTTAGTCACAGGGATTAATGACTAGAATTTATGCCTATGGTCAAGAAAGTTAAGTCACTGTGTCCTGGCAATTAGCAATCTTTCCTACAATGACTTTCAATCTTTATGTAATGTACACGGTGTGACGCACCATCTGTGCGAAAGGAAGAGCTCATTTGCAACTTGGAATAGCCACTTCTGGGCTAAAGGGCAGTACCCTGGAACTGCAGCTCACGGCAAGCAAAGAGGAAGATCCATATTTATATTTCATATTTACATTCCACATTTATGTTTCATATTTATATTTTACATATATTTTTTATTATTCTATTTATGGTTATGTCCATGTTCATATTTCATCTATATTTGTATTTATATTTATATTATTTGTATTCATATGCCAATTAGTCTGCAACTCGGCCAAGACACTACACACCTCAGGAGTATGGCTATGGATCATCAACCGTGACAGCTCGGCAGGGGTGGTGTTTTTATTAGCTGATAGGTTAAGTTTTCAAAATAGGCTAGAAAAGAGGAGATCCTCAGAGCAGAAAAGAGTGCCCTCTGATGGTTAATCTTTAGGTTTAATGTCTGCGATGCTTTATGAAGCCCTCTTTTAAGAGATTTGTAAAGTAAGATTACACAAATGCAAGATGTTGGAACAATTTATTATGTCAAGGAAAACTCAAATATTTTTTAACCTCTTAATTGCTTTATAGGTATTAATTAAAAATAAGGATGGAGGCATATTTTTGGAAACGTTTTCATTAAATTACCATTACCCAGGATTTCTCAGAGAAAAATCGATGCCTCTGACAATTCAGAACTCTTAGCTGTGCTTTATCCAATAAGTTTTATGTTTCACGACGGGAAGAGTGTTTCAAGGCCTGGAAAGGCAGCATTCAGGACACATGTAAGTCCCCTCTATATTTCAGAATCCAAAAAAAAGATTACGGATGCCCTAGAGGGGGACACCACTCTTGAAAGAGTAAATTTCATTTTTTTCTTAAATCTTTCACATCAACTAATCATAATGCAGATGATAGTTTTAATTAGTCCTTGCTCACTTCTCGGCTAATGAAATCCCAAGATAATTGACAGTGGCTGATTCTATAGTCTATCCTTTTTTAGCAGGCCTTGCCAGTAATTTAGTGAGTGAATTTCTGTTTTATTAAAAGCACGGAGATCTTTGCATCAGAACTATAGGACTTGGAGGGAATGGCTGAAGTGGCAAGAGAGTGTCAAAATCTACCCCTGCCCAGCTACCAACTGGCAGCAGCATCAAGTGCAGGGTGTGCTGTAACCACCCGTGCTTCCACAAAAGGTATTTGAAATAGAAGCACAGGATGGCAAAAAGCTCCGCTCATATTCGCCCCAGCCATTAGCTAAAGTGTCTCCCATTGATTTCTTTGCCTGTGAGAGCAGGAATGAATGTGGGCTCTTAAGCTTGCGCTGGCTCCCTATGTAAAGGTTTCCCCAGTTTATGGCCTGTAACTCATTCTTCATGTGATGGAGGGGATGGAAGAGGCAATTATATATGGCTGAAGTCTCCTTTGCTGCTTTTCCATCTCCTTTAGTTCTTTGAATAATTTCCTTATAGTGTGGAATTCAATAAAGACTCTTCCAGCACAGCTGGCAACTAAATGTAGATAAGTGACAAAGGAAAACACAAAGAAAGGCAGACCCACTTCCCAAATATATTTGTTAAAACAATTGTGCCTGCTATAAAGGTATTATTGAAGGATCATCATATTCCATTTTGGAATAATTAGATTCTATTTTCCACTCTCAAGAAAAAGAAGTGATTAGAGTGAGGCTATCCAATCCATTCCTCATCCTTCCTTCTTCCCCCACCTCCCTAGTCAGACCCACAAAGACGGTATTTGGTCACATGGATCTCTGAATAAAAGGCAGGGAATTGTGTCTGAATAGCCCTGACTCATAAAGCTCCTTCCAATGCCTTTTTCAGTGTTGGAGCTTTGCCGTTAATGCAACTTCTACTAATTTTTTCCTTCCTACAATTGTGAAAAATCTAATACCTTTAGAATGATCTGAAAAGAGCTTACACAGAACAAAATCCCCATTTAATCTTGGCATATTAAGAAATCTTTTCTTTGAACAATACATTTAAAATGCTATTTTCCCCAAACATTTTTTTTTTTTAAAGATAAGTAAAGCTCTAAGTGTTGAAAGAAACGATGATTTAGAGTCTTATCTTCATTTGTGGCTTAGGAATCCTGGCACTTCAACTGGAGGAAACATTAGTGAGGATATGTGCTTCTTGTGGTACACCGTGGCAGTAAATCATGAACACAGTATATGAAAAGGTGTCCCAGTCACCTTAACCATCTTAAAAAAAAAAAAGGGAACCAAAGACCCAACCTACTTAAAGACAGGAGAAAAAAAGTGTTTGCAGAGCATCGTATATACCAGTTATTTAGTTGTTGCTCCCACTTTGTGTACTACCCCTCAGTTAGAGTCATAGAAACGTAGAATCGCAGAACAATAGAGTAACAGAATGGTTTTGGTTGGAAAGATGGTTTTGGTTTAAAGATCATCCAGTTCCAACCCCCTGCCATGGGCAGGGACACCTCCCACCAGACCAGGTTGCTCCAAGCCCCATCCAGCCTGGCCTTGAACCCCTCCAGGGATGGGGCAGCCACAACTTCTCTGGGCAACCTGTTCCAGTGCCTCACCACCCTCATTTTTAAAAATGTCTGCCGTATATACAATCTAAACCTACCCTCTCAGTTTAAAACCATTGCCCCTTGTCCTGTCAGTAAAAAGTCTCTCTCCATCTTCCTTTTGAGCCCCCTTTATGTACTGAAAGGCCACAATAAGGTGTCCCCGGAACCTTCTCTTCTCTGGCTGAACAACCCGAGCTCTCTGAGCCTTTCCTCATAGGAGAGGTGTGTTCCACCCCTCTGACTATTTTCATGGCCCTCCTATGGACCCACTCTAACAGGTCTGTGTCTAACAGGTTCAGAACTGGGATCCAGGTGGGATCTTGCCAGAGCTGGGTAGAGGGGGAGAATCAGCTCCCTCGACCTGCTGGCCACTCTTACGGTGATGCAGCCCAGGGTACGATTGGCTTTCTGGGCTGCGAGCGCATCTTGCCAGCCCATATCTAGTTTTTCATCTACCAGTATCCCCAAGTCCTTCTCCCCAGGACTGCTCTCAATCCATTCACCCCTCTGTCTGTATTAATATTGGGGGTTGCCCCAACCTGAGTGCAACTTGACCTTGTTGAACTTCATGAGGTTCACAAGGGCCCAATCCTCAAGCCTGTCAAGGTCCCTCTGGATGGCATCCTGTCCCTCTAGTGTATCAGCTGCACCACTCAACTTAGTGTCATACACAAGCTTACTGGGAGTGCAGTCAGTCCTGCTGTCTATGTCATTAGTAAAGATAATGAACAGTATTTGTTCAGTACAGACCCCTGAGGGACACCACTGGTTACTGATCTCCCTCTGGACTGAGCCATTGACTGCAACTCTTTGGATGTGGCCATCCAGGTAATTCCTTATCCATCAAACAGTCCATCCATCAGGGCCATATCTCTCCAATTAAGCAACAAGGACATTCTGCACATACTATAGCTTTCACAAAACAGCAAAGTTGAGCCAACATGCACTTGCCCTCACTTTATTTATTTGGTTTACTCCACTGAGTGATCACAGCGTACAAGCAGAAGAGCTGTAGCTCTTGGTCTCATTCAGTGCTCCAGCAGCCCCCCTGGTTTCTGCATAGAAATTAAGAGAACTCAGCTGTGCATCTGCCAGTTCTTTTTATCACTCCTTCCATTAAATACGTGCCATGGTTTACTCTTACATAAACACAAAACATTTGAGACTAGTGCCTATGGTGTAGCTGGAACACTTGTCATGGCTCTTTGAGAAACAAAAAGGACAAAATAAACAGGAAGATCTGAAAACTGAAGCAAAACTCAACCCAGCCAATCTAAGGGCAGATTCCCTTTTTCTTTACATCTGCAAAACCTCCACTCTTGAACAATGTTGGATAGACAATGGAACGGCTGTGCAAAAAAAAAAAAAGGGTAGGGAATAGATACTATATAAAAAAATAAAATAAAAGGGTAAAATAAATATGAACTGAGCTGAGTTGAAGATTCAAACAAGATTTGTTAAATTTTAGGTCAAAAGCCAAATGAGAAATATGCAAAGTATTTCCTGGAGAGGCCTATCTTGTTTTACCAGGTCCATTACGAGACCTGCAATCAAGCTGGACTCAATCAACATTCAATCAGGTGAAAATTAACTTAAAAAAAAAAAAGGAGGTCAGTTACCAAGCTATAAACTTTACCCCAAAACAAGACTCCTCTTTTTAATTCACCTTTCAAGTCTACTTTCCTCCTGCAGCCTCAGCTGGGACGTAGGTGTCAGCACACAGCGGAACAGGTACAAGAACGCACGTCTCGCCCAGGGACAATTACCATTTGCCAGCTGAGGCAGGGTGACATGCTGCTGGGAAGGTCATAGACCCCAGCCACTGCATCTGCCCACTTTGACTCCATCTGGATTGCTGCCCAGGGTAACCTTCTTCTGTCTTCCAAACACCTGTAACTGCTTGTAGCAAGTACACACTGTATGGGTTGCTCTTTTCGCTGTTGCTGGTGTGTGCAGACTGAGTTCCTGGAAATCACTTTTGTTACCAACTGATGGGGCAGCCGGTGGAGGAGTTTGCTGTCTCCAGTGATACCCATTTTTGGCGACTGCAAATACATCCTGGCAGTTGGAACTATCCTCAAACTCACCCTTGAGACGGAAGCTCCAACGTATTTCTGGAAAAGCTTACCCTCTCTCTGCTAGACATTGCACGTGGGTAGACGTCGGCGTTCATGCCTGCCGCTTTTCAAACTCTGCCATCCTTTACAACGTTTGCTTGGATGGGGTATAGCCTTGCTTTATGTAGGAAAGCCCCATGTGTAATTTAAGTGTAGTAGGGAGCAGCATAGCACGAGTGGTTGTCACTTGCTTAAGACTGTACCTCACAAACAAATTATTTTTTTCCCCTTTCTGAAATGGAGTGCTCTGTAAAGGCAACATATAGCATGTGCCAAACCTGGAGTCTTTCCAGAAGCAGTGCCCGAGTTATCACATGGTGGAAAAACATTTGAACTCCTTATTTCATGCCCTGAAACAAAACAAGGACAACATTGTCATAGTTAAATAATCAGAAGCAGCTGGGAAAATGGTCTTTGGATTCTTTCAGTAATTTTACCTCTAGGCTGAGAAGTCCTGTCATCCTATAAGGCAATTGTTTTGGAAACTTATGAGCCACTAAGTGGGAGGACTTGACTTATAGCTATAAACTGCGTGCTAGAGGACCTCCCATGGACATCAATGGGAGTCGCACGCACAAAGACAGCAGCACACGGCCACTGAAGTAAAGGGGTCGTCTCATTCCTAACTTACTTGGGCTACAGAGGACTTCAGAAGTGTCAGTGCAACTCGGATTTAGGGAAAGGGAAAAAAGGCTCTTTCATAAAAGCAAACAGAAAAACTTACTTGGAAACTAATGAAACAGACCGCAAGCCTATAAGAAATCTCTGTCATAGTGAGGGTTTTCCTTCCATCTTCCTAGCACAAAAACAAATGTCAATCTTTGTGCAAATTTTCAATCTAGGTGTTGTTTGGAGAAGTTGCAGAAGTTGCAATGTCAAAGTCTGAACATCACTGACTGCATCCTTCTTTCAGTGTAAGTCGGGGCACAGAGAAAACCTGGTGCTGCTCCCCAGTGGCTTTTGAACATTCAGCCAGAATTCAGCTGTTTCTCTGATGTGACAGGTACCAAAGCACCTTATAAGCACTTCTACCTTATGTAGCCATCCTTATAGAATCACAGAATGGTAGGGGTTGGAAGGGACCTTCAGAGATTTAGTCCAACCCCCCTGCCAAAGCAGGTCCACCTAGAGCAGGCTGGACAGGAACGCATCCAGGCAGGTTTTTAATATCTCCGGTGAAGGAGACTCCACAACCTCTCTGGGAAGCGTGTCCCACGGCTCTGTCACCCTCAAAGTAAAGAAGTTTTCCCTCATGTTGAGATGAAATTTGCCATGTTCCAGCTTGTGCCTGTTGCCTCTTGTCCTGTCACTGGGCACCGCTGAGAAGAGCCTGACCCCATCCTCTCGACACCCACCCTTTAGATATTTATAAGCATTGATAAGATCCTCTCTCAGTCTTCTCTTCTCCAGACTAAACAGACCCAGGTCTCTCAGCCTTTCCTCATAAAATACATGCTCCAGTCCCTTGATCATCTTTTTAGCTGTCCTTCTTGAACCGAGGAGCCCAGAACTGGGCACAGTACTCCAGATGTGGGCTCATCAGGGCAGAGTAGAAGGGGAGGATGACCTCCCTCAACCTGCTGGCCATGTTCTTTTTAATGCACCCCAGGAGACCATTGGCCTTCTTGGCCACAAGGACACAATACGGGCTCATGGTCAACAAGTTGTCCACCAGGACTCCCAGATCTCTCTCTACAGAGCTGCTTTCCAGCAGGTCAGCCCCTAACCTGTACTGGTGCATGGGGTTATTCCTGTCTAGAATTTTGAAGAAACACGTTTGTAGTCTTCAGAGTGACTGCTCAAATCAGCAAATGTTTCAAAACCTGCCTATGGTTTAGCCAGTCTAACCTACAACAGCTTGAAGTTGTTCTGGATGTTAACTGCCTGTTAAATTTCTTTGAGAAAATACAGAGTGCACAGATTGAGGATTCCTGGGTGTTGTCAGTATGATGGAATTTTCAATTTTCTATTAAAAATGAAGGAAACCAAAAATCAGAACACCGTGGACACAGCACATCTAAACTCTTTTGCCGCTTAACACAATGACATTTTGTAGGTTGGAGGGAGAGAAGTAACAGAACAGAAGTTAATGCACAACCCTCAGATATTTTTTTTCATGAAATGAGCCGATACGCAGGAAACTCTGATCCAGCATAGTTGTACTGAAACTTAAAAATACATTTATTCATTGTTTATAATATCTACCAGACACAAAGAGGACAAAGAGCAGCAGTTTTGTACTTTGCACTTCGATATCCTCAAGAAGTGTAGGGATCTAGGAGAAAAAAACAAATTTAGACTGTGAGATTACAAGTGAGTGTGCGCTTCCTGGAGATGAAGAAAAATTTTCAGTATCTTGGAATCCTTCAGGGGACCTACCCATCAAGAAGCTGGTAAAGCATCTGGGAATAGCATGGACACTCCTGAGGAGATGTGCAAGGCTTTTGAATGATGAGGGGAGGCAGCTATCACGTAGCTGCCTATCAACAAGGAGGTAGAGACGTATATTACCTATATGAGAGAATAAGGAATACATAGGAAGGGTGCAGCAGCCAAGCCCAATTTCGGGAGTGTGATACAGCACCAAGTATAGCTTCTCTATATTAAGGGGTACTGGGTGGAAACTGTTGGCTACAGTAATGGCACTCTAAACTCTGAGTTTGTATCAGCAGGGAGTGTGGGATGGTGGGATGAAAGCAGTATCTACTGGTGTCATGGTGTCATCAGATTCAAATCCACTAAGATGGTTTTGTAGGAGGAAGGAAAATAGGATTCAGTTTTGAAACTATCTTCTCATGTAATTCTTTTTTGAGGGTTTTTGCTGTTGTTGTTGTTTTTGTTAGTTGCTTAGCAGTTTGCTTGAAAGAATGCTGAGTATAAGCATTTCCTACTCTTACAGGAATTACAATACACTGAAGCGCTACTTGAAAAGAACACGCCGTACTGAGTTTGCAGCCCTTTGAGGTAGGGACTACGCACTCTTCTCATCCACCTCAAATAGATATGCAGTTTATTTCTTTATGATTGTTTGCAGTGGTTGTAAAATTTGGCCTTTCTATTTGCCTTGCAGTACAATACCACAAAACAGCTTTGTTCACGACAGTCTACGTTTACACACCTTATGTTTGCTCAGTGCTATAAAGCAACAACATGAAAACAAGCAGCTACAGCATTTATTACATTCTCCAGGTGATTGAAGTCAATCAGCTTTTGGGCTTAAGCCATACTGTAACTGGTTACATTTCGAAAGAGCCACCCCAAATGCACAGGTTGTCATCACATCGTGATGGCTGATGATCCAGTGACATGAGTATGGTGCACAGTTAAGACCACAGGAGATGTCAATGGAAAAATAGAAGAACGCACAGAAGTTTTGCCTAAACAGTGTTAAACAGAATAACAAACTCAATGGATCTATGACAGTTACTCTGTACCACTCCTTTCTGTTTCATAATACAAGAGCATTAACCAACCAAATAAATAATCTCCAAAAATGCATATTATTAAGCATCATGGTTGAAAGCATGACGATGGGGAATCTCTTTCTCCTGCTCTGTTAACTGGCAATGCTAATACATGACTAGTAATGCAATTTGATTTAATATTATTAAAAAAATCCAACATAATATGCTTAGTTTTGTTGTCTTCTACAACTGTTCACTACCACTGTCTGATCCAGGAAGATGTTTTAAAAGTGTGCGTATATAATCCTCCACCCAGAACCCAATAAACAGAACAGCTTTCCTATAAAACATTTTTGCAATGAAATAGCCATTGATTGGAAATTTAAAACCAGAGCTAATTAGAACATTTTTTAATTGGCAGCCTCAAAACTTGTCAATTCTATTTAATAAACTGTTGTTGCCCTCTAGTGTTCAAACACAGCTAGTAAATACCTCTCCAGAGAGATCCAAACTAGTCTCCTAACAATTCCTCATCTGTTCTTAATCCAACAAGACAAATGGATGGAAAAAAAAAAAAAAAAAAGCTAAGTGTTTCAGTACACCTGCCTAATACCTACTTTTCTTTGCTCAAGAATTAAAAAAAAAGTATTTTTAGTGTAGGAACATTTACATTGTTTGTTTCACTCAAAAATTGTGAAAGGCCACTCAGCTCAGCATCCTCACCAAATTAGTCATGGTATCTGTGCGCCTCTCTGCTTTACTTCTGCCATTCACTGTGCACAATATACATTGGTGTTTGGGTTGGAGGGTGGTGTTTCTAATGACATTAGCCAAAGCCAGTGCTTTGAATGACCCTGAAACATGTCTGCCTGCCTTCTCTTGAACGTATCTCTACTGTACTATACCATATCAATTAATACCAACCCTCTCTCCCTCTAACAAATTCGTTATTACAGCAGAAATGCACAGTGAGGACGCAGGGGTTGTTCTCACCACCTCTCCTGCAATAAGCTGCCGTGATGGCATCAGCAACGCAGAAGGCTTCTCAGAAAGCTGTAGTTCTTTTGAGAGAAAATTACAGCCAACCTCAAGTCTGCGCCTGCATTTTTACAGCCCACAACTGGGCTTATCATTTCATTAATTAATTTCCCAGACATGTTGTTCCACCTCATCGTATTCCTTGACCAGAAACCTTTGAAAATAACAATTAAAAAAAGAAACTGAGGTTAATCAAAGTGCATTCAACAGACAAACTGATGAACTTGAAATACTTTTCTTTTGTAATTTTGTTCACTTTTAAGAGGTTATCCAGAATGTTTTTTATTTAAGCATTGTCAGACTTAAGCAATGTGGAAGACCAGCTGGTTTTGTATCTATAAAGCAATTTGCAGCCCCCATATAGTAACAATTCAACTTCTTGACATAAGGAACACTGACTTTTCTTTGATCTTTGAATAATGGAATTTTCAGAGAATTTTCTGCATAAAGTTATTGTTAGAGCTTTCAGAAAACTTGCCTTGAGGCCATTTTTGGATCATGCCTGCTTCCCACTGCACTAAGCTTGACAGATCTAAGAACCTCTTGGACGTGAGTCACGTTTCATATTTTGTAATAGAATTATTTACTTGTATTCATGAGCACCCTTCCTTCTCTGTCTTGATCTTTGTTGTTGATTATGCTGCCTGCCACACGGATACTTTGAAATCTAGTCTTTCATTCTAAAAACAGGTTTAGGCTGGGTGCATGTGAAAGGAAATGTGAATAATACAAATTGGAGGTTGTGTAGCGAGCAGTAGATGCTCACACATACTTTCACTCATCTCTTGTTGCAGAGCGGGGGAAACATATGGAGCAGCTCTGCTTACTACCAGTCACATGAAGATGACCCTAGAAGTGAAGAGAGTGTGCTATGAAAGCCAGAAGGAGCTCTGTATGTTCAGGAGGGACAGCAAGTCCAGCACTGTTGCAAGGAGCTCTTTCGAGAGCCACCAGCCTGGTGAGGAAAGTTGGAGAACACCAGAAGCATGAAGATAATGTGGCCTTGTTCAGCTGCTCTTGCTGACTGCAGGAAACTTCTTCGAGCTTGGCACCCTCCTACAGCACAGCCACCGTTTCCCTTGAAAACTGTTTTACCTCCCTTTAGATGTTTAGACACCTTTCCGTGTCTCTTCTGCCAATAATACAGCTGTTGTCTTCGCTAAGCCCCCTCACAAGTTTCCGCCTGCGCTGCGATCAGGTGTTGAGTGTCAACTCTTAGGGATTTAAGCATATTAGAACATATTCTCTCTTGTGCATGTGCCAGGTCACTTGGTCATGCCATTTGTCATGAAAGAGCTTGATTGCAGCTTGCTTTACTTTGGTATGATAAAAATTCTTTCTCTCTGATACATACTGCAAAAAACGAATGTGCTACAAGGTGGCGAGCTCTTTGGAAAAGGCAAACTCAGACTTGCAGCATGTGTTTTGAGGATAGCTTGTGATGAAGTAAAAAGCAGAAGAGAAAAGCATTCAAGATATATATCCATAAACTACATGTAGCTAAGGAAAATTAAGTCCAGGATGTTATGTGTACTACAATTTTTACTGTTTGTACCTAAAACCATTTGAAAGCAAAACTCTACTACCAAGTAGCCCTTTAAGGCTACAGAAAGAGCAAATAGGATTGCCAGACAATCATGTAACACCACGGCATCTGGGGGCAAATAGCATTGAAAACACTCACGCACTGCATAGGTACTCAATTTATTGGGTGTATTTCTATTCCACTAATCTTGTCACAGTACAGATTAAGCTTTTCAAGTGCTTTTTTTCCTTAAATACAAGATCTTCTTAGCTTAACTTGGATTTTAGTGTTTATTTTCCAGATTCGGTAATAAATCAAAAATGATAGACATTACAGTTCAGTGTAGAAAAAAGCAGTTCTCTTCCCTACCAAAGCCATCTGCTGCTTTCCCTTAGCGGCAAAAAAAATGGAATCCATACTTTTCTGAGATTTCAGTATCTACTGTTCCATTTCAGAGTTGTCCTCTCAAAGGTGAGAGATGCTCCTCACAATCTGATTCCCTCTCCCCATCATACATCAGCATACATTCCATTGATCAAGTAATCCAGCCTGGTATAATGCCTTTTCTGAAGAGATTCGTGTATTTTCTTCCCTGTCAGTACAATAACTAGCAACAAGAATATGACCCCAAAAAGCAAAGCTGCTATAAGGCTGCTTTTTTCTCCCAGCTGAACGACACCTTTTGCTCTCAGAAAGCTCTCTGGCAGGTAGCTTTCTGAATCAGATGGGTCATAACCCTGAGGGTTGTTTGGGAAAGATGATGTGGGGGAATCACTAGTAGACAGAGTGATACCTGAAAAAGAGAGGAGGGTAACATGGCTGATATTGTTGGAAGAGACAACTGTTGGCTCTGGAGGGGTGGCTGGAGTTCTTAGCCCTGACGGGGTGGTAGCAGGTCTGGAACTCGTGGCTACCCGCTTGGTTGCAGAAGTTGTGGGACTGGAAAGAGGAACATGAGTAACAGTGACGCTGGTGGCAGGGATATGAGGTTTAGCTCTAGTGGTCGCAGCAGGCGGAAAGGCAGCTGTGGTGGTGGGGGTGACAGTAGTAGCTTTAGCACCACCAGGATGCTGCGAGGTTGTATGAGATTCCAGATGGGTGGCAGTTGTAGGCAGAGAAATAAGAGTAGTACTGCTGGGTTCAGGAGTGGTAGAGTGAGCGGTGGGGAACAAAGCAGAAGGGTTTCCAATTCGAACAGCAGAAGAAGTATTTGGTGGCAGGTTAATTACTTTCTGACTTGGGATGGGGTCTAAGCTCTCGGGATATTTTGCCCCCTGAGATTCAGGAAAAACTGTATGAAATTCAAGGTTGTCTAAATGCTTGACCACGTGGTTAAGGAGCTCAGATGCCTGATGAAAGACAGATTGTTGCAAAGCAGCGGTACGATTCTGATGACTAGTCTGACTGCGAGAAAGAGAGGCTCCAGTATCTGAAGACAAAGAATAGCCATTTGAAGAAAAGTCCTCACTTTTGAAGGATGTGTCCTCTGGGACATGGGTGTCTGGAAAAGAAAGGGAATACCAGTATTTAATTATTAAATCTATTTTTGACTAATAGAGACTTACTCTACTTGTATTTCTTAGTAAGAGAGATGTAAGGGGGCTCCCCAAATTACTAATGAAACTGAGGCATCAAGTTCTTCCTTTCTTCAAAATATGGCGAGGGACTTTTAAATTCTGTGTCATAAGACCTGTCAGTCTCAAGCCTGGGCACACCAGACCCTGACTGACACTTCTTACAGAATTCACCTGTGCAGAGCAAGCATCCCAATACAATTGTTTTATACTTCTATTTCATGCAAGCATTTTATTTAGCAGTGCAATGCACAGTAAGTAAGTAGGCCTGTTGCCTTTAAACCATTCTCAGCCTCTGTCAATTAAGAAGTAGATATTATCAGCCTCACTTTCTGTCAGATGTACACATTTCCACCTAGAAAAGGTTATTATATACTCCCCTTTCTTGTAATATCCAAGCAGCCTGTGATTGTTTGATACAATTCAATTCACATACGAAAATTCTCTTATGATATGAGTTGGCAATAGTAATCCATTTTATAGACCATTTTATACGTGTGCTGATTTGTAGGTAAGACCTGAGCTCCCTACTGCTGTGCTAGAAGAAAGACACTGCTCCAAGAGTCTCTGAGGTATTTGCAGTGAAGGCCTCCCTAAGAAGCAGCCTGCACTTGATCATTTCTGCAGCGGCTGATATGTACTGCTTGCAAACCAGGTGGGTGAACGTTATTTAATAGGATTTGGAAGCAGGGCAAAAGCATTATGTGAGAGAAATTCCATAAAATCGATAATCCAAGCAGCTACCTGATTCTACACAGGTATTATAGAGACTCTGGGTGAGCAGGAGCTCTGGGAAGACTGGCTGTTATTGTTCATTATGTGTACATGCATTTATATGTATCTTTGTGTGTGTGTATATGATCGTTATCGTTCAGTTGCCACACAGAACATTTAAAAAGGAACATCCTCTCAAGTAGTCCTGACTCTCACTCATCTGTGTTTTTTTTATAGGAGTAAAGAGGTTTGTTAACTGCACTGGAATTGAAATAAATAACAAAAAGTCCATGACATTTTAATTGTCACTTTTTTCTCACATAGGAATCTAGAGTGACTTATTTCAGTTTTATTACACATGCAATGAAGCCTACTTGACTCCTCTTTTAATATATATTTCCAAGCCTTAAGACTCTACAAAAAAATGAAATGCAAAAAAAAAGCCACCCCAAGACCAAAAACCAAACCAAACCAAAAACCTGGCAATGCTTTAAACAAGAGCACAGCAAATACTTCACTTGAATCGTAGGCACCGATTTTTATCCTACCCTTCCCGTCAGGCACCAGCTTGTTAGCGAAGTAAGATCCTAAGTAGAGATAATCCAACCACAAGGTGTAACTTAGAGAAAAGCCATACTCTGTTTTTAGAGAGTGGCTTTAAATAACAAAATGTCCAGGTATGAGAGAATCAGAGACTGTACGGTCCAAGACGCCCAAACTCTCAGCTGCTTCTGCAGCTCTACACCCATTTCCACTCCAGCGAGGAACGGGCCTGTCACCACCACGGGGTCTGTCCCCAGCTCACGCGTTGCCTGTTCCCGATGCACTCCCAGGGATGCTTCCCCCCGTGCGCTTAAACAAAGGGCGGATGTAGCGTGACAGCTCCCAAGCTCTTGCAGCACGCTCTGTCATCTCCAGCCCGCTCGCCTGGGCAACAGCTAGACGAGCACGGAGCGTTCACGCAGCGTTCAAAGGACGGGTGGAGGAAGCACAGGGGAGCTATGTGACGAGTCCCGTACAGGAGCTAAGTATCACTGCTACTCTGCAGCACTCATTAATTAACCTAACTGCCTGCATTAACGAACTCTACCCCACATTTTCAGCACCAAACATTGATTTTCTAGGACTCTTGGTCTCCCTTTTAGACTACAAGGTCCCAAATGCAATTGCCCAAAGCTGTCACACGCGAGGAACAACTGGGGTAGGGTAGATATGCTTGTTGGTAAGAAAGAAAAAGGGCACTACACAAGTCAAACTTTAAAAAGAGATTAACCAAAGTGATCCTGCTGATATCTCAAATCCAGTAAGCTGCATTAAAAACCAAACTTCAGGTTGTCACTCTTAAAAAACAAACTAAGCACCTAGTGAGCCTACTTTGCTAAAACCCACCAGTCTTGCCTGGGTATCTTAGTGGGGTGGAGAAAGCATGCGCCATAAAAGTACATAAACAGCAGAAACCAGAAATGTTAGTTATTTTTTAACAATAGCTCTTTGCGACGGGGACCAGGAAATGTTTTACTTCCCAAGCCATAGATTGTTTCCATTAGTTAGAACCACAAAAATAGTTAAAAAAAAGAAAAAACAAAATTTCATCACTAACATAGCATCAGTATTTTAAGATGCTTTATTATCAATAAAGTATCTTTCCCCCTTTTAGTTTGATTTTCAGTGTAATCACGTGCAGATTCTCATGCAAAAAAGCAAAGCTTGAAATGTTTGTCAGTACCGACACTGCTCGGGTGCCACCTTTGAAAACTTATGGGGAAAATAAGGTGAATAAGCTAGCATAATTTTTCCATAATTCAATGTTCACAGAAACTAAAAAATGCAAAATGAAAAAGAGATGGTATATGCAATCGAATTGTTATTTGAGCATTACACTACGTGGTGTACAAAAGCACAAGTACGATTACATTTCTCGTTTCTTTGTTTGAAACCCCTATATTCTTCTAAGGGAGAAAAAGCTGGACAAAAGAATAGTTCTAATGATAATTTTATAGGCATGCAATTAATCTGTTGCACGTTGCTATTGCCCAATTCCTGTGTGATTGTGCTTGCACAAAAATATTTGGCAACATCACGCAAATAATCTTTCTACACATCCCACTGTCGCTCCTTGCATAGTTCCTCTTGGAAAAGTTCTCCTTTTCAGCAAAAGTTTAGTCTCTGGAAATAGGAAATTTCTGCTCTCTCAAGCAGCCACAGCGAAACCACCTTGAGAACTCACGGCACGAGGACAGTCTAATTATCAGTTTCTTAGCTGAGCCCTTCAAACAGGTCCGGTGCAAGTCAACGCCACTCAACAGGTAAGACTGGCCATTCAAAGTCCCCCAGCGCATGACAGATGATGGCGAGACATTTCTGAGGGGCAGCCCGCGTGCCAAAAGGCGTCGAGCTTAGTCCCTTTGCACCCGGGCTTCAGGTTCCCTCACTGAAAGCAGTGAAATAGTGATCACTATTGCCAATTACTCTGCAACATCACAGTGTTGCTCACCTGTGATGTTTCTACCTGTGCGTAGATGGTATTCATCAGCCCAGCACGGATCCTTTGAATACGTAGACGGCTACAACGGCATCGTATTTCCGTTGCTTTTAGCGATACTCTCTGGAATTAGGTGCAGAAATTTTTCCTTCATGAATAGATCAAGACGGAAGCAGCTTCTTTTTGTTTTAAGCAAGGGAAAATGATGAGGAGTTCTGAATTTAATGGGAAGGAATTTCATAAGGGTCAGGATGCTATTCCAACCGGAAAGATGGGCCCCCAGGAGCTCGCCACATGCCTGCCCACCCACCTTGCACGAAGCAAAAGAGCAGCATTTTCAAATTGCAGTGCTTAGATGAGAACATTTTACTAAAAATGCAACCCCCAAACATTTTCTGGTCACTCCTGAAAACTCACGGGTGCAAAAGTCCTGCAGCGTGGGGGACTAGTGGCTCTTACTGTTACTTACCTCTAGTTATCTTGTAGCTCACGTATCCTGTCGCGGGTTTCATTGGACAAGCCTCTGTGCTAGGGCAGTAAAACAGGTAGCAGTTGGGATGTGTGCTTGTCCTTTGAGCATCAAAAATCATCAGATTACACTTCTCGTCTCCTGCAAAACACGAGATAGATAGATAGATAGATATTGCAGCAATAGGAACTTTTATACTTATGATAATAAGCTCTGATCTGTTAAATTAGTTTTGCCTCGTGTGAGTAAGAGGAAGAGTACTAACATACAACATTCCTGCAGGAAAAACAACCCAGGACTGCAAAAGAATGGCCCAGGGCCAATATAGGAAAGGTCACACCTTCCTCTTCCTGCACAGATGAACTTGGGGAAATAACGAGTCTAATCCCTCACCCTCCCCTCACCCATACCGCTCTGGCACCACTTTATAGAAGAATTTCTTGCTTACAAATGCTGATAAATCTGAAAACCTCCTTGATATACTCATGGGGAAGGAAATTACTTACACTCTTTTCCCATCACATCCCAGGAATCTCTTGGATTGTTGCTGCTTGGGGGTGTTACTTCACCACTGTCATTTCTACTCGCTGCTGTACCTCCTACCGCTCCAAGAGCTTGATGCAGACCCCCCACCTCAGAGAAGGGTAAGCCCTCTCATTTTCGGCCAAAATTAAACGTCTGCAAAATGTCAGTTAACTTTGTAGCGCATCCGCTAAACACAGCTTCGGCCTCTAAAAGTTTTTTGGGGGGGATGTGAGAGTTTTTATCGTTTAAAACTACCACTGTCCCTGTACTGCAACTACTTTGCTGAGCGCCCCGGGGGCCCGCGTTAAGATCTAACATCGCAGCCGGCAGAACAGAGCGGCAGCCGCAAGCGTGAATAAAAGGATAAATTAACGTTTCCGAGCTGAGGAACAGAGAATACCCTTGTCCCAAACAAGTTGAGAAGCGATTCCCCGAGCCGCTGGCTCCGGCGGTGAGGGAGCAGGACGGAAGAGGAGCGGGTTACCTGGCAGCTTGTCCCCCGAGCAGCAGGCGCCAACGCAGGCTTCGGGGTTCGGGGCGTAGAGCGGCTCCGCGCCCCGGATGCCTTTGGGCAGAGATAAGTTTATATCGATGATGGCGTCTGCCGTTCTCTCCGCGGAGCACTCTTGGCTCAGGGATGCTCTGGCCACCGCGCAGGCCACCACCAGCCAGCAAAGCGGCCACCGGCGGCCAGCGGGAGGCATGGTCCCTCGCCTCGGGGTCCCGGCAAGGGCTGGGACGTCGCCGGCTTCGGGGCGGCCCTTACCACAGACGTACCGGCCCCTCCTCGCCCCACACGCGGGTTTCGCAGCCACCTTCCCAGAAGCGCCGGTAGAGCCGCCGTTGAGACGCCTCCTTGTGGGGCTGGAGGCGTTTTTCGGGGGGCAACTGCGGGCGACGTCCCCTCCTCTGCCAACCGGGCCGGGCTCCGCTCCGCGGCCGAGGAGGGGAAGGCAGCGGCGGGGAACGGGGGGAGCCCCGGTCCGCCGGCACCTCCGGGAGGAGGAGGGACCGGGGGAGGCGGGTCCGGGCCGCCCTCTTCTCTTCCCTCCCTCCCTCCCTCCCTCCGGCCCGCCCGGAGAGGCAGCGGTGGTGGCCCCGCTCCTCCAGCCGCTCGCCAGCCCCGGGCGCTGGTCAGAGAATCATAGAATGGTTTGGGTTGGAAGGGACATTAGAGACCATCCAGTTCCAACCCCCCTGCCCTGGGCAGGGACACCTCCCACCAGACCAGGTTGCTCCAAGCCCCATCCAGCCTGGCCTTGAACCCCTCCAGGGATGGGGCAGCCACAGCTTCTCGGGGCAACCTGGGCCAGGCTCTCACCACCCTGTGCCGGTGTGCTCTCCCTGGTTTGTCCCCCCCTCCTCTGCCCCCCCTCCACCGGCTCCTGCCCGGCCTTGGCCACCACGGCCATCACAACAGCAGCTGTGATAACTTGCACCCAGTCTCTGGGGGATGGCTGGCAGCATAGTCAAAATACCGTCTGGAGTGGGGACCTAGAAATTTTGTTGCCATGAAAATATGACTCTAGGTCAATTATCTTACTGTATAAATAGTGGACAGCCCCAGAGCCCCTTTGAGCTCTCCTGTACGGCAGCAGCTGCACACCAGGATCTCCCCTTTTGTGAGGACGCTCACTTAAGGTTCTACTCCTCGAGGTTGAGAGATTCCTTGCTGCAACAGATTCTCGGTAAGTGACTACTAGCATGCTCAACTTTGAAATCTTAGCTAAGTAATGTAAAGGATTGATTTTGCATATATAATCCTTCAGACATAAACCGTTGACCAAGTCTGGGACTAGGATTGGATCCAGCCGCACCCAGACTCCTCTCTGAGAAGGAGTTTAGAAAGCAAGGGGGTCCTTTCTGAACCTCGTGACTCAACGGGAGGGTCTCCCTGACAGCGTGTCTGACCCTGTCCTCTGGGCAGTAAATAATAGAGTGTACCCTGACATCGAATCTCGTAAAACGCTATCGCATTTACTACTGTTTTTATCGCACTTACTACTGGTTTGGTTAAATCACTGTTTCACCTTAATAAATATTTTCACTGCTTCACTCTAACTAGTGAAGTTAATCACTCCGTCCGCGACACAACCTCACAGCAAAGAATTTCTTTCTGGTATCTAATCTAAATCTCCCCTCTTCCAATGTAAAACCGTTCCCCCTTGTCCTGTCACTGCACTTCCTGACAAAGAGTCCCTCCCCAGCTCTCCTGTAGCTCCCTTCAGATACTGGAAGGCTGCTCTAAGGTCTCCCCGGAGCCTTCTCTTCTCCAGGCTGAACAACCCCAGCTCTCTCAGCCTGTCCTCATAGGAGAGGTGCTCCAGCCCTCTGATCATCTTCATGGCCCTCTGCTTGACCCGTTCCAACAGATCCATGTCCTTCCTGTGCTGAGGACTCCAGAGCTGGACACAGTGCTCCATGTGGGGTCTCACCAGAGCAGAGCAGAGGGGTAGAATCACCTCCCTGGCCCTGCTGGCCACGCTTCTCTTGATGCAGCCCAGGATGGGGTTGGCTTTCTGGGCTGCCAGCACGCACTGCTGGCTCATGTTGAGCTTCTCATCCATCAACACCCCCAAGTCCTTCTCCCCAGGGCTGCTCTCCAGTCATTCTCCGCCCGACCTGTATTTGTGCCTGGGATTGCCACATCCCAGGTGCAGGACTTCATGCGAGCCTGAGTGCAAAGGAAAAACCACCCGGTGAAACCCTTCAGGGTGGTGGTGGGTCAGGCTGGTGGGGTTCGGCTCAGCCTTCTCCAACTGTAGAGGCTGTAATGCTAAGTGGTTGACCTGCACATCCCGGTCCGGATGGACATGTGCATCTTTTGATGTCTACAGGAGCCTCTCCCAGCTCCCTGAGGAATCCTGGTCAAATCCCAGCAAAGCACAGGGTGTGTGCGGAATGGGAGTTGTATGGACAAGCCTGCCTGCTCCCTCAACGGCCTTAGCTTTTCCTTGGAAATTTTTCATTTCCTCTTTTTATTTTTTTTTTAATTATTATTATTTTTGGGGCAGTTTAGGAGTAAAAGCAGCCCAGAGAGAAAGGAGCACAAGGAATAAAAAGTCTGTAAGATATATTCCTTCTTTTTCAGGTCTCTTATCCTTAGAGAGAAGGGTGAGAATACTATGAACATTTAGAATAATACAGTTGTCCATAAATAAAAGACATTTTCTTTTTAGGGGTGGTTCTGAAAGACCTGAAGAACTACCAAAGGGCTGATTATTTTACACATTGTAACAGGGTAGAATGATGAAAATAGGGGGTCTGGTGGCATCTCTGGCAGACATCTGCTGTCTACTTTTAAAGAAAGCAACTTAAACCTGTTGAATATATTCATCAATGACCTGGATGAAGGGATGGAGTTTACCCTCAGCAAGTTCGCTGAGGATACAAAACTGGGAGGGGTGGATGACACCCCAGAAGGCTGTGCCACCATCCAGTGTGACCTGGACAGGCTGGAGAGTTGGGCAGAGAGGAACCTGATGTACTTCAATAAAGGCAAGCGTAGGGTGCTGCACCTGGGGAGGAATAACTCCCTGCACCAGGACAAGATGGGGGTGACCTGCTGGAGAGCAGCTCTGAAGAGAAAGACCTGGGATTCCTGGTGGACAACAGGATGACCATGAGCTAGCAATGTGTCCTTGTGGCCAAGAAGGCCAATGGCATCCTGGGGGGCATCAGGAATACCGTGACCAGCAGGTGGAGGGAGGTCATCCTGCCCCTCTGCTCTGCCCTGGGGAGGTCCCAGCTGGAGCACTGGGACCAGTTCTGGGCTCCCCAGTTCAAGAAGGACAGGGAACTGCTGGAGAGGGGACAGCAGAGGGCTACAAAGATGATGAGGGGCCTGGAGCATCTCTCTTATGAGGAGAGGCTGAGGGACTTGGGTCCTTTTAGTCTGGAGAAGAGAAGGCTGAGGGGGGATCTGATCAACGCTTATAAATACTTAAAAGGAGGGTGTCAGGAGGATGGGGCCAGTCTTTTTTCAGTGGTGCCCAGTGACAGGAAAAGAGGAAACAGGCACAAACTTGAATAGAAGAAGTTCCACCTAAACATGAGGAGGAACTTCTTTGCTGTGAGGGTGGCAGAGCCCTGGAAGAGGCTGCCCAGGGAGGTGGTGGAGTCTCCTTCTCTGGAGACATTCAAACCCCCCCTGGACACGTTCCTGTGCAACCTGCTCTGGGTGGACCTGCTCTGGCAGGGGGGTTGGACTAGATGATCTCCAGAGGTGCCTTCCAACCCCATGTGGTTCTGTGATTCTAAACTGAGATGGGATTTCTTGCTTCTCTGAGATCCGATGGGGACACCTCCTGCTTCGTGCTGCCCTGCTGCCTGCCCGGCGGGCGCTGTGCCCGACGCCGTGGACCCGCGCCGAGGGACGGGCGACTGACTTGTTGTTCTTCACGCCCAGCCCGTCCCCGTCTCCTTTGTTAATACAGCCGGGTGTCGGCTTTTATTTGGGACGTATGTGTGGGAAGAAGATCAAGCCTATCGTCTCATTTCACATCAAATGGCCAGTTTGGGGCAATCCCTAATGTCCCCTTGTGATTCTAGCCTTCTTGGTGCTTATTTTTTTTTCTGAAATTTTCAGCTGGGTTCCTTTCAGAAAACATTTATTTCTAGTTTTTCGAAATGTAGGGGAATGCTTTGGTAGCCAGCTTTCCCTCTTTTGGTAAACTGGTAAAATTTTTTTCACTGTTAAAAGAAAAAGCTGTAAAAGAATGTAAACATGGGTTATAAACATTGGTTATGTAAACATAAGGTGTCACCCATTAACCGTGTCACACAGTGAATTAACTGCGGGACTGGGTACGAAAAGCAAGCACAAGCATTACCTGTGCTGTGCCGTCAGGCAGGGTCCCAGCTGCCCCCTGCCTCTGTTTGCATAGTGCTGGTGGAAGAAGCCAAGCTGAAAGAAGCTAAAAAAATAAATGCTAAAGGTCTGGCTGAGGTGGTCGTAACTGGAGGGTGAGGAAAATGGTTCTTTACTAGGACAGACAAAAAGCAAGAATCTCGGGCGTTAGAGCGTGCCCTGAAGTGCCATGTCTACACATTTCTTAAATACCTCCAGGTGTCGGTGTGTGTTGGTTTTCTTTTTTTTTTTTTTGGTGGTTGGACTCAATGGTCTAAAAGGTCCCTTCCAACCATGAATATTCCGTGATTCTGTGACTTCTGGGATAGTGTTAAGGGTTAGGGGTGTTAGGATACTGGAAGGATAGTGAATATGGAGACCTGCGCACAGACCACTGTGGTGAGACAGGCAGAGGTCATCATGGGAACATGAGGAGGGCAGGGTAGAAGAGACACTTTGGGATGACACCATCGCCCTGGTCCGGACACCATTGCTTCTTTTCTACCCTTCCTATCTCTTCCTTGTAGGGTGGGCACCAAACCTCCCTGGAGAGAGCAGATGCATCTCTGTCAGGCTGCTGAGGTAGAGGGAAGCCAAGGTCCACCAAAAGCCATGCAGAAACCACTGCCGCTGGCTCGGAGAGAGCCAGCCTTGCCCAGCAGCTGCTGTGCTCCCCTCCCCACTGCGACGGGGAGGAGGGGAGGCCGAGGGAGGGGAAGATGGCTGCACCCCGTCAGCCCTGCCTCACGGTGCTAAGTCACTAAAGATGTTTTTCTGCCTCTGCAGAGCACCTCTCTGCTTGGGAGCTGGTGCCCACAGGGTGAAACACCCGGGCGCAGATAAGAGGAACTGCAAATATATCTATGTACATTTGCGGGTATTCACACTCGCGTACACTGTATGTACAGTTAACCCCCTCACCTCCAAACTAGTCATTGTAAGGCAGTCTCAGGGAGTCCAAGAGTGTGGCAGTCACATTTTGTAACGCTTGGTAGCAACAACAAGGCAAATGGGACTGTGCCCATCTGATGGGGACTGCACACCAACGTGTCACGATGCAGGGATGGGTAGGTGTTACGGTTTGAGAAAACCCATAACAATCTATTGTCGTTCAGACAATCATTCTATCACCCGATGACCNGACTAAATAATTAACAATAATACTAAAGAACCAGTATGAATCCCGACACTGATCTAAGATATCCAAGGATTATACCCAGCCCATTCTCTCAGCAGAAGCCGTGCGCTCCCAGCAGGGACAGCAAATGGCGGACGCTGCCAGCGCAAGGGCTTCAGGAGGAAGGGAAGGCCTCAGGGCTCCGGCACCGGGGCAAGGAGTTCTCTGGACCCGCCGCCACCAAGGGAGAGAGAGCTACGCAGCAAACTTTTCTAATTGATACTGAATGTGACGTTCATGGTAGGAGATAATCCTGTTGGCAGCCTGGGTCAAATGCCCAGGCCTTGTTCCTCCTTGTCCCTGCGCCTGGCAAGGCTCAAAAACACTAACCTTGAATCCCACAGAGCCTGGCTGGCTATAAAGTAAATATTTTCACAAATTCAGACACTAGAGGTTTCTAAAAGTGCAATTTTCCCCAGCATTAGAAGAAAAGTTAGTCCTGTGTCTCTCAACCCAGGTCACTGAAATAGAACTTCATTTTAATAATGTTTTCAATGATAAAATTCCACATGGTAGACNAAAACACTAACCTTGAATCCCACAGAGCCTGGCTGGCTATAAAGTAAATATTTTCACAAATTCAGACACTAGAGGTTTCTAAAAGTGCAATTTTCCCCAGCATTAGAAGAAAAGTTAGTCCTGTGTCTCTCAACCCAGGTCACTGAAATAGAACTTCATTTTAATAATGTTTTCAATGATAAAATTCCACATGGTAGACAAAGATATTGGTTGACAGGTAAATTAAAGCTTTTCTGAGGTGGTGATATACCACAAATTCACACTTTCACAAAAATAAATGAAAATACTTCAGAGAGGAGCGAGAAATCCATTAGACAGAAGTGGAAAGGATGCGAAATGAAGTTAAATGTGCTGATCCAATGGAGCCAATTTAAAAATTTGTCCCAGAAGCTGTATTTCACGGCTACCTCAGAAATACAGAGCTCAGTTGAGCATCCAGGAAGGTGAAAAACATCATCTAAGAAGTCAATGGATTCTTGATTGTGTTAGCGTTAGGGGTGGTGGTGTGGTCAGCACGGAGAGTTCACGTTGGGTGACTGCTCTGTCCTGCTTTAGAGAGATAAACACTGAGGGCCCCCAAGTTCAACTACTGTCCATCTAATAGCTGTTTGGCAGCTAAGAAGAGACAAAAAAACTCCTTTAAACCCATTTCCTACCTCTTTGTTTGCCTCATGCTCACCAATTTGGTGACATTCACTACCTGGCCTCAGAGCCATGAAGGCTATGTGTTATCAGGGTCAGGCAAGGCGATGTCTGCAGAGGGGATGGAAAGAAGGAAGGAGGACTGCAAGGGGCTGGCAAGCAAAGAAGGGGACCTACTTGAAAAGAAAAGGAAACACGGGGGACTGTAAACTGAGACATTCACATTTAAAAAGAACAGGGGTTGGACTCACCTGGCAGCCCCCGCACCCCTGCAAACCCATAGGTCATGTCAACAGAGGACTCCTGAGCTCAGAAATTCGGGACATCCCAAGGCCAAGACAAGGAGACTGGGTCCCCTCCTAGAGCTGGGCAAGGGCTCCCCATGACACAACCGTGGGCAGAGGTTCCATGTTGTGTGTTGGTTTCAGTTGCCCATGGCAATCCTTCAGTTGCCTACTGGGTCACCCACAAACCTGCAGAACCTGCAGGCTGGTGGAGGATGGGCTCGGCTTGACAGCTGGGCTCAACACGGGGAGCTGTGAAGAGTCAGACTTGCTGTTTGGGAAGTTCCTGACCAAGGTAGGGACATTGACCCTCTCCCCAGGTTTTCTCCAGAGCATGGAGATCCTCAACAGTTGGCTGCAGTAGCACCTAGTGACAGTTCAACCAACACAACCTAGAGCTCTGCTGCTGGAAATCAAAAGGCTCCCCCAACATCTCAGCTCCATGAGGACATTTACCTCCTCCCCCAGACTCTTCCTTCCAAATCGAAACACTGCCACTGATAAAAAAGTCTTTTGCGGGTTTTGGGGGGAGGTTGTGGTGCCACTTTGTTCTCAGGGTGACAGAGGGAAATGCTACCTTTGGTGGGACAGGAAACTAATGTCACAAGGACGTGTGGGGACAGCGTTGATGAGACTCTTTAAGGTACACAGCTCTTGATGAAAATCTCCTCACTGTGGAAGGGCTGAGGAGGGTTCATGGTGAGGAGCGCCCACCCAGCTTGCTACCAGTCCTTCCACTGTGCTGAGCTTTCCTTTGCCTTCAAACTCAGACTTCGCTTACCTTCCAAATTATATCCAGAAACAAAAAGAATGAGGGATCTTGGGGATATTAACACCAACGTTACTAATGATTGGATGGGAGCAGGGTTTGGCTGCTAGCGTCCTTATCAACGAAGATCATGGGAAATATTACTTCCCATTCCACCTCTCNCCCCCCACATCTCAGCTACGTGAGGATGTTTATCTCCTCCCCCAGAGTTTTCCTTCTGAATCAAAACTCTGCCGCTGATAAAAAAGTCTTTTGCAGGATTTCAGGGGAGATTGTCCTGCTGCCTTGTTCTCAGGGTGACAGAGGGAAATGCTATCTTTGATGGGATAGGAAACTAACGTCACAAAGACGTGCGGGGATATTGTTGATGAGACTCTTTAAGGTACGGAATCATGGAATCACGGATTTGACAGAGTTGGAAGGGACCTTCTAGAGACCATCCAGTCCAACTCCCCAGCCAAAGCAGGGTTGCCCAGAGCACATCACTCAGGAGCATCCAGGCGGGGGCTTGAAGGTCTCCAGAGAAGGGGACTCCACACCCTCCCTGGGCAGCCTCTGCCAGGGCTCTGCCACCCTCACCCCAAAGAAGTTCTTCCTCACATTGGAGTGGAACTTCCCATGTTCCAGCTTGTGCCCGTTGCCCCTTGTCCTGTCACTGGGAACCACTGAAAAGAGTCCAGCTCTATCATCCTTCAACCTTCCTTTAGGACCTTGTAAACATAGATAAGGTCTCCCCTCAGTCTTTTCTTCTCAAGGCTAAAGAGTCCCAGCTCTCTCAGCCTTTCCTCTTCAGGGAGACGCTCCAATCCCTCCATCATCTTTATTGCCCTACGTTGGACTCTCTCCAGTAGTTCCCTGTCTCTCTTCAACTGGGGAGCCCAGAACTGGACGCAGGATTCCAGTTGTGGCCTCACCAGTGCAGAGCAGAGGGGGAGAATGACCTCCCTTGACCTGCTGGCCACACTTCTCCTTATGCAGCCCAGGATTCCATTGGTCCTCTTGGCAACAAGGGCACATTGCTGGCTCATGGAGATCCTGCCATCCACCAGGACTCCCAGATCCTTTTCCTCAGTAGTACTTTCCAGTAGATCCACCCCTAACCTATATTGGTGCCTGGGGTTCTTCCTCCCCAGGTGCAGAACCTTACATTTGCTCTTGTTGAACTGCATTAGGTTCTTCTCTGCCCAGCTCTCCAGCCTGTTCAGGTCATGCTGGATGGTGGAACAGCCCTCTGGGGTGTCGGCCAGCCCTCCCAGTTTGGTATCATCAGCGAACTTGCTGAGGATAAACTCCGTTCCTTTGTCCAGGTCATTGATGAATATGTTGAACAGGACTGGGCCGAGTATTGACCCCTGGGGTCTGTAACCAAAGGTTACAGGCCTCCAACTTGACCCTGCTCCGTTAATGACAACCCTCTGAGTTCTGTCACACAACCAGGACTCAATTCACCTCACTGCCCTCTCATCTAGCCCACACTTCCTTAATTTTCTGATGAGGATGTTATGGGAGACAGTGTCAAAAGCCTTGCTGAAGTCAAGGTAGATGACATCTGCTGCTCTCCCTTCATCCAGCCATCTAGTTACAACATCATACAAGGCTATCAGATTGGTCGAGTAAGATTTACCCTTGTTAAATCCGTGTTGACCACTTCCAATAACTTCTTGATCTCCGGTGTGTTTGGAGATGACATCCAGAACAAGTCACTAATGTACACAGGGTCCAGCTCTTGATGAAAATCTTCTCACTGTGGAAGGGCTGAGGAGGGTTCATGGTGAGGAGCGCCCACCCAGCTTGCTACCAGTCCTTCCACTGTGCTGAGCTTTCCTTTGCCTTCAAACTCAGACTTCGCTTACCTTCCAAATTATATCCAGAAACAAAAAGAATCAGGGATCTTGGGGATATTAACACCAATGTTACTAATGATTGGATGGGAGCAGGGTTTGGCTGCTAGCGTCCTTATCAACGAAGATCATGGGAAATATTACTTCCCATTCCACCTCTCGGTATAAGAAACACCTCCTTTGTCTATCTGCTCGATGGATTTATGTCAGTCTAGGCAGCAGGGACACTGTTGGTCTGCTTTTTTGCAACTGTCACGCTCTCCGGGAGGCCCGGCTCATTTCTGGGGTCAGTGGGGCACATTCCGCTCCCTCAGTTTGCGGGTCAGCAGCGCTGGTGAAACTGCACCTCAGTCTCTGTCTGTCAAAGGGACATTCATCTTTCAGAGGACAGAAATGCCATTCATCATAATCTGCATGAAACTGAATGGCCTCTGCTGTACCAGATAGTCTCACCAGAGATTTCTGACCACTTCTCTGAAATCTACTGCCTCAAGTAGTACGTATTATCTTTCACCGGTTAAGGTAGGTTTTTCACACTTGTTAAACACTTGTTAAATATCACCTTTTCTCTTCTCTCTTTATGCAGCCTGAGCAAAAGAGGTGGCCATGTTTGCCCACAGCATGGAGAACAGCAGCGGTCCCTTTGTTCTCCCGACCTTCTTGCTCCCGCAGCAGAACAAGAGCTACCCCGAAACCTTCATCCCTCCTGCCGGCTGCGAGATGACGGAGTCACCCCTAGGACCCAGCTCAAGCAGGAACCACACTGCCTCGCAGTATGAGCTGAGGCCGGGGGAAATTGCAGCAGCCACCATGGTCTTGGGAGCGTTGTGGCTGGTTTCTGTCTTTGGGAACTCCCTCGTTTGCTTAGTGATCCACAGGAGCAGGAGGACACAATCCACCACCAACTATTTTGTTGTCTCCATGGCTTGTGCAGACCTTCTCATCAGTGTTGCAAGCGTGCCCTTCGTGCTGCTCCAGTTTACCTGGGGCAGGTGGATGCTGGGGAACATGATGTGCAAGCTGGTAAGGTACGTACAGTACCTCACCCCTGGGGTCCAGATATACGTGCTCCTCTCAATATGTGTGGATCAATTCTATGCTACCGTCTACTCCTTGAGCTTCAAAGTGTCCAGGGAGAAAGCCAAGAAAATGATTCTGGCCTCTTGGCAGTCCAATGTTGCCTTTGCATCGCCAGCTTTCTTTTTCTATGGTTCCAACAGCGACGACCACTGCAACTTTTTTCTCCCCAGTTCTTGGGAAGGAGCCGCCTACAGTATCATCCACCTCTTGGTGGTGTTTTTGATCCCATCCATCCTCATTATCCTCTTCTACCAGAAGGTCGTCAAGTACATCAGGAGAATAGGCATCGATGGCATGACTGGGACAACAAATATCGTCCCAAGAACAGAGGTTAAGACCATCAAGATGTTCTTAGTGTTAAACTCAGTGTTTCTTCTGTCCTGGCTCCCTTTTTACGTGGTACAACTGTGGCACCCGCAGGAAACAGACTACAGAAAGAGCTCCTTGGTTTTCCTGGCCATCACCTGGATCTCTTTCAGCTCTTCAGCCTCGAAGCCAACCCTCTACTCCGTGTACAACGCAAACTTCAGAAGAGGGATGAAAGAAACTTGTTGCATGTCTGCCATGAAATGTTACAGAAGCAACGCATACACCATCACCACCAGTTCCAGGATAGCCAAAAAGAATCACGTTGGGATCGCAGAAATCCCAGCTCCAGCCAAAACTGTCACCAAAGACTCCATCTATGATGCTTTTAACAGAGAGGCAAAGGAAAAAAAGCTTGCCTGGCCAATTCAGTCTAACCCCCCAAACACATTTGTCTAGTTGGCTTCATTGCTTTGAAAATTTATGACGTACCCCTGAACAAGGAGCTTTCTCTCGGTTTTGAACCAATGTATATTTACATCTTTTTAACACAACTTTTAGGGAAGAAAAAAAGATGTTTTATTTTATTAAATGCGTTGATTTTAATGTGTCCGGCCTATTTGATTTCAGTTACCTTCTGCTTTGTGGAACCACTCTCCCTGAATCACAAGCATAACTTTCTTACAGACCAGAAAAGCCCTTACCCTGTCAGTATGTAGGGAAAAAGGGAAAGGAAAAACACTGCTTTTTATAATCCCCGTCCATTGGGCACCATGTATAAATGCATAAATCCACTCAAAGCCACCTCTACTTCTTTTCTTTATACCCCTGTGAATACTGTTGCACTGGGGTTTTCCCTCTCGTCCAGACCCCACGGGTACGATGTCCATACCTGGGCAACGCTGGCGTAACTCTGAGCCCACTGACACCACTGGTAAAATTCCCTCTGCCCTGGTCGGGCCAGCACCGGCCGGCACTGAACGCTTTTGCATCCTCAGCATCACGCCTCTCCAGAGGTCTCGTGGGCCAAACCGCCTGAGAAAAGTCCTCCCCTTGCTCTTGCCCTCTCCACCTCCTCTGGAGCTGCTTCTGCACCCACTCAGAAGCTGAGGGTGGGCACGGCCTGGGAGAAGACCTGCTGATCAAAAGGGGTCATGGCTGTACCAGGCACCACCCAGGGACTCCTCACCTGTTAAATTCCCTGTGTCTCCTGGCCTGAGTCACTTCTTCTGAGGTACGGCTGTGCCACCTGCAGCAAATAGTGGGTTTTCCCAAACATGAGCAGGAAAACGAGCTCTGCAGTCACACGCTCACCCAACAGCATCCTCCTCGGGTGCATGTTTGAATAGGTCCCTCTCATGTGTTAACACCAGCCAGAAACTGGGACCATGCAGCCACTCACTCACTTTCCCCCAGGTGTGATGGGGGAGCGAAAGGGAAGAATTAAAAAAAAAACCCATGAGAAAAAACTCATGGTTTGAGATAAAGACAGTTTAATAGGTAGAGCAAAAGCCGTTCACGCAAGCAAAGCAAAACAAGGAATCCATTCACTGCTTCGCATCGGCAGGCAGGTGTCCAGCCAGCCCCAGGAAAGCAGAGCTCCATCACATGTAATGGTCACTTGGGAAGACAAACACCATCACTCCAAATAACAACCCCACCTCCTTCTTCTTCCCCCAGCTTTATATTCTGAGTATGACATCATTTGGCACGGAATACCCCTTTGGTCAGTTGGGGTCAGGTGTCCCAGCTGTGTCTCCTCCCAACTTCTTGTGCACCCCCAGCCCACTCACTGGTGGGGCGGGGTGAGGAGCAGAAAAGACTTTGAGAGTTCAGCAACAACCAAAAATATCAGTGTGCTATCAACACCACTTCCATCCCAAATCCAAAACACAGCCCCACACCAGCTGCTAACAAGAAATTTAACTCCATCCCAGCTAAAACCATGACACTCTCCACCCCTTGTTTCATACCGTTTATGTCATGCTCAGGTCCCACAGTATCCAATCCATCCTCATTAAACACCACCCCCCCCTTCCCATCCTTTGATGTAATACACGGACATCATTCGCTTACTCTATGGACCACCCTTGTGAAATGTCTGCAAAATATCCATAAATGTGCACTGAGTTCATTTAGTCCATGACTTTGGGCTCTGTCTGTCATAGCAGTCGTTCAGGGCAGGAGAGACGGTGTGTGGTGTTGCGTGGAGTTACTGGGCACCAAAGCCAGCNACGCTGGCGTAACTCTGAGCCCACTGACACCACTGGTAAAATTCCCTCTGCCCTGGTCGGGCCAGCACCGGCCGGCACTGAACGCTTTTGCATCCTCAGCATCACGCCTCTCCAGAGGTCTCGTGGGCCAAACCGCCTGAGAAAAGTCCTCCCCTTGCTCTTGCCCTCTCCACCTCCTCTGGAGCTGCTTCTGCACCCAGCCTGGTGCACCCACTCAGAAGCTGAGGGTGGGCACGGCCTGGGAGAAGACCTGCTGATCAAAAGGGGTCACGGCTGTACCAGGCACCACCCAGGGACTCCTCACCTGTTAAATTCCCTGTGAGTCACTTCTTCTGAGGTACGGCTGTGCCACCTGCAGCAAATAGTGGGTTTTCCCAAACATGAGCAGGAAAACGAGCTCTGCAGTCACACGCTCACCCAACAGCATCCTCCTCGGGTGCATGTTTGAATAGGTCCCTCTCATGTGTTAACACCAGCCAGAAACTGGGACCATGCAGCCACTCACTCACTTTCCCCCAGGTGTGATGGGGGAGCGAAAGGGAAGAATTAAAAAAAAAAACCCATGAGAAAAAACTCATGGTTTGAGATAAAGACAGTTTAATAGGTAGAGCAAAAGCCGTTCACGCAAGCAAAGCGAAACAAGGAATCCATTCACTGCTTCCCATCGGCAGGCAGGTGTCCAGCCAGCCCCAGGAAAGCAGAGCTCCGTCACATGTAATGGTCACTTGGGAAGACAAACACCATCACTCCAAATAACAACCCCACCTCCTTCTTCTTCCCCCAGCTTTATATTCTGAGCACGACATCATTTGGCACGGAATACCCCTGTGGTCGGTTGGGGTCAGGTGTCCCAGCTGTGTCTCCTCCCAACTTCTTGTGCACCCCCAGCCCACTCACTGGTGGGGTGGGGTGAGGAGCAGAAAAGACTTTGAGAGTTCAGCAACAACCAAAAATATCAGTGTGCTATCAACACCACTTCCATCCCAAATCCAAAACACAGCCCCACACCAGCTGCTAACAAGAAATTTAACTCCATCCCAGCTAAAACCATGACACTCTCCACCCCTTGTTTCATACCATTTATGTCATGCTCAGGTCCCACAGTATCCAATCCATCCTCATTAAACACCACCCCCCACTTCCCATCCTTTGATGTAATACACGGACATCATTCGCTTACTCTATGGACCACCCTTGTGAAATGTCTGCAAAATATCCATAAATGTGCACTGAGTTCATTTAGTCCATGACTTTGGGCTCTGTCTGTCATAGCAGTCGTTCAGGGCAGGAGAGACGGTGTGTGGTGTTGCGTGGAGTTACTGGGCACCAAAGCCAGCTCAGGTCAGGCGACTGCTGCGTTTGCACGGCTCCTTGTAAGGGTTCTCCCCCATCGGTTCAGGTGGTTCCTGCTATAGCAATTCCTGTAACAGGCGACTCAAACCATGGATTACAACAATTTAAAGGTGTATCCATTACAATCTCCACCCCTGGTCCCTTTGGGCCAGGTTATAGGGTTTAACATTGCAATGAACTCCTCCCCTTGCTCCCACACCAGCTGCTAGCAGGAAAGTTAACTCCATCCCAGCTGAAACCATGACAGTCCCTACCAGGCATCCCAGAGGGGACAAGATGGCAAGGAGCTGTGGCTGCAGGTGGAGCCAAGCTCCTGCTGCTATTTCTCTGCCAGCCCAGTGAGAAAACAAACCGATGGGACCGGCTGGGTCTTTGCTCCTGGTGGGAAGGGGAACAGCACCTGCTGTGCTGGCTGGGGAACAGAGGGGAGAGAGGCAGGGGCTCCTCTGCACCCCCCTGCACATCCATTACAGTGATGTGCTGGTGAGAAACGGGCGCGTGTGCGTGGGGGACACAGGCACCCACAGGCACTGGCCCTGCAGAGGTTGACCTGCTGCTCCACTGGCACAGGGTGCCAGGCTGCAAGATGGGAGAGGGTGGTGGGAGGTGTTGGGCTGATAGGGCAGCTGGTCCAGCTCTGCATCCCAGCTGAACAAGGGAGAAAGGGAAGGGAAAACCACTGCTTTTTTTTTTTTTTTATATCCTTGTATTTTGGCCACCACGTATGGATCGATGGGCTGAGACCAACAGGATGAGGTTCAACAAGGCCAAGTGCCGGGTCCTGCCCTTGGGTCACAACAACCCCCTGCAGCGCTACAGGCTGGGGACAGAGTGGCTGGAGCTGCCTGGTGGAAAAGGACCTGGGGGTGTTGGTTGCCTGTCGGCTGAACATGGGCCAGCAGTGTGCCCAGGTGGCCAAGAAGGCCAACAGCATCCTGGCCTGTGTCAGGAACAGCGTGGGGAGTAGGACCCGAGAAGTGATCATCCCCCTGTACTCGGCACTGGTGAGACCTCACCTCGAGTGCTGTGTCCAGTTTTGGGCACCTTCCCACAAAAAAGACATTGAGGTGCTGGAGCGGGTCCAGAGAAGGGCAACGGAGCTGGTGAAGGGTCTGGAGAGTAAGTCTTACGAGGAACGGCTGAGGGAGCTGGGGGTGTTCAGCCTGGAGAAGAGGAGGCTGAGGGGAGACCTTCTCGCGCTCTATAACTACCTGAAGGGGGGTGTAGAGAAGTGGGGGTCGGTCTCGTCTCCCAAGTCACAGGAGACAGGACAAGGGGAAATGGCCTCAAGTTGTGCCAGGGGAGGTTTAGATTGGATATTAGGAAACATTTCTTCTCGGAAAGGGTTATCCAGCATTGGAATAGGCTACCCAGGGAAGTGGTTGAGGCACCTTCCCTGGAGGTGTTAAAAAGACAGGTTGACATGGTCCTCAGGAATATGGTTTAGTGGGGTTTTTATTGCTTATTTTTATTTATTTTTTTGTCAGAGTTAGGTTGATGTTTGGACTAGATGATCTTTAAGGTCCCTTCCAACCTAGACGATTCTATGATTCTATGAAATGTATAAATGTACTCAAAACTATCTATATTTCCTGAAACAGCCTTTTTTTTTTTTTATTTCAGTTATCAACCTCATTAATAAGAACTGGACTGAGTCTGTGTGTGGAGTGTTGATTTATGTTCTTAACTCCCATAGTAATGCCCAGAAGCACAGTAGCACGCCCTCAGAAAACACAGGTAACTCTTTGTCCACAAAATGAGGTCAGCACTAGCATCCGGTTGGTGAATTCCCCTCACTCTGGGGGATGGGTCGATGTTCTCCTACGAGCTGGAGCCGTTAAAGGTCCAGCCCAGGCTGCTGCACCCCTCACCCTGTAAGCTTTCCATTTCCTTCTTACAACATCAACAGGAGAGTCCCATGGGGTTCAGACCAGAGGCCTGTCCGTCCCAGTATCCTGTCGTTGACCGTAGCCATCAGCGGGTGCTTGAGGACAGAGCGGAGGAAACAGGGAAGCTACAGAAGAGGTCTCCTGACACCTCCTTCCAGCCTCTGGCATTCGCTGCTAAGAATTAACCTCCTTCATGGGGCAGCTGCCAAAAGCAGCGCCATTCAGTAAATCTGCAGCAGGTCCAGAGTGGGCCTAGTCCCAAAGACGGGACAAGCACCCCCGCCCTGCTTGCTCAGGCCCCATCTGAGTGGATTTCAGGAGAGTTTTGACCAACAATCAAGGATTTGACCCTCTTTTCAGTTGAGGATCTCAAGCACTTTCTTCCTATTCTCTATTTTCTTCTCAACTAGGATCGACAAAGTCAGTAGACGGTGAATAGTTGATCCCTACCCACTCTCTCTGTGCCAATCTTGGGTTTGTAAACCTCTACCATGTATTCCCTCAGTTATTTCTTTTCCGTACTGAAGAGTGTCATTGTACACAAGTCATTTCTTGCACAAAAACAGCTCCAGGTGAGGCTCTCCTTGAAGCACCCTAATGTAGCAGCCAAGCGTCCTCAAGTCCAGCCTACCAGCAGGCATTTAACACTCCAGTCATCCTAAAAGCCTCATGGATGCTTTGATCAAAGGTGTTAAACGAAGGACAGTGTGCAGGCGTAGGCTATCCCTCCCTTTCGAAATCTCAAGCTCCCCCTTGTATTTCTGAAAGAGGCATCCTCAGCCACAACCTCCTCAGAGAAGGATTATCTTTTTCTTCTGCTTTCCTGGCAAATGTGGCACAGCTGGGTTCCTATTCATGTCTGGGGCCTGAAAGTGCTCCAGTAATTAAAGTTAATAGAACAAGAGCAGCAAGTACTACAGGGTGTATTAAACATGCTTGAGTATCTCCCCTTCCCGTCAGCAGGGAGCAGAAGCACACGTGTGGTGGAACCCCAAGCTGACACCCTCTGAAGAGACTCTCACGCGGGCAATGTGGGTGGGGAAACTCCTTTGTTGAGAAATATTCCTGCATGTATGGTAGAAAACTTCCTTCCTCCTCTTCTACCGCATGAAGTATGGCTGTAAGAACCCTTACCGACTGCAGGAACGCTTCCAGTATGTATTTCACAAATTCAGAAATCCCCATTAAATACAGATCTTATATTTCTCAGTAAAACCATTAGCAAAAATTCCTGTGAACTGGGAGGACAGAGGACCTTGAAAAGGAGACAAAAGCAATATTTTCTGTATGGCTCGTGTTCTGAGCGGTTGTTTCTCCCTGTAAAATCACCATGTGCTTAGTTTTTCTTTGCCTCTTAATTACCTCTGAGACAGTAAAATCGGATTGAAGGTAAGCAGGCCAGGTCAACTTTGCAACTTTATTTTATCATTTGCTTGTGAGACTGAAACCCAACAGTTGTCCTTTTGGTTAATAGTTCTATTCAAGAAACAGGACTGAACAGAATGAGCCCTGAGGTTGCAGAGGACCACAGAGTCATGGTTACCAACCTCCCACCAGGTCTGAGTCCAGAGGGCCCCAGGACACTTGTTCCTTCAAGTCTAGGTGAATGGGAATGCACGAGACAGCCTCGTTATCTGGGCATCACGGGCAAGACAGGCCATAAGAGCCACTGTCCTGTCGAGGTGTATCCAGAGAGGCTTTAGGCGGTGATTGTTTGTACAGTCAGACCCCAAAGATGTTCCAGTGGGTGTTGCCTGTGCGCTGCCAGCTTCCAGCCCACAGATGAGGAGCAGGTCTCAGACCTTCACAGATCCTGAAGGAAAATACTGCTGCAGCCACCACACGCAGGGGCTGCTGCCTTCAGACTTGCCCCATGGCTGAAAAGGAAGGCAGAGAGAGAGGCAATTCCACCCCTAAGGCGCTAGCGCCATGTTGCAGACCCACAGTCGGCCAGATGTCTTTTCACACACAAAGTCCAAAAGAATCACAGAATCTTCATGGTTGCAAGGGACCTTTGAGATCATTGAGTCCAACCACAAAAAACAAAAAACAAAACAAAAAAAAAAAAAAACCAAAAAAAAGAAAGAAAAGAAAAAAAACAACCACAAACCAACACACACACCACAGCCACCCACAGACAGACAAAACCCAACAATCTCAGGCACTAGAGCATGCCCTGAAGTGCCACGTATGGTGACTCCACCACCTCCCTGGGCAGGCCGTTCCAGTGCCTGACCACCCTCTCAGGAAAGTCATTCTTCCTAATATCTAACCTAAACCTCCCCTGCCCCAACCTCAGACTGTTTCCTCTGCTCCTGTCATTATTATCCTGTCAAAGAGATCTCGACAGGCTGGCTGGATGGGCCGAGACCAAGGGGATGAGGTTCAACAAGGCCAAGTGCCGGGTCCTGCACTTGGGTCACACCAACCCCAGGCAGCGCTACAGGCTGGGGGCAGAGTGGCTGGAGCTGCCTGGCGGAAAAGGACCTGGGGGTGTTGGTGGACACTGGCTGAACATGAGCCAGCAGTGTGCCCAGGTGCCAAGAAGGCCAATGGTATCCTGGCCTGTATCAGGAACAGCGTGGGGAGTAGGGCCCGAGAGGTGACCGTCCCCCTGTACTGGGCACTGGTGAGGCCTCACCTCGAGTGCTGTGTCCAGTTTTGGGCCCCTCACCACAAAAAAGACGTCGAGGTGCTGGAGCGGGTCCAGAGAAGGGCAACAGAGCTGGTGAGGGGTCTGGAGCACAAGTCTTATGGGGAGAGGCTGAGGGAGCTGGGGGTGTTCAGCCTGGAGAAGAGGAGGCTGAGGGGAGACCTCATTGCTCTCTCCAACTCCCTGAAAGGAGGGTGTAGAGAGGTGGGGGTCGGTCTCTTCTCTCAAGTCACAGGCGACAGGACGAGAGGAAATGGCCTCAAGTTACGCCAGGGGAGGTTCAGGCTGGATATTAGGAAAAATTTTTTCACCGAAAGGGTTGTGAGACATTGGAATGGGCTGCCCAGGGAGGTGGTTGAGGCACCATCCCTGGAGGTGTTCAGAAGACAGGTTGATGTAGTGCTGGGAGATAGGGTTTAGTGATGATGTTGCTTTTTGTTTGTTGTGTGGGTGTTTATTTTTGTCAAAGTTAGGTTGATGGTTTGACAAGATGATCTTTAAGGTCCCTTCCAACCTAGAAGATTCTGTGATTCTGTGATTATTCCCTTGGGAGAAGAGGCCAACTCCCACCTCTCCACACCCTCCTTTCAGGGAGTTGTAGAGGGCAATGAGGTCTCCCCTCAGCCTCTTCTTCTCTAAACTAAACATGCCCAGTTCCCTCAGCCTCTCCTCGTATGACTTGTTCTCCAGACCCCTCACCAGCTTGGTGGCTCTCCTCTGGACATGCTCCAGCCCCTCAATGTCCTTCTTGTGGTGAGGGGCCCAAAACTGAACACAGCCCTTGAGGTGAGGCCTCACCAGTGCCCAATACAGAGGCACGATGACTTCTCTACACTAGTGAACACACTAGTGTGTGTGAAACCAGAACACAGTAGTAGGTGTGAAACCACCGACTTCTGTGCAGCTTTCCTTTCCCTATTGTGAACTCAGACACATTTCCCCACCTTTCAGAAGTTGTAAAACTACACAAGCTGGCCAGGAAAAGTCCAGGACTGCCATGACACAAGAGCTTGGGCAGCAACGTCCCTGGGTTGAAACAGTTGGCAGTTCTGCCCTGAAATCACAGACCTAGTCTGGAGGTTGCCTTTATTAAACCATCTCCCCACATCAGTGGGAGCCCAGTCCCAGTTCTATCAGAGTTAAGTGTGATGCTGCACGTAGAGCTTCTTTTAGCCAAAACTATACTGGTAAAAACACATTCTTAGGAGGGCCCAGTATGCGGCGTGGACCCTCCTCAGAGGGAAGTCTGCTGTCTTCCTGGAGCCCGGGTTAAGAACGGTACCAGGAAACTTCCTGGCTTAGTATGTCCTTCAGACTATTATCCATTAGCAATTCTCCATGTAGGCGCAGAGGAATCTGTGACTCGCAGCTCAAGATCCATAAGCTGCATTTGAACTCGGAGGGATTTGCCCATGCACCTCTCCCTGTATGTATATCAGTGTATCAGTTACACTGGTAAACCTTCCTGATTTCGACTTCCATATGACGCAGCCTTTGGTATGGTTAAAAAACAATGGCTGGAGCAATCAAATAAAAGCCATTGCTCCAACTGCTCGTGAGCCAGCAGATCCCTCGGTCTGAAAAGCCAGCCTTCACCACACAGCACAAGTGTGGTGAAAGGAGAAGCGAGATCCCATACATCAGGCGCGTACGTATATGCTCACTCCTCCCTCCTTCCTTTCCCTTTTTCCCCAGTCCTGCCAGTCTTCTTTATCCTTTGTCCCACTGGCCATGGTTGCTGACCACGTCCATGCCTTGGCAAACACCGTACCTCTGGGAGAGGTGCCTGAGGAAAGGCTGCCCGAGCCGCCCCAGCAGCTCCAGCCCTTCAGATGACACCCATCCACCGGCAGTTTGGTGCTGCCACCGTGAGAGCTGAAGAAGACACCATGCTACAGCAGTGCTGAAGGTGGAAAATATCTGGCAGCTTGACAGTTGACATGGCAGCTACTCCATGCGTAGGGTTGACTTTGGAAACGTGTAATGAAATGGATGGAGACTGACAAGCACTGACCTGGTACCACGGAATCACAGAATTGTTGGAGTTGGAAGGGACCTTCTAGAGACCATCCAGTCCAACTCCCCAGCCAAAGCAGGGTTGCCCAGAGCACATCAGGACCATCCAGGCAGGGCTTGAAGATCTCCAGAGAAGGGGAATCCACACCCTCCCTGGGCAGCCTCTGCCAGGGCTCTGCCACCCTCACCCCAAAGTTCTTCCTCACATTGGAGTGGAACTTCCCATGGTCCAGCTTGTGCCCGTTGCCCCTCGGCCTGTTACTGGGAACCACTGAAAAGAGTTTGGCTCCATCCTCCTTCAACCCACCCTTTAGGTACTTATTAATAAGGTCTCCCCTCGGCCTTCTCTTCTCCAGGCTAAAGAGCCCCAGCTCTCTCAGCCTTTCCTCATCAGGGAGACGCTCCAATCCCTCCATCATCTCTGTTGCCCTACGCTGGACTCTCTCCAGCAGTTCCCTGTCTCTCTTCAACTGGGGAGCCCAGAACTGGATGCAGGATTCCAGTTGTGGCCTCACCAGTGCAGAGCAGAGGGGGAGAATGACCTCCCTCCACCTACTGGCCACACTGACAAAGCATACTTTACCAGAGTAGTTCACCAGAGTAAAGGAAAAATTTTTTCTACTCCTTCCATCATTTTAGGATGGGTGACGGATGGGTTTGATAGCACCAACCACCAGGTATCTGCTGATCCGCCAAGGTGCCAGAGATGCCAGAGACTCAGGAGGAAGATCATGGATTATCTAAGCCAGAAACGGAAGAGGCTGCAGAATTTGTCTGATCAACATAAACAAATCTCTCCACACTCCCTTCACAGCTCCTCATTGCCAACAGATTGTTTCAGTGATCTATCCAATGCGACAACAAATTTAATGGGGGCTGAGGAAACTTTAGAACTAAACCAAGCAACACTATTCGGACAAAGGCACCTCGAAGAAACACACTTGTATATGGGAGTAGCCAGCAACTGTGCCTGGATCTTCATGCAGCTCTCGAGACACCCCTGTGGCCCAGAAAGCTTGGTTAGGTGCCCGGGGTACTGCCCTTCTCCATGGGTTGTGTCTGCGTGTCCGTGAGCGCGTGTGTAGGGAGGAGGCAGCCAGCGTGCAGACGTGGGCTGAAGGTGGCAGAAGTTAGGAGGGCAGGTTTGACACCGAGCAAACAAAAACTCCCGGTTCACAAACACATCACAACCCCATCTGCAAAGCAGTTCTGGGAGAGAGGACTCCTGGATCTCCAGCCCGTTCGCCCTTTAGTCTTAAATGTTTTCTGTGTAAGAACATGACATAGTGCCAACCATTACTTTTTTTTTTCCCCATTAAGTAGAAATTCCATCACTGCTGTTTACTTTTGGTATTAAGTGGCTTGCACTTGGGAATTACTCTTACAAATTGTCAAATTATGTCCCCCTCCTTTTTATTTCAGCAGAAAGTTGGATTTTTGGTTAAACACGCTTTAAAAATTTCCACTTAAAGGGTGGGGGCTAGCGAGAAGCAGAGACACACACCACTTGACCCTATTTTTCAGCCAGACTCCCGGACGTGATAGCGAGGTGGCTATCACCCGTAATTGAACTTAAGAGCTTCCACATGCCCAGTTAAGAATCCCCTGAGATTTCCCATTCTCCTCAACTCAACCAGTTTGACTTCAGAAATAATTGACATTGATTTAGGAGTTGGTTTTCCAAGGTGTTGAATGCATGCCATTGATTTTAGCTGAAATTCTGAGTGCTCAACCTTTCTCAATATCGGATCCTTCCTGTTTAAAAGAACAAAGAGCAGATTTGAAGTTTATTAAAGCCAGACCCTTATGCTCAAAGGAAGGGTTATTAGCCCCCTAAGTGATTCTGTAAGTTAATACGTCTTTATTAGTTGGCTCTTTTCAACCTAGCAAGTGCTGTGGAATAGGCCATTATAAATTACATGAGCTTTATTTGAACTGGCTTCTAGTAAAACATAACACACCTACTGGAAGATTGTTATATAAATGTCACCTTCTGCTGAGCAGTCTGAACTAAAACACAGATTTATTCTACGCTAGTGCTAACACACAAGTCTTCTTTCTGTTTTCTCATGAAACCAGTCCCTGGATAAAATTCAGAAGTGTCATAGACAGCAGTAATTCCTTTGGGTTCAGCAGCTCAACCATTTTAGACCAGCTCTTGATTTGGTCCTACATTTGTAGGAAAAAAAAAATTATATATATATATATATCACGAAATAATTTAATTTGTCCTCATCTCATGCCTGGCCAGGCAGTAGCTTCTTCACTGCACATACAAGTTAAGACAGAGAGATGCTTTTGTTTCCGAGGTTTGGGGAGGAGGGTCTGATGAAGGACTTTCATTGTTTTTTGAGGCAAGGCAGAATTACGCAGCAGAGGCCACATGCGGACGGGTGTAACTGCCCATCTTATTTCCCAAGGAACTACAGCACTTCTCTTCAGCCCTGGAGATCTACCATCTCCACTACAATATGTTTTCTGCAGAGTCCCTCTCCATATTGATCCAGATACAGGAAAGAAAACTATATTCACAGTTAGCAAGATTTCAGATTATTTACCGGCTATCTATTGGGGGAAAGTTCCAGAAGATTGGCGAGGAGGACTGTAAATANCTCGTTGTTGCTCAGTTTTGTGTGCCCAACAAGTAGAACATCTGCACTCAGATAACACAGGCCTGGGATGGACTCAGGGGCACCTTATCCAACACGCCCGGGATTCCTGCCCTGCTGTTGGAGAGATCAAAGCCCAGCAGAAAACTCTGCCTGTCTGAATCCTTGAAATACAGACCCAAACAGCAAGTGGGAGCTCCCTCGCTCCCTCACTCCCTCGCTAACGAGGACTCTGGTGCTAATAAGGACTCTTGCTCTGCAGTGCCTGCGTCCCCTCTTGCCTGCCTCTGCCCGGGGGCTGCTTCAGAGGTTTCCCGATCCATGGGGTATTGAGATTAAATTTCTTCTTTGCCCTTAATCCATGGTTTTGTGGTTGTTCCTGCATCCTGCCCGCATCGGCTCACGAATCTGTGAATGCAACAGGAGCAGCCCTGAGCCTCTCATTAACTCACAACACTGCCAGGAGCTGATCTGCCGTCAGGCTTTCTGCAGACTCTGAAAACAGCTCTTGCCACGTTATTGTCATGTTCTTTCCTACTAATCCGGGGCATCTTTCTCAGAACAAAGTCTTGAGGTTGTATATTTTTTTCCTTAAGAAGAGGGATGTTGGGATGTGGCCCTTGGCCCTCATACCAGAAGTTGTGCTGCCAGCACGACTTTATGGCAGAAAGCACTGAGCTTTCAAGCTAAACCATCCATAATCTCAGGAGACCAGCAGAAAGCAGGCACCACTCCAGTACAGGCCAGAAAACAGTCGGCTAGACATATAAAGAGCTATTCCAAAATACTTCAATGGAGGGTGATATGGCAAAGGGTGGCTCTCCACAAATGGCTCTTGAACCTACAACAGCACCTCTGTAAGTCCCACCAGAGAGGTCTGGTCCCGGGTGCAATAACAGACACGCTGCCTTTGTGCCACCACTCCCCACTGCTCTTCATCGCCCCCGCGCAGGGGCTGCCACCAAGTCCGAACTATTGCTGGCCAGCTTCTGACAGCCAAACAATGGTTTTGATGGCCAAGTTCCTAGTTGTGTCTTCAAAGACGATTTCCCTCTTGTTGATCATGTCAACTGTCATGAGAAATTCCTATCAAGGCAACAAAGCATTTGGAGTTCTGTCTTCAATTATCCCTTTCTTCTATTAAAAAAATCTATTCGCAGTAGTAAGCACTTTTGAGTATATTTGAGTATTATATGTCAGGTATTTGCTGTCATCAGGGAAGTTTGGCTCGTGAAAGGACACAGGGGGAACGTCTTAGCTTGACCCTTTCAGCGGTCTACCAAAACTCTCCACAGACTGAGCGCAGTTGCAAGAGTGTAAGGGATGTTCTCACCGCGGTGGCGTTGGCAGAAGGAGCAGAGTGGGCAGGGGACGTACGGTGCCACCAGCCCTGCACCGTTCCAGCTCACGCTGCACATAATGCAGAAGACAATTCACCGCGACCCCATCATCAGCACGCAGAAAGCTCCCTGCCCTGGGAGATGGCATCTCTCTTCAGTCTTCCCAGCTTAACTCCTGCTTGGTGAAGGGAGATACAATGATCTGTGAAGAGGAGAAGTCCCCGCAGACCACAAATACCCGCCTGCCACACACTGACCTAGGGATAAAAGGGTTCTTCACCCTTTACAGAGCACTCCCTGTAACTCATTCCTTACATTCAATCTTTCCCTGGGATGCTCTCCTGACTGCAAGACCAGTAGCATTCTCACCTTAGTTCTCAGGATACTTTCTTCTAAAATTCCCTAAACCCACACTTTAAAATTGAACAAGGGGCAAGACAGCAGCACACTCTGTATGAAGGTACAAACGAGGAAAACCAACACACACACACAAAATCCTTTTAAAGTAACAGATCAATCCTTTGGCTTAAAAGAAACATTGAGCATCCCTTAGATTAGGACTTCCCATTCACAACTGTCTCACAGGAGGCACCTGTAAAACACCTCCACAGCACCCAACCTCCTGCTGTAGGCCTGCAGAAAAGGGGCTACAGTCCTCATTTAGTTTATAGACAACCTTCAACAGGGAAACATCTGGCCTTTAAAACTGATAGCACACGACAAAGCTTTCCCAACGTTACAGGGGCAGAGGGGTGTAAGAAATGAGTGGCAATGCTCCTATTTCCAAGCCAAAGACATCGAAACTGAGCATTAGGGTTTCGAGCTCACCTGACTAGACTTTTACTATTCAAACACTCAGTTTTCATTAACACTACTTTCAGCAGTATTTAAGTGTATGGTTACAACTGATAACGGAGCAGTTTTAAGAAGTTTCTGCCTTTCAGATGAGAAAAAAAAACAAACCCTGACTCTAATTAGGCCAAGTCCAATCAAAGCCAAAGGAAAAACAAGTTTGTGAAAACAGTCCTTCAAGTGGCCCAGACAATATCAGAAATACTCTGACACAAGGAACAGTATTTTAATCTTTAGAGGAGGGAGCTAATCTTTAGAGGAGGGAGAGTGACAATGCTCTACAAGTAAGCTTTGAATGGAAAAGAATCACTGCTGTACAGGTAAGAGGAGAGCTTGAAACCCTAGATTAATTGCTTAATGAAAGCAACTCAAGCTCCATTTGCCTTTGGAGGAGTTTTGCCGGGTTCCCGGCTTCCAAGTACCAGCTCCTCTAAGGACAGATGACTGCTGCCAGGTACAGGACCCGCATTTGATTCTGTCTTGTAGCCTGACCAGTGCAAGCGAAACACGAGGAGCCGAGTTTTCCCTGCTCTTTGCTATAGTCAAGTTGTGACCTCAAAAGCTGGCAGCGCTCCTTGGAACGGTAGCAGTCAGCTCCCCCCACAACAGAAAATAAACTGGAGTGCATCAGCATCGATCCTCTTACCTTCACCTAATGAAGCAGGATAGAAAACTGGCCTAAGTGCCAAAATTCTGCTTAGAAGCCTCCTTGCCAGTCCCTGCACTTTTCCCCATCCTTTCTAATTAACATGAAATTGCTACTTTATAAAATTCTCACCGATGTCTGAAAACAGTTATATACTAATAAAGACAGGGAAAAAGAGGTTTTACAGTAACAAAAGAAAGTAATTTTAATCCATGCTAACAGGTGATATTTAACGTTACAGCTGGTGACAGTATTTCTGACAGACCAAGGCAAAGCTGTGTTAATAACAGGCACATTTGTTTTGTTTATAGGACTTATTTCAGGCAAAGAGCGTGATTCAGAAAAAAATGCAGGGTGAATGCAAGCAATCACAAGAGGCCATTCATCATTCTGCCTACAGTTTGTTTTTTGTTGTTGTTGTTGTTAATACATCCACAGAACTGCAACTGTGCTCATTCCACGAGAGAGACGTTCGCGGCAGAGGGGATTAAAACAGACAACCTTTATCATCGTGCTCCAGCTGTCAGTCAGCCTTTTTTATCTGCCAGCACGTGTAGACAATATCAGCTCCGTTAACAACCCCACTCCTTCAGTGGCCTTGGATTGAAACGACGACAACATTAAGCGGCTACTGCAAAAAGACAACAAGATCACGTAAGTCCAGAAAGCTGAAGTGGTTAATTGGCTGTTTCTCAAACACCCACGGCAATCCACTTTGCTTCCATTGGTACACGAGTAATTAAAAAGCTAATTGCTATTTCATTTCGGAAGGCAAGAAACCCTAAGAATAAAGTCAGGAGAAATGCAGCTCGCTGAAGCGAGAAGGGTAACGCGCTCTGTTCTCATCAACAGATGCCTACAGCCTCAGTGAGCTATCACCTGCCGAAGGTTTATGCAAGTACTTGTCACAAGAGTAATTAGCTGATCAGAAATCTAGGCGGTAACTCCTTCCTCTTTCTCTGCCTGAGATCCCAGACAGGATTCTAGGTTGAAATGGAAAACTGTTGTTCTCTTTACTTTGGTGAAACCTCTTCTGATTGACGTTCGTGAGATAAAGACCCTTGGGCCAAAATTTGCTCTCTCACAAGTGAATTCCGCTCCCAGCTCCATCGCGTGTTCCAGGCACAGGTGCCCCAGCTGAACTTACCCTTTTGTTCGAAAACACTGTCACTAGTGAAAAGGCCAGGCCACCTGGGATTTTATAGAAATACAAGAAACAGGGTAATCTAAATCTCAACGTTCTCAAGCGAAAGGAGACTTGCAACTTTGTGAGCAGCAGAACCGCTTCAACACACGCCCAGCATCTACAGCTGAACAACGTTCTCGTTGCTGTTGGCTGAAGAGCGTTGCCTTCCTCCCAATGGTTCAGCTCAACAGAAGAACGTTTCGACAGGAGAAAAAGCCGCCCTGGGGCGAGCTGATACCAGCACTGCTTCCGCTAGGCTGTGCGGGGAAACAAGTAGGCTCTGAGCTACAAAGGGTCACGAGAGCATTGGGAGCTCGCAAGGCAGAAGGGGTATTTACTCTGCTGTTACCGAGGGCTTAAAAACGCAGAAGAGGTATTTCAGCGTGAGTCGGTGGGTGTGGTAGAGCATATGCACAGAGGCAGAGAGGAACAGCAGAATAACTCATGCTTCTATGTAGTCCTCTAGGAAAAGGAACCCTCGGCGGCTTTTGAAAAGAGCTGCCAGACCACTTAGGGAAGAAAGGAGATTCAGAGAAGATTCTTTTTCCGTAGGGAAAAAGGAACGCATACTGAAAAGTGGGAGATGTCAAAGTACTGCTTAGGGGAGAGGAAAGAAAAAGCCCAGAAATGCCAAACAGAAAACACGGACCTAGCAACACGGCAGGATCTATGTTCGATAGGGAGTAGGAAAGAATTGTTCTTACATCAGCAAGCATTCGGAGCATGCCACATAAGGAGATGGTAAAGTTGGAGGACACTGCTGGTATGCTCTGCTGCGGGAATATGCAGCATGGCTGTCGCCAGCACCGTATAATTTGATCAAAATGTATTTTGAAAGTTGCCATGAGAAAGAAGGTATGGAAAAAGCCACCCTCCATAGCAAGCTGGTTTTAGTCACATTGAGCACCCTGCCTCACGAAAACACAAGTTTTATAATCCACTTGTTTAATCCTTTTTTACTCACAAATTCATTTCAGCATCAGAATACCCATCAGCTGCAGCATAGTTAAGAATGTCACCATTACCCACCCTAATATGTAGAGATCACACACAAGCATTGCTTGAAGCAGCATTTACTGTTAGCAGCATTGATTAAGTCAGTTGTGAGTTACAGGCAGACACACAAAAAAGCAGGGCTAATCCTGCACTAGTTACACAAGCAAAACTCCCACCTCCCCAGTGCTTTTTATTGAAGAAAAAAAGAAACTGAAAGTCAGTCGTTTAGGATTTTTAATCATTGTTTTAATGAAGTGTTGTCGATAATCATTAGCTGAACAACGACAGCACTTTCCAGTTACAATTTAAAGTCAGATAAAGAAAATACAAATAACAGTATAAATAATACCAAGCAACAGCCTTTGCAGAAAGTCCTTAAGGCAATAGCTACAACTGACACTACAAATTCTACTTTTATATCTACATATACAAATCTATACATTCCATAAATACAGCATCTCAGTATGGGATACCTCAGATTCTACTGCGGATTAGAAGCTTCTGTTTTCTCATACAAATCCACAACAGAGTCATACAAGAAATTCAGTTAGTGACAAAGCTTCCAGAGAAATTAATGCTCAATGGTACTAACAGCAGGACGCTCACAAGCTGGTGTTTTGCCTTCCTTACCTACTGCAGGGATTTCTACATCAGCCGCTCCTCTGTCACTCAAGCTGTCACTCTTCAGCATAATGAGGACTAGAGTTCTTATTTCAGCTTTTCCTCTTCATTTCTGCACATTTTTAGACCAGTCTCAAACATTTGCTCCACATTTGGTCCTCTTATTACCAGTAGTTTTATAGAGATTATAATTTTTTAGGAAGTAGCAAATGGCGCTATGACACCAAATCTTTTCTATCTCTTCATGGCATGCCACAAAGAACTAGATTCATTATTGAGGTAGATTAATCTTCACCCTAAAATGCAAAAGGGAAAAAAAGGAAAAACAAGTCAGTCACAGGCACTCTCCCAAAGCTAGTCATGGTCTCAGCTGTCAAGAAAGAGAAAAGCTTTTTGATATATATTTAATACATTTTTAAAAATTGCAACAGAACACCTCTGATGTGAGGTATAACAGTCTTTTGAAAAGCATTTAATAGAATGCATGTTCTTTGGCAAACACATATTACTATTAGATTACAAAAGCAGACCATGATTTGATTTTTTAAATTTTTTTCAACACGTTAATTACAAAATGTTCTCAGTTAAGTGACAGGTCTATTAAATGTATCCACTTCATTTTTTTTCCCCAAGCATATATTTGGGATTTAAAAGACAAGACTTATCTCTTTCTTACCAAGTTTCCACTATCTGGTAAATCCTTGGGTTAAATTCTCCAACAGGATTAGTGCCACTGAACAGTGCCTAGTCCAGCAGCAGCACCTGGGTTCAGTTTTACTATGCATTATTGTAACAGAGACCCAGCATTGTTATAAGCACCAAATACTACAGACAGCTTTTTTTTTTTTTTTTAAATGTGGAAAGTTTCCAAGGGATACCCACCTTTAGCTGGGCAAATGGTTCTAGCTGACCATTAGAATTCCATGGCGGGCAGGAAAATGAAGCATTTTCAGGCTTATTTGCTTTCTTCAGCATTTTTGAGAGAGAACCAGCTGCACACACTCACTGCAGGAGACATGGGTGGCAGGCTGTAACCCACCTTACACAAAGAGAGGGTAAGACTCAGCCACCCCTCCCTTGCTGAGGTACTATATGAAACTCCTGGTCAGAGGACCTGGTTGTATCTGTGGTAGGAGCCACACTGACACGTGAACGAAGACTATAACCATTAGAGCACCAAATGAGCAGGTAACACGTCTGTTAGTTTTCAAGGGGGACTGCTGAACCTCACACTCCAAAACAAAGGACTCGCAGAAATCCATCTACGCCCAGAACATTTATAACATAGCAGGATCTGCCATGCGATGGAAGCCACAGAACTTTATCTAATTAAATGGTTGCTGCTGGGAATCCTACGTTCCATAATGAGCTACAGCTCCTAGAGCGGGTCGGAAGATTGCAGTCAGAGCCTCTAACTCCGTCACGCATATTTTGGCTTGCAGAACAAGCACGGAAACGGTCGAAGACGACGGGGGCTGTAACGTGCCTCCTGTCCCATCTGCAGGAAGCCCAAAAAAACCTGTTAGAACATGGATGCCTCTACTTGTGCCACAGAGCTGGGCCCAGGCTTGCCGAACGCGGTCCTGTAATGCCAACTGCTGGCTAAGCCAGGAAGCAGGAGCCACTGTGATGAGGAACGGATGAAAGCTGTTGCTCATCACAACAAGGAAATTCCAACTCCTAATCTCCTCCACAAAAGAAATCTTGACTCCTGACAAAAAAAACAAAAAGAGTGGAAGGAAGAGAGCAAGTGGGGTACTGCTGGTGAGATCAGAGGTGCCTTTGTCACAGGACCTCGTGCAGAGTGGAGCTGGTCTAGTCAGGCGTACCGTAACTCTGCTACGTTTTCTACATCCTCAATTCAGAAAGACACTTAAGTATACACATAACCTCTGAAACACATTTTTAATTAAATATATAGTTTACATTTGAAACTGGAGGCACTGTGGAATTCTAATTGTAACCAAAAATAATTTATGACACTTCTGACGTGATCAGGTTGCAAAATCCAACTGCAGGGTTCACAGAGTATAGTTCTAGACATCTGGTCTAGTTTGTTTTGGTTTTTTTCCCCTCTCCAGAGAACCCAGAAAAAGGACAGGCAAGCATTTGACATACAAATAAACCACCAAAGCTTATGGGCTGGCTTTGCTGCTATATTTCAGGACAAACTGCAGTTCAGAGCTTAAAATCTGGGGGGACGGGAACCCTCATATCTTCCCCATCTCTGCTTCAGTGTTACTTAACCTTTCCTAATAGTTTTCCACTAGCAATTTCTAACTAAGTACATGTGCGGCAAATCTAGAGACTAAACTTAAAACCATGCCTTAAGCATTAATATACAAGTGCTCAGAATGGAATTCTGAGAGCAACTGCTGTACACTGAAATATGGCACTTTATTATTGTCAGCACTTTTGACTAATCCCGAGTTGAGATGATGCTAAACAGACCCAATTAGCTGAATGAAAAGAAGGCCACATTCAGTCTAGCAAAGTCATTCATTATAGTATTTATTCTATGAAACAAAGAAGAAAACATAACATTAAAAAACGTTCCATGCATTTCATGAAATACAGAGAAAGACATTGTCGTAAACAAAACAGAGAAAAAGCAAGCAAAACCCCCACTGAAAGTCCCGAGAGCTCCACTCTCCACAACGCATCATATACATACAAAAAAGCATGTACAGAAAAAAGAGCAGTCTAAGGAAAGTGGCAGGTTATCTGTCAATATCTTGGATGAGTAGATCAACCCACAAGACGTTTGCCATCACCTCTTTTATTGTAAGACCAAATGGATGCAACTTGTTTTCCTTGCTACCAGTTCTGGGCATTATCTTTTTCTGGGAAACCAGGGTAGCACCACAGAATTCATATTAAGTTGCAGGCTAGAAAGATACTAGGGCCCAAAGTGTAGGTAGATACAGAAAGACAGCAGGGCACAATAGGTGGAAGGAGATGGCAGCTGTTCCACTGCTGGAAGCAGGGGGATGGAGATGCTCTGACTATCTTACCGGGAACAGGAGGGGGGAAAAATACATTCACTGCTTCTGCCTATAATTCTTTCACGGGATGTATCTAGTACCTCTCTTGAAGAGCCCCGACAACATAAAGACATGCCGCATTATAAAAGGATGCTGAAAGCAAGATCTTTATTTAGGTTACAAATTACATTGCTAGAAACCTTCTTACTAAAAGCTTTTGATCCAGTTCCTTCTCCTCAACCTACGGTACTCCAGTACTCCATTTGGCTTCAGCAAAGCTGCTATGAGATCCTCCTCTTGCTTTTGTTTTACAGAGCCTCTCAGACTCCCACAATGGTTACTAACCACACAACTACTGACCACAAAGCCAGTGCAATTCTGACACAAAAGCTGCCCTCATCTCTTCTTGGGAAGGCCCAAAAGCTGCCATAGCTGTATTTGAGGAGGGTGGTGTAGAGAAAGGAAGAACAAGGCTCCGCTTGCACAAACACCTATTACCCCAAAAGCCTCACTCCATGCAGGCTTGGGAACACCACAATCAAAGAGTTTCATGTGGGGAGGAGCAAAGAGAAGACAGCAGACTGGGATCCTTCTCCCTGCACCCAGGGATGCATCCACTTCTCTGACAACAGCATTCTTCTGCCAGCTACCAAGCTATCTCTGCTGCAGTGCGGAAGGCGGCCTCCTGTGAACGATGCACCACGAAGGAAGATTGTTACAATTACAAATTTGGTTTTCACATTGTTACTTAAAAATGTAAGGCTAGGAATTTTTTTTTTTTTTTTAAATTTACAGTAAAGTGTGATTTAATTTGTAGCATGAAATATTACAAAATTCGGAGATGTGAGATATAGCATTGCCCATCCTACACCTTAACTCTGTTCCTTTGCGGGTACATATCAGGAATATGACTTTATATTACATGATCTTTCCACATTTTAGACCCTAGAAGAACTTTATTTCATTCCCTGGACAAGCACAAATGAAGCAGAAAGAAGACTCCATAGGAAATTCCAAGTCCAGCATTTCTCACTTTTGAGCACTCGCAGCTAGAATAATGTTTTCTTGATGGTGTTTTTAAAATTCAATTATGTTTTATGTGCTCCATTTACCTTGCTTTAGGAAAACAGAAAATGCTGTAAAGATTAAAGTCTCAGGTCTTCACAGGCCTCCACAGGCTTTGGTGAAACACAAAGATCGAGTCTTCTTTTTAAAATAACTGCCCAACTTCCTAGCTAGTGTAATTTCTGTGTTGTCCATGTAAACATTACACAGAGTCTTTGTACCACCCACTAAGCTCTTTGCTTCAATCAACTATTTGTGCCCAAAAGCACATCCTTATGTTTCTTCCTACACCACAGCCCACCTCCTACGCCACAAAAGATGTAACAAAACAGGAATTAATCATAGGCTGGCTACTTACAGGGATTGCTGCTGTTTGCCTCTGTCTTCCCAGCCTTGGCAAGTTTGGTTGAGTTCTGCTGTGCTTTGCCCTGCTCCTCTCCAGTTAGCAGGGCTTTTATTTCAGAGGGGATTTTCCCTTGGTCCATTGCCATGCACCACTGCTTGTACTGAAATATGCAAACACATTAGGCATTAGCAAAGTGCCAGGATCACATTAGCAGACAAAACAGAACTGTAATCTTTACTTTCCGGTAAATTCATTTAAGGTTTGAATTTACTGGGCTGAAGCCTCTTACAAAATGCAAAGCACTAATGAGCTAAGCACGTGTCCATGGTTGCATACCTGGCCTCAGTAAATCCTCTTTCAGTCAATAAACTGCTACTCAGTAGCAGTACTAGACACAATACTGTAATTATTAAACAACATGGAACACTTTGTGCATTTTCTCGCTGCTAGCATGCCAGAATACCGTTCCAGTTCATGGCCTATTAAAAACAAATATTTCACATGACTCCGGGACTCACTGACTATTAAGAGGTCCTTTCTGATTGTGCAAGGCACGGTTACAGCACATGTGCCTTACTCCTAGTTCCCTCATCTTAAATTCTTCATCGGCAAACCCTAAAGCACACTGGAAAACCTGTGGTCAGCTGGCTGACTTTCCACCCAATGCTAACCCTATTCACTTGTGGTGATTAGCCCTGCCTATTCAAACAAGCCTAATGCAAGGTCAAGGAAGTATCCTCAGCTCCAGTGAAATCTCAATGGAATCTCAATATTACTGAGGAGCTGAGTCCATATTTCCAGATGAAACATCTTCTTTGGTCAACACAGCTTATTTGACCAAGACAGCCATCTTATATGTGCTGTAAACACCGGACAGCTGTGCAACCATCTACACGTGCAGATGAGAGTATCCTGCAAGAATAAACCCCCCCAGCAGACAAAAAGCTCTGTGGAAAGCAATGACACACTTTGGATACATGTGCCCCTTGGTATTTTAACACATCTCTTTCCACCCTCTACACCTCTTTCTACCTCTGTCAGAGGTTTTTCAAAACAAACATCTCAAAGACAGACTTACGGGCAATGGCCCTTTCTTTGATTGCTTCCAGTTCAAAACCAGCAGATAACTTGTGACATTAGGTTCACATTCAACGTGCAAAATCAGCAAACAGCTGAGCGCATCTGTTACTGATGTTTTGATACCTTACGGCTAGCCAAATCCCACTCTCGGTCACAGTGATTTCAAGAACAAATGTCTACAAGGACAGGTCCCAAATAATACTGGGGGTTAGGTTAAGTGATTGTTTCTTACCATTTCAAGCTCTTCTCTGAGAGCACAGATGGCGCGCTCTCTGCTTGAAACCAGCTCTTCCAGGTACTGGTACCTCAGCTTCTTCCTGGCTCTGCACTCCCTTGCACTCTGACGACTTCTTTCAAGCTTTGCCTTCAAGTCTATTTTGGCTGGTTTACGACCCCGCTTGCCTGGTTTCTTTACCTTGCCTCCGACCACCTGGAAAGGAAGGGTACGTTAGAGATCCTGTTCTGCAGAGGGAATGCTGGAGCCGTGCCATCGTGCCCACTAGGTGCCTCAAGTAGAAGGTTTTGCACATACTTTCAACTGATTCTGAGCAACAGAGGAAAGATGTAGCTTGTTTAGGGGGCTGATGTATGAAGTTCTCAGCGACAGCATCAAAAACAAAAAATGACTTCATATTGCTTAAGCACTCCTAGCGTAAATGCTACTGAGCTGATCTGGAGAAACAGCATCACAGAACAGTGGAGGTTGACAGGGACCTCTGCAGGTCATCTGGTCCAACTCCCTGCTCAAGCACAGCCACTTAGAGCCAGTTGCCCAGATACTCAAAAGCCCAGGCTTTTGAGTATCTGCAAGAAGGGAGACTCCATGGCCTTTCTGGGCAACCTGTGCCAACACTTGGTCACCCTCACAGTAAAAAAATGCTCTGAGGGACCCTGCGTTACAGTCTTCATCCACTGCCTCTGGTCCTGGCATTAGGTACAACCGTAGAGAGCCTGGCTCTGTCTTCTTTATACCCTCCATTTCAAGTATTTGTACACGCTGATGAGGTTCTCCAAGTCTTCTGTTCTCCAGTATAGACAGTCCCAGCCCTCTCAGCCTTTCCTCATAGGAGAGGTGCTTCATCATCTTAGTGGCCCTTTACTGGGCTCCACGAGCTCCATTTCCCTTTTGTACTGGGGAGACCAGAACTGGACACACTACTCCAGATATCCAGGAGGATATCTGGGACACCCAGGAGACGGGGATGATCAAATTCATAGCAAAATTGTTTCATTATTATCAACAACTCCTGCTCTAATACAGTGTTTCTAGAGTTGGCAGGTAGTATGGAGTTTAACACTTAAATTTGGAAGAAAAAATATTTCTTTATATCAATATAATCAAAAACTTAGTTTTGCTACAATAAAGTGACCACAGTTCTAGCCTACTCAAAAGATGAAACTTGTCAGAATTACTCACTAGTCATCTGAGCTTCCTCAGTCCTGATTTTTTCCAAAGGAGTCTTCTGAGGATTTTTACTAAAGAGGGAACTCAATTACACTGACTCCTACCTCTGCTGCCTCTGTTCCAGTTGTACCTAACCACTCTGGCCACGTTCACCTTCAAAACAACACTACACAGCCTGGAAAATTGTCTTCTCATGCCTCCTCATGCCACCTATCTCAATGTTCAACTCTCCCAGAACCTAATTTAGATCTCCCTTGCAGAACTGTAACCTCCTTGTTTCTTGTCCTATGGACTGCAGGTTTTGCAAACATTTTCCCCCCTCTTCTTTGTGGCTTTTATTTTTTTTTTTTTTATTATTTATTTTATTTTACGCATGAGAAAGCCTCTCTTACTACAAATAAAAAAGAAAGGAATAGTTTCCTCAATGTTTACACTTCCCCACCCAAATATTTTACTCTTAACATGAGACCATGGCACATGAAAGTTTTAAATATGGTCTGAAATTCAGTATAGTGGCCATTGGGTAGTATCGCCCTGTAAGCATTGCGTGAGCCACACACCCCACCTGCCCTCTGAAGTGAGCTTTTCTCTTTATTTGCATTCTGACCACACTGTTTGAATGGAGGGGGTGTGGAGAAACACACCTAACACACACCTACGTACAAGAATTTCACTGCTGGCTTAGTGTTTCACCATACTGGGTATAAACAGTACTACTTCTACTATTCAGTGTTCAAAATATCAGAGTTCATAATTAAAAAAGGCACTTTTTTTCTGTGTGATGCTACAAAATAAGTCAGCTTTGACATTCAAAGAAGTCACTTGTTCTACAAACTTAGCAGGCTGCAATAAAAACAATAACATAGTGAACTGATGAAGAAAAAAAAGGCTTATACAATTGAGCCTATTCTTTCTTTGAAAAGTGAGTCAACAATCACATGCCAAAATAATCCTACCCTCTCTATATTGCCTCTCCTAATGTATTCAGGAGTAGCTGCCTACCATAAGCAAACGGAGGAACAGAAAGTACTTAATGGACATCTAGTGATACTGAAAAACACAATACTTTCAGAAAAGCAAAGGGAAAAAAAAAAATCAATCTCTTTTACATTTGAACTGCTGAACACTATTTGAATAATTCATTCACTCCACCAAGGTGCTCTCCTTAAGATCTTCTAGTTCAGATACTATATTCACTGAAATAGTATAAAACTACCCAGCCATGGCCAAGGGGGAAAGAAGTTCCAAAGAAAGGAAAGCAACTGTCCCCTTTCAGACGTGACAAGCTCAGCTCTGTCCTCTCACAGAACTGCTCTCCTATTTATACCCGGTGTGATTTATACTCCTAGCTCAGTAGGAGTCAGAAATACACATAGTCTTCCCAGGAGTGGCTGTAGGCACTCACAATTTGCTATCTATTATTACTTGCACTTAAAAGACTTCTGAATATTACATTATACACTGCAGCCAAAGTACTTCAGTTCTCAAAGACTTCTAGCACCTGCAGCTCTTCTGTGCCAATGCAAGCTAGTTTAAGGTAAATCTTTGAATTCAAGAGCTAGATAAGGCCTTGTAGGGACATACACTCCACCTCTCTTAAAAAAACCTTCGCCACCCTGAGCTGTGACCCTCTAGAAGAGCAGGCTAGCACTCAAGGTCAGAGTCCCAGCACACTACGTACTGTCCTATGAACAAAATAACTCGAGTCTTAGTCCTGAGCAGGAGCACGTCACAGCCATGCCCTCTCACCAGAACGTCAGGCAGGTGAATAGTTGCTACCACGCTGTTTCTCACAAGCAGCAAGTTAAAGCTACTTGGAAACAGCACCCAGCTTTGCCACAGCCAGCGTCCTGGGCAGCCACCAGAGATGAAAAGCATTCACAAGCAGCACAGCTTCACAGCAGTTAAATCCATCCAACGTCACAATCTCACAAAATAATTTCTTTTAAGGACCTGTTATTTTAAAGCATCTTGTGTACGTTTATATGCAGCTGGTTCCTTTTTTAAGATAGGGGCCACATCAACACAGAAAACATACAAAGGGCAAGACAGAATGGATCTTTATGCCAATAAGATATCGAGTGAGCTCATACAAACTCTGAGTTTAAAGGCACGTTTTTATGGACAGATCTAGAGACACGAACATCAGACAGTTAAAGGTACTTTGCAGCCTCCAAGGAAATTAAACGCTGGTGTAGACTGCTTTGCACATTGCAAATGCATCCTGGGTCCAGGACTATCAATTAACTGCTTTCCATTTAGTCACTCGAGGGAACTTTCTACAGATAGGTGTACTAATTGCTCTCTCTCAGGATCTTTTACCACTGCAGCAGCCCTGCACACAAGCTCTCTTATGGGAGGAAAAAGGCTTGTACCTCTTGGGTCATTGCTTGCCAATGCTCTAACCACCAGGACTACGCAAATAATGAAAAGCTTCCTTCCCTTTTAACTCTGACTTTAAGCAGCAAGACCCAAATAATCTGTATTCACACCGCCCCAGAAGACTCACAGTGTCTTTGTGGCTCCTGATCTGGAGTTCACCACACAATCAGGCATCACCCTGCACGGCTAGTTTGGCAAGCAATTTAATCGAATCCTGCATCCTTAACAGTTTATCCTCACCAATATTTAGAAGCTTCTGCTGTATCCTTAAGCAACCCAGATGGGGAAAAAAAAAAAGGCCTGATAAATCCTTTGCCACCATCCCACATTACCATATCTCCCTGGCTTCTAGTCATGTTTGCCTATTCAGTTCCTATGCTGATGTGACAGAAAGAAGACAAAGCCGAAGTGCTAGTTGATGTTGAACATGGCAGCAGACCAAGAAAAAAAACAAGCAAGCAAACATTTTTTTATTCTCTTTGTATTCCTCCAGAGTTTATAAAGGGACGGGATCTATTAGCATTCAGCAGCAGGGATTTGTTTTTTTTTCAGGGAGTCACATGTAATCAAGACCCAGAACAATATTAATCATAAAATTCATCACAGAAATATTAATAATGACATGCAGTTGTCAGAAAGCCAACCAAGCTCCCATTGCAGTTCGCTCAGACTTCAGAAAATAGAAAAACACAACTCCCTCCCTCTTTAATACAGTACTTGGTTCATAACATCATTCTTGCCTGGCATCAGTGTTCAGGTACAGAATTATTTGACCTGGAATTGGAAATAGATTCCATTACTTGCCCTGTTATAGAAAAAGCCCTCGGATTTCTGGAATTTTAACTTCCACCACCCCAAAAGGGATTGAGCATATCTCTACAGAAGCACTGCCAGATTACATGATGAAGAGGTTCTCCTTTGGAAGGACATATATACATAATATGGCTACTAGCATCCACATGCCCAAGGAACTGAGCCACTCGGATAGTAACAGTACTCACAGCAGCAGCATAAAACCCAGCTAGAAAGTATGCTGGTTATTCCTCCACTGCATGACGCTTTATATGCTTAACACAGATTATGTAGTTAACTTCCATTGGCAGACAAAATAAATTTTCAGATCATTCTTGGATGCAAGGTACTACTTAGTGAGCAAACACTTTACAAGTCTTAAGCAGGTTTGTCAATAGAAATTAATCCTAAAACTCTAATAATACAAAGTGATTGATGTACTAAGAATGTAATCTTTAGCACAGATGCGTGAAGAGACTATGCTGAAATGTCTATTTTTAAAAAGCATAAGCTAGGAACAAGTATCAAGTTTTCATAAAGTATTACACAGACATCCACAAGTCAAGACAAACAAGCATTAAGATTCAGGGTAGGAATCACTATTAAGACTCTGCAGCGATCACCCAGATGCCACTTTACCACTCAACAGTTGAGAGTCCTCCTCTTCCCCCCAGGAAGGACTTACAGCCTCATGCGTGGAAGCGTATCCACCAACACACCACATGCATTCTCACAGTTTATGCTAACAGAACCCAAGCACTTCTTTAAACCTCTGTAAGAGCTCAAAACAGGCAACAGGGATGGTCAACTAACACTATACTATGTAAATCCTCCTACCCCACTGCAAACGAGAAATCAAAGTCTTCTAGCTGTTCTACGGAGCAGTTAAGCTCATCCATTTTACTTACCCATTGCAAACGTGAGAAAGCAGACACACCATCTGAGCTGTGCTGATCAGCAACTTGCACTTTAGATTTTATATTTCCAAGCAAGCAGCAATGGTAACACTTAACATTCAAACACAATCTTGGATGGAAGAATTCTCCAGAACTTTGCAAACCTGTGTAATGCAAAAAATCCTTGAAGGATGAAAAGATGGTAACCCAACCTCCATAACAACTGAGGTCGTTAGGAAAACAGATCCTGTGCTTCGCTCTCCACACCAGCTCTCAGGCGCTCCTGAGAGCTGAGGGATTCCTCAGAGCAGATTCCAGGATCACCTGGGAGATTACCCCTCTCTTCGTGATCCTGGTCACCCACAACAGCGAGGGTCACAAGCAGAGACGTGCTGGCGGACATGTCATGAATGAAGACCCATCAAGCTCTCTGTTTTAAGCACAAGATTTCTCATCTTACTTGCTCCCACTCTCCCTCCAGGGATGTCCACACCCCTCCCATTTATCATAGAATGGTTCGAGTTGGAACAGACCTCAAAGATCATCTAGTTCCAACCCCCCTGCCCTGGGCAGGGACGCCTCCCACCAGACCAGGTTGCTCCAAGCCCCATCCAGCCTGGCCTTGAACACCTCCAGGGACGGGGCAGCCACAGCTTCCCTGGGCAACCTGTTCCAGTGTCTCACCACCCTCACAGGAAAGAATTTCTTCCTAATGTGACTTGGAACAAAACTCGCTCTGCTTCAGGATCACAAAATCTGGGTATTTGATGTTTCAAAGCCAGGCAGTGGGGAAAGCAGTGGAACTCCTCATGTGCAGCCTTTTGCCGTGGCCTTCCCCTGCCCTAACACCAAGTGCTCCCCCAAAATGGAAAGGCTGTACGAACACCAGAGCAAGACATCGGCAGATGCTCAATCTATAAACACCCCATACAACAGCTTACCTAAAGGCTTGCTTTTTGAAACTCATTTAACACCTAAGAACACTCCTACCATACCTATTTAAAGGTTTTTCGCTTGCTTCACACATTGCAAGTTCGTGAAAACTTAGTCAGACCCCAAGACCAACACCTTTGCCCAGGGCCCAGCCTGATGGAGAGCAAACAATCTGAGCTGGAGACCTGGCTTTCAACAGCCCCAGCTTCTCTAACAGGTATAAGGGAATTTGCTTCTTCACTTAGAGGATGCAGTAATTTATTTACAAGCAAAAGAAAGCCAACAACCAAGAACCAGTCAGTTCAAAGTCGGGAAACTGACCTGAAATTAAAACAAGTGCAAATAGATTGAGATCTACTTTTTAAAAAACATGAAGAGTGGACTGTTTTATTGTTATCGGAAGTGGATAACAGAAGGTTTTGCTAAGCCTGCTTTTTTACTTTCCTTTGTATATTGGATAATATACAACTAGCAAGGCATTTTAGAAAAGAAAACTACTTTAGGAAAGTACCACATTCACTGCTAAGATTAAGAACAGCGCACAATACAGTAAAAAACAAAAACATCCCCCAAACAACAAAACACTTCATTTTTAAAAATACCATTTAAAATATAGTATTTGTCTCCAAAACGCACTCTTTAAAAAGCTCAATCCACTCATTCGTGTTTTGGCTCAGTTAAGTGTATTTTTGAAGAAAAATACATTTCATCTAAACTTCTTGAAAACTAAAGTTATCTTTTCCTTACAGGACAAGAATATTTGTAATAAAAGAGGACAATCCCAAGCTTTTATTGTTGTTATTGCTGGTTTGGTTTTGTTTCGTTGTTGGTTTTTTTTTTAATTTCACTGAAATAACAGAAAAAGTGATCTAATAATCAGATTTTTTTTTATTTCTCATTTCTAGCCACGAACTGAGTAATTACCCTCATAAGAATTGCTAGTGTGCCCTACAAAAACCCCGATACTAAATACAAAAGACTGCAGTTAGCTAAGTAGAACTGTATTTTAATGGCTAGCAACAACAGTTATTTATCAACTAACACAAATGTGGAAAATACTTCTTACCCTAATACATATCCCCCCCCGCTTCCCAATGTATGTAATAAATATATAGTAAGTTATATGTAATCTTGTAAACTAACCAAGTAATTTCACCTATAAAGGTTGACATCACAGTGATAGAATTTCTCCTTTTTTCCTGTGTCTAAATACTTCAGAGATACTTAAGCATTATTTTAACAGAGATTAATTTCCAAGGAACAGCTGCACCACTAAACTCTTTCCCTTACAAAACCAATGGCTCAAATCGCAGCAAGTGAGACCAGTATCTAAACAAGCCCGAGTTTCAGAGCAGCTCCACAGGAGAAAGAAAAGGAGGTCATATTTTGGGGTTGGTTGAGGGTTTTTTGTGTGTTTAATTTAAGAACAGCCTTAAAAACCAGAACACGAAAGTTTTCTAGATCTGGTGCTCAGACATTCTACCTCTCCCTTTATTTCTTACCGCTTCCTTCCTATTTTGAGGAATATGTTAAGATGAACCATTTTTCAATTGCTCTCTTAAATTGAGTACAGGCAAGTTATAGTGCACTAAGAATTAGGGAAAACATTACAGCCTGTAAACCCAATTCTAAATTCTTCATGTCACATAGACGAAAGAAACACTGAACTTGGGTGGATGCAGATATAGAACGGTTAATTCACTACTAATGTAACTCAGTTATCTCAGTGCTTACAGAGAAATCCCTTTCACAGTCACGCTCATTCAATTCACAGCAAAGACTCATCGATCACATGGGCCTCTCAAAAAGGAGGAAAACATGATTCAGTGGGGCTTTCAGAAGATTTCAAGGACGTGCTGGCTCAAGCTGTAAGACCACACGGGCTATAAAGTGACGTATAAATAGTGCTTGCCTCATCCTGACGCAGTAACATGCAACAGGAAGAGCCCTCCCAAGAGGAATGGGATCTCTTGAATGGAGCCACCAAACCCTTAAGGCAACCTGCAGCCTCACGAACTTGTTCTGAAAGGAACCACAGCCCTTCAAAACAACTCCAGAGAAGCCTGTCAGAGCAGCAGGCACTTACTGATGAATATCAGCTATTTTCAGTAGAAAATATAGGGATCCAGTATAACCTGAGGATACTGCCTAATAAAAAAACCTGCTAAGACAACAAAGATTTTCAAAGTTTTTTTTAGATACAGCCACATTCAGTAGTTCTGGGCAGGACCCTTGTCAACACCACTGTCCTTGCAAGTATCTCAGTGGTAAATAAAAAATAAAAGCATCGTACTAGGAAACTTTACTTGAGACTGAATATATAAAGAGTAAATATTCCACTCTGCTTACCCCTGCTTTGCTCAACATCAATTTTTCTAAAGAAAAAAAAAAAAAACCAACAGCAAAGAGCTGTCTTACTGATTCAATGAAAAGATTTAATTTAGTTTGTAAATGTGTCCAAAATGTTTTAGAAAAAAAAGCAGATTATCAGGACTTGACAAAACACAACAACAGATAAAAATTTATTTTTTAAATGAAAAATCTGGAAGTTTGTCCTGGGTTGAGAGACACAGGGTTGAGAGACTTTTCTTCTAATGCTGGGGAAAATTGCACTTTTAGAAGACTCTAGGGTCTGAATTTGTGAAAATATTTACTTTATAGCCAGCCAGGCTCTGTGGGATTCAAGGTTAGTGTTTTCGAGCCTTGCCAGGTACGGGGACAAGGAGGAGCAAGGCCTGGGCATTTGACCCAGGCTGCCAACAGGATTATCTCCTACCATGAACATCACATTCAGTATCAATTAGAAACGTTTGCTGCGTAGCTCTCTCTCCCTTGGTGGCGGCGGGTCCAGACAACTCCTTGCCCCGGTGCCGGAGCCCTGAGGCCTTCCCTTCCTCCTGAAGCCCTTGCGCTGGCAGCGTCCGCCATTTGCTGTCCCTGCTGGGAGCGCACGGCTTCTGCTGAGAGAATGGGCTGGGTATAATCCTTGGATATCTTAGATCAGTGTCGGGATTCATACTGGTTCTTTAGTATTATTGTTAATTATTTAGTCTTAGTCTATTAAAGCTATTTATATTTCAACCCTTGTGTTTCTTTGTGTTCCCCGATTCCCCTTTCTGGTCATCGGGTGATAGAATGATTCTAAACGACAATAGATTGTTATGGGTTTTCTCAAACCATAACAAAGTTAAATGTTAAAAATAAATTAGTTTTGATACAGGAGAAATGAAGTGTTCTTAACACTAAAAGAAATAAAATTCAGCTATTATCCACAAACTATGTATGCCTCCAGAAATAAAACTTGTGGATCTTCTAAACTACTGCCCTGATTACATAAACTTTCATGCAGTTCTCACAGTTGTGAGCATTTTATCGACTTCAGTGATGGAAGATTCCCTCCACCCTCCTATGCAGCTTTCAGACAAGGCCTTAATAAACCCAAATAGTATCTTTGTTAATTTGGTAAATCACCATGAACCTTTCATATGCTTACAATCCATTCTGTGATACTTTATACTGCCAGATTATTGACCACTTCCGAGTTCCTTAGATTTATTCCCTAAAAAATTACATCAAAAATTTTTTCCTTCCTTTGAATTCAGGTTGATCAGCACATGCAGTGCAGTTTTGTTTTACTAAAATTCAAGTGGGAAGAAAACCAGGTGGCTTGAGAACAGATGAAGTGCTACAGGGACATGTCTACCACATGACGAGTTTTAATACTCAACCCAAGCTCAGAATTTACTACGAGTCAGAAGACAGCTGCTTCACAGCCTACCTCAACTGTGGTTTCACCTAGCTTACTCCTGGGGACTTGAGCTATCTCCAGCACAAGCCTTGTGATGCTACCATAACCACCACTGCAGTGAGCCGAAATACTCAAACTCAACTGGGAAGCTTCAGTTGTGAAACTCTGCACTGAGCAGATACAGCAGTTACGTCCTCAGTCCTCACACTGACCATGCAGGTCCTGCGTTAGGGGCACGCCAGTGCAAACAAGTGGAGGAGGTGTTGCTCATGCATCTTCTGACGCTTTGCTCTGCTCAAACAGAAGACGTGTACCTTCAGGGATGCCATTGTGCTGTTCTCATAAGAAGATGAAAGAAGAACCAAAGCACCAGCATCCATTACAAGGCTGCAACCCAAGCTCACACCTTAGTACCTTATTATTTGTCCACAGTTGCTAATTATCTAAGAAATTTGGGGTGCTACAGGAATGCTCTCCACCACAACAGATCAGACCGCTGGCCTGTATCCAGCCTTTAGTCCATGCCTGCAGCTTTAAGGGAAAGCCAGAAGCAGCATCCCAGCGCTGTGCTCCACAGCACAGCACTAAGGGAGGACAGCGAGGGGGACAACCCCTCCTTCCTGCTGGCAGCGACCAGAGGCCTTCAAGGGAAGGTTCCAGAGAAGTTTACCTCAGAGGCCTTTAGCTGGAGCGCTCACCTCACTCGCGGTTCCCCCGTCCATTAACTGCAATGAGAGGTTTCGGGGGTTTATTTCGCACATCTTCGCCCCGCTTAGAGCTTGAACCCGCCGGGCTGAGGGGCGGGAGGGCTCCCCGGCCTCCCTGCACCAACGCACCGCCTCCACGCTGGCCCCCGGGCGCGCCTCGCAGCCCCCTTACCTTGCTGTCATCCATGTGTACCGCCAGCCCCGGCCCCGCACCGCCGTAGCCCCCGCACGGGGAGCGCACCGGAGTCGCCCCCCACCGCCCAGGCGGACAGCGGGACTCACAGCCGCCCAGCGCGGCCCGCCACAGCCGCCATCGCCCGCCGCCCTCTTTGTTTACAGCCGCCCGCCCCGCCCGACACTGGGCGGGCGGGGGAGCGGCGGCGGAGCGGTGCACGCTGGGAAGAGTAGTCTTTCCCGACGCCGCAGCCGTTGGCCGCTGCCGAGGCGAGGGGCAGAAAGGGAATACAACCCCCAGCAGGCCCCGCGGGGTGAGGCGGGGAGAGACGCGGCGATAGGTCCCCTCCCCGCGGAGAGGGAGAACTACATTTCCCAGAAGGCTCCTGGTGCCTGCCCGCCTCCCCGCGGGCGGGCTCGTCCCCCTCAGAGGCGGGCGCCTTCCTCGGGCCCGGCCGGTGCCTTCGTCGGGCTCAAGCCATCGTCTTCCTCAGGCCCAGCCGGCGCGGCAGCAGAAGCCCCAGGGCCGAATGCCACCGCCTCCCGTCCTCCGTGAGGGCGGCTGCCGGTTCCGACTCTCCCACTGGCTCCTTCGAGCTCCGAGCCCTAATTTTTAACCCCAGTCTTTTCCCACCGCTGACGGCGCCATCACCGCCTCCTCTTCCCTGTCCGAGCTCGCCAGCATGTCCGACTCGGCCCTGCGGCAGCCTCTGGTGATCGTTAGGGAGCTATAAAGGTTCCAGCTGAGCGGCTGTGTAACGGCTCGAGCATTAAAACAAAAAATAACCAGGTTTTCGGCTATTATTGGCCTTGCTTTGCCCTTCGAGCTCCTGAAGACAGAAGCGAGCCTCCCTGGCCACTTGGGCGCTTGCGTGGTGCCCCTTGGGCCTGAGATCCCCCACGTCTGAAGGAGCACCCATCATCCCGGTGATCCTTTGGGAATATCGTGTTTCCTCTCCTTTTCATGTGGACACACACCAGAAAAGGTTAACGTTGACCACGTTTGATGCAAAGCCAAGCTCCGTGAGTGTGTGTGTCCCTCCAGGTCCCTTGTAATTAGTCCCCTGCTTGCCCAAAAGGTGCCTGTACCCCCAGAGAACAGCTCTGGAAGCGCCGTCCCTGCTTCCAGATCGCAGTGAAACCCGAAGCGAGGCATGTTTCGTGTTGCTGCATGTTTCGTTTTTATCCGCGCAACTCTATTCACAAGAGTTTCCCATGACTTAATCTCTCTTACATGCAATTGTTAGGGCTAAAGGCTTTGTCATGGGATTTTCCCCCTGAATCACAGACCTTCCTCTTGGAGGGATACGCTTTCTGGATGGCGGAGACAAAGCATTTTTCGAAGCTGCTTTTTTTTTTTTTTACCCCCATAAGTTTATATGCTTTTTAGTTGTTTAAAGACAAGGCAGTTTGCACACCGATTCCTATTTGGCTGTCCAAAACTGATGTATCAGTTCTTGCAACTCTGCCCCCAAAATAAAATAATTTAAAAAAAAATATTAAACAAGTAGGGATGATCAGTGTGATAAGCAAGAGGCACCAGCTATTAAAGTGGAAGGAACAGCTCACTATCAGCGTGCCTCGGTATTCTCCTGTGCTCCCCTCCCCCATCTTTGCCCTCAAATTCTTGGAGAAGGCGGTGAGGCGCCTCGTACCACCTTTGGCACTATCCTGGGGCCATAAAGCTGGCTTTAAAAGCCAGTTGGGGGTTTCCCTGGTGAAGGGAAATATTGAGTGGCAAAGAGCCAACATAGCTCACTTAGGCAACCCTCTGTTGCAACATGAGTGGAGGAAGGAGATTAGACAGAGCCCTGATGCTGATTCAGAAAGTCCAGAATCCTTTTAACCAGCAAATTAAAGTTACAGCTGCATCTTTTCCTCCCTAGGAAAGGGACTAGATTGCCCCACACTACCCATTCTGCTTTATGTCACCTAAGAAGCAGAGCTCTCGGCTTCTGACCAGGCTAAGCACGAGTTCCCTGCCTAAATGCTTAAGAGCTTCCATATTTTAGCACGGAACAACTCAAAACGTGCATTTTCAGTCTGCTTTTCTACTACGGCTATGCTGTGCTCCTGGATGAATACGAACATGAAAATTGAATGGGAATCTGTCAGAAAGAACAGTTGTGAATGGAATCGAACATTATATATATGCACATATATAGCGCACAAGCTTATGATGTTTTAAACTGATTTTAACAGCTAGAATAAAGTACTTTACAGAGCAAATAGTGAACTCTTGGAGTTTACTGCCACAGGACACTGTAAGGCAGAGGGTCCAGGAGGTTCAAAAAGGGATTAGACAGATTTATATTTCATAAAGAGGTACTAAAGGGGTGTATTCTCCACCATCTCTAACCGAACAGTTTGGGATACTGGGGGTGTATGAAAGCAGAGCACAGAAAAAGGCCAAATTCTTATATTCTCCCTAAAAAGCATCTCCTCCTGCCACTCCCAGAGTCAGAATACCAAACGAAATGGACCTATGGCCTGACTCAGTGAAGCTTTTAACTTTTTAATGTCGTTTAACAGGGCACCATTTTGACCCCCAAAGACTCACAGGCGAATTAAGATTTTTAAGTAAAACTTTCTTGGTAAAAGTAAGGGCAGATGATCTGCATACTAGACCGACTCATCCTCACTAACTGCAGGTTACTTTTTTTCCCAATAAGTGGCGATTACTAAGCCATTCTCCGAGACATCCTGACAGTTTTATTGCTAAACCACAGTGATGCACAGCAAGGAAACACTACCTTATATTAAACCCAATGTCACAAATTGTCTTACGCAATAACTATTGGCAGATCCCTGCTCAAATTAATTATATTTATTAAAAGAAGGGTTGTGCTTCTGAGATCCAGAGAGACTTTGAGGTTTACAAATAAAGTGGGTTTGGTGATCAGGCAATAGTTGAAAAATCATTGTTTATGTCAGCGTGACTGAAAAAGAGATATAACTCACAGGGTGATTTTGCACCATGTGCTCATATTTGCAGTGATGTCAACACATCCCAAAGAGGTATTTATTCTCTCTTTCTAGAACTGCGAATGTTTTAATTTGGGCAAATGGAAATCTGTTGCTCTGAAAGGCTGCCTGTAATAAGAATAACTCTGGCAACCTGTTGGTATCAAGACTCAGCATTTTGCTGAAATTGCTCCATTGTCCATTTGTGGAGTCCGCAGACTCAGAGCCTTTGAGATCAGTTCATTCATGGATGGGAAAACAAGGATGCAGTTAAGATTTTTTTTGTTTGTTTTCCCAAATGTACCAAGATGCCAACCACTTTAATAGGGATGCCAACTCATTTGCCATGTGGGGAAAGATTATGCAAGAACAGCCCATCTTTCAATCTCTTGGTTTCTTTGTAGAATAAAGAAATTGCATTGTCCTATACCCTTTAATCTGATACCCAAGAAACATTTCTGGAAATACAAGAAGAAACTCCCTGTCTTTCCATTTTCAGACTCTGTTGACACAGAGAGTGATCACCCTCACCTTGTCATTTATATTTATCACTTAGGTTATTTGTCATTGGGGAGTGACAAAAATGTTTATTTACATAAGATTCTATGGCTTATTGTCACAAAAGTATACCGGACTTATTTATTTTTTTTTTTACTTTAGAGAAATAGCCTCTATATGCTAAAGCTCTGAAAGACCTGGTAAACACATCAGCAGCACATGCTAACAAGTACAGTGATTGATCACCTTGTTGGGATGACTAAAAGAAAATTCTATTTAAAATGCCAGCTCTTTGAAAAGCTGATTTTAAAAATCTACTCAGTGTTTGAACAAAGCACAGCACACCGGGAGCCTGATCTGTGACTACTTGCTATGCACTGTATAATTAAATGTTGATAAGGGGGAGGGGTTGCTCTCATTTTTGCTAAATGTTCTACTTTGTGACAAGATGAGCACCTTCTGTAGTTACAAAGGCTTGAAGTCATATCTACAAGGGGAGTTCTTCCTGTTTAGCCATTGCAGATTAACTTCCCAAGTAAAGCGGACTCAAAAAAAGTTAATTTGGAATAATCAGCTCTTGTCCTACGCATACACACACACGGAAAAAGTTAGAGCTTTATCTAGCCAAACTAACTTTCCCACGTAAGCAAAATCTTGAAACAGTGCTCATGAAGCTTTTATATTGCTGAATAAGTAGGCTATTTGTAAATTTTATCGCATGAAAACGTTCACGCTGCAGCTGGAAATGAGCTACTTCTATTTTCTAACTAGCCAGTAGAAGGGAGAAAAAAAGTCAGATGCTCCTATACTTCAGGCATGTGATTGATAGTTCCAAGATAGAGTGGAAAACTAGGAACGGTTCAAAAAGGCATTTGAATAACGTGGATTTCACGTAGAATTCAAACTAAATATAAAAAACTGAGAACCAAAGAGCAAGACAAACAAATCACTGATTCAGAAGATGACGAAGAGTGGGTTAAAGTTCAATGCGGTGCGCAAGTGAATAAAATTTAATCTTGCTCCAAAACAACAAACAAACAGAGCAGCACAATATGCCACGTTCAGGAATGTGAGAGCCATGTTGTATCTGGCACTTGAACAACAGAGAATTATTGCTGCTGATATGGTAATTGCAGAGGTACAGAAAAAAGTGGGTGGATCATGTGAAATTCATGGAATACTTGAGGTGAACTTACAGCAGGATTAGTCTTTTTCTTTTAATTGTGTACATTGATCTCTGTGCACAACTGGTTTTGTAAAAAAGCATATTGTTCATTCTCAAGAGGTTTAAAAATCCACTTCAGCTCAGTGTCATTTTTTGTTCTTAAGATATTTTGCAACGTGCTTCTCCCCTTTGGCCTACGCAAACAAATATGCCTGCATATGCATACCTATCAGAGCCAGCCAAACACTGCTGCCTGTGGCTGGCCATTCTGGTCAGAGTATTTCTGGTTGCTCTCCACAACACTAAAAATCATTTTAAATAGTTTTGTCCGGACCCTGGTTCTACGTCATGGGCCGTGCTCACGCTCAGAACATTTAGTAATCGAAGTCTGACACTGATGTCTGGTTCAAGGGCACAAACAAGGTTTCTGCACAGCTTGAGCATGAAACGAAGGACTCGTTCTAGCAAGCTGGGTCTGCGTTGTAAGCGGGTGAGAGGACTCCCACGGTGACCTGGTCTACTTTATGAAATGTCATTGTGTTTCATGGGAAGGGTCAGGTCATCAAACACGGTGCTTTGCCCTGGTCCGCACTGCTCACTCCATATTAAGCCAGCGTCGTATCCGCTAACTTCTGTTCTGCAACTGCGTTTAAGCGTATTGGATTTCCTAGGATTGTTGCAACTGCTGATGAGACTTGTATTTGCCTTTAACGGGATCCTGTGTTTAATGAGACTGCTCATGTGAACAAAAGTGACTTACAGGATCAAAGGCCGCACCACGAAAAGTGTTCTATTAACTGGATGTGAATCGAGAACAGACTCCTGGATAACACAAACTCATTTGTAGGCCTATTTCAAGGCAACAGACGAAATAAACAGCAGGCTATTGGGAGCTGAGACCCCTAACCTGTCGTCAGCTCCCTTCTCCCTGGCTCTCAAAATCTTCCTCAAGTGTCCCAGAGCTCCCACTACACCGCTGTTTCCTCAACCAACCATTCTCCTCCCTTGCCTACGTTGCCTCTCCCGCCCTTCCCCTCGGCCAACACTCTTCACTTCTCTGAAGGAGCCTTGGCTTCAACTGGCTGAGCTGACCGACCTTCCCCGACCAACGTGTCCGTGATGGCACCTGGCAGCAGTTACAGACGGACACGATCGTGCTCAGCAAGCATGGGTCAGATGAAAAGGGCGGAACGATTCCAGGTAACGCTTTTTTGGCGTGGCTGGAGCTCCCATGATTTGATTCACCTCAGCAGGTTGGTTTTAAAGCAATTTACTTTTAAGCACGTATTTAGAAAAATAGGCAGATCGAATTTTGCATTTCACTGCAGTGAGGTTGCAAAACTTTGCCTAACGAATGGACCGAGTGTGACCCAGTAAGAAAGTGCAGATACTCTTGTACTTCTCTTTCTAGTTTTACACGGGCTGATGCTCTGTCACCTTCCTGGATGGAGCACCTCTCCTATGAAGACAGGCTGAGGGAGCTGGGATTGTTCAGCCTGGAGAAGAGAAGGCCCCGGGGAGACCTTATAGCGGCCTTTCAATACCTGAAGGGTGCCTATAGAAGAGCTGGAGAAGGACTCTTTGCCAGGAAGTGTAATGATAGGAGAAGGGGAAACGGTTTTAAATTGGAAGAAAAAAGATTCAGATTAGATATCAGGAAGAAATTTTTTACTATGAGGGTGGTGAGACACTGGAACAGGTTGCCCAGGGAAGTTGTGGATGCCCCATCCCTGGAAGTGTTCAAGACCAGGCTGGATGGGGCCTGGAGCAACCTGGTCTGCTGGGAGGTGTCCCTGCCCATGGCAGGGGGGTTGGAACTCAATGATCTTTGAGGTCCCTGCCAACCCAAACCATTCTATAATTCTATGATTCTATGATTCCTTGGGAAGTACTGTTGGCGCCTACACAACCAATGTAAACATCCGCATGTTTCTCTGGGTAACTCGCAGCAAATTGGAACGGCTTCTCAGCCATTTGGAGTAATTTAGGTAACAACCTAAACGAGAGACCCAGAAGCTCTGTTAAGCTCCTCGGTCAGGCATATACCCCGATCACATCCAGTGCCTGGGTGAGACCTAGGGAAGAGCCAGCTCCTTTCTCTCCTCTCCATTTTTCACACAAAGGGAACCTGAAGGCATGCTCCTGACAGAGACTGTACCATATTCAGGTGCCCCACTTTGCCATGGGGGAACAGGATTTGCCCAAGTGTGACACCAGCTGTAGTGTAGGTGTGGGCATGCCCTGAGACACACGGCACAATACAGCTATTTTGGAGGATCTTGTGCACATTTAGCCTTTTGTGACTCTGACTTTGCTCATTTCAGTCTTGACTTCACTTTGAATTCGCATGTCAGGCTGCTGGTTCTCAAACTGTCATATGAAAAAGGCAAAAATCAAGGAAATTGACTACAAGTGCACATAAATATCTACTAATTTTTTCCTTCTCATTCACATACAAATATATGTATAATAATTGTAAGCTCCAGACTATCTCTGACTTAAAAGCATAATTGAGTTGTGGAGACTGAAGATTTGGAGAATTATCTGTAATTATAAGATTAAAATTAGAAAATATTGCCTATTTTGCAAGAAGCATTGAAGTACAAGACCTGGGGGGTTTCCCCTGTGTCTAAAAGGACCATATTTTAAATCAAAAAAACACACTGTGGGCTCTTATTTTTTTCTTTTGAATGTTAAACAAATTTCAGGCAAGACTGATCCCGGGGAAGAAATAAATGAGCTCTATGAAACCCTAGTATATACTGAAATGAAGCTACCTGATTTTTAAGCAGGTGGTCTTTTTTTAACTTCTACCTCAGGCTTTCCCTTAAGAATTTGGAACTGGGGACTATATTGTCCCCCTAGAATTGGGGACTGACACTAGAGCTTCAGAAAACTATAGAAAACACCTTACTGCATTTATGTCTCCACTGCCTTGTGTTACAGACCGCTCCTGGTCGGACCCTGCGGTGTGGTTCTGCACGTGGCAGAAGCTCTCTGTGGCACTGTGCCCTTTTCCTGCATGTTCTCCAGCAGTTTTGCTGTCAGACCCAGGAGCAGCACACGTTAAATTCCTGAAGGGCTCTCCCTCTATAGCGCTCCATAAGGGATCATTGGTGGATCCTGTCGAACAGGGCATCTCTCTAAAAAAGAGATAAATGATGCTGTGAGGTAATAATTTGAGGGCAGTAAACCTATAGCAAGAGGAGCTTTCATCCTCCACAGGATCCCTTGAGATCCACAGCTATCTGTTTCCAAATATGACAAACATTTGGAAACACATTTTCTCTGTGCATTTTCCGTGATTCGAAGGCCCAGGCTGAGCCGCAGGAGAAAGCTTGACATAAGTGTGTAGCGTTAATGCCCATGTTAGGCGTTAGCCTGCTTGGTTTCAAAGGCGTCTCCAGAGGCTGATTTAAAGTATTTACATCAGGCTGCTGCTCGAAATCACTGAAACTTGGAGGTAAGTAGCTAATTATAGACTCCGTGAATAGACCCGCCAGTGGTCATTTCGCAGGACCAAGTGATGTCATATTACAGAATAGCTTTGCCATCAGTTTGACTGGTATTTCACAAAAAGAAATGCAGGTGTGGGGATTTGCATGTGTGTTTGTTACAGATTTTGTTTTTTGTTTTTTACCGTCTCCAGTTCTTCACGCAAATGAGCTATTTATTAACCAACTCCTACAATGTCAGGTGTAAACATTAACCAAGGAAGCGATGAATCTGTACACAAATCGACAGCTGTTTGCTAAATGTTCACTTTGATTGCATATATATAGTCCTTAGCTGTCTACTGACTCGCCTTATTGAAGGCAGCGTCAGCCCCAGAGCACTCTAAACTCACTGCAGTGAAGTCATTCCCTTCCCTCTACCTCCGTCTTTCTTAACATCCCTTAAATGTCTAGCTATGTCAGGGAGAAGAGGCCCTACTGCTGAATCTGTGTTGAGACTGCTATGGAAAATTTTCCCCTGACAGTGTCAGAAATGTTATTCAGAGTCCCTCAGATAGCTGCAGCATTCTTACATGGAACACAACTCACCCCTTTTTCCCCTTTAATGTGTTCAGCAGACAGGTGGCGACCCAACTGGTGGCAAATTCCTAAGTATTTATATCCTTTAACTCTCGAATGATATGAACAAGTAATAGGAAATGTCATGCGCTGAGTATATGAGTAATGTTCCCATTAATCAATCGTCCAAAATAAACGGGCTTATTATGTCTGTTCGTACTCTACTGTAGCTATTTGCAGATAGAGCAAAAAAAAGAAAAAAAGAAAGAGCAAGCCTGATTCTTATCGGCTCTGCTCCATGAGGAGATTTAGGGGCAGAATCTCTTACAATTTCACTCCTCTTGCACACGTGCTTTGGCCAGGCACAGGAGAGATTTGGAGCTGCGGAATAGCGCCAGGCTGCAATTGTCTTCTTTCTGGTGTCAGCGTTTGACTCCCACTCGGACATAATTTTCAGCTGAGTATGGAAGCTATGAGGCAGCACAGATCTTTGGCTGCTCTCAACTAGCAATCAGACCCGGCGTGTTTCAGAGACAACTGGGATTTTGAAAATGAAGTCCAAACAAAACAAACAGTTTTTTAATTCCAAGTTTCAAGGAAGAATGGTTGATTCACTGCTTAAGTTGGTGACTGGTGCCCTGCATATCAATTCGAAGAATGAAACTGGAATTTATATGACACTGGAGGTCTCGTCTGTCTCAATTCCTAATTTTCTTGCAGCAGTTTTGGCAGCAGACTACTACTTCTGATGGATGTGCCAAAGGGCACCTAGGAATCCTAGAAAAGTGCTGCTGTGTACATACCTGGAGCAACTCACTTAACGCCTGGTATCAAAAAAAATCTGTGCAAACCCTGAGGGAAATTTATCTGCAACACATTTAATTGGTGGGCACTGTAGGGCAACACAGGCGTGGTCTGTTCAGCACATCTCAGGTCCAAATCCCCTGGTGCCAGACAATTTGCAGTGTGGTTGCATTGGCACTTGCACTTCTCTCTGAACACAACGTGGAATCTGTGGCCATGTGCCCACCAAAATACATGCAAGTGCCACAGGAAGCACTTATCTATTTAAAAGTCTGTTAGGAAGACTAGAGTCTCAAACCATCTGAGCACACCTGTGTAAAACACTGAAAACTAAGTAGGTGCCTTACTGATTGGGATAGGGTTGTACTAACTTGTACTCAAATGCAGAAAAGACCGATGTCCGTGAATCCATAGTGTGGACAGTCTGTATAAAATGGAAGTAATCTCAAAAATTATAAACTTCTTTGGAATTATAATGATTCATAAGCCATAGATGGCTTTTTTGCTTTGCCTTTGTATGTTTTTTAAAGTTCATAATCTGGCTGCACAACTGAGAAGCAGGAGAATGGTAAAATACAGCCCTTCTGCACCAGTCTAGAAGTGCTGAGGAACATTTAACTGGAAGTAAGTATACCCTAGGCAGCTGCACTATCATCTTATGGACAACTATGGAGAGCGAGGTGTGTGATTGAGAACAAAGCTCTGGGATTTTTTAAAGATATATTTGCATATGCATTTGTTACTAGGGCCTGTGGTGGTGTTGAAGGATTTCATACCTCCATTCCTTCAATTACATATACACAACCTTGACTCAGTTTATTCCAGGGTCTTTTTTCACACCCCTACCAATGTGAAAGGGCCTCTAAATGGATGCAAATGTAATTTGCTACCATTAAAAAAATGCAATTGCTAAGCACAACAACTTTTATTGGTCCAATAAAATCTAGAAGCCATGCTGCATCACAGGCATGCCACAAGGAGACAAAGTAGAGATGAAATTTGAATACGTTTTTAACATCCACTGAGATTAATCTGGACCACTTAAAATACACTATGTATTATCACATGATTATTTTACAGTCTCTCTTCAAAGTAAAGTTAAGCTTGTTTGTAAACTTGCACTGTGTACGTGTTACTTTCATTATTTTTACAGTATAAATTCATATTTAAAAACCTAATTTTATAATCTTTGGTTTAGCAATAATGAGATCAACCCTACAATATATAAATTTTTAAAGTACTGACTTACACTGTCCCACCAAACTGCCTTCTGAGATAGCTTTGCTCATAGAAATTTACACGTGGACATGTGTACACTGACGTTTCACAATAATTACAGGAGCACCTTAATGTTTGACAGATAAATTTTCAGCTAGGGGTCTTGATGCATGAGGACATTTTTCAGTGTAAAAGAAGGGCACAGTAGAGTCGTGACTGTCCCATTTATACCATACACTAACTTAGGTTGGAAGGGACCCCCCCGTACACGGCAGAGCCAACTTCAACATTAAATCCAACTCCAAAGTTAGATCAGATTTGCTTGGGGCCTTGTCCATTCCAGCACTGACCATCTCCAAGGACGGAGAAGCCACAGCCTCTTTAGGCACCTGTTCCAGTGTTTGACCACCCTCATTGTGAAGAGCTCTTTTCTAGTACCGTCAGACGGCAAACGTCAATCTAATGAGCGTCAAAGAGTCCTCACTCTACTTCTGCTGGATCAGCACGCTGAATCGACTCATGTCCTATTCTAACAATGCCAGATCCACAGCGGGGAAAGTGGCAGGAGCTCACAGTCGGAAGCAGAGGGTAGGAAACTGTGAGCTGGAGCATCTCCTTTTGGCATTGGCAACCTGGTAGATGGGCTCAGCCAAGTCATCTGCCTGCGTCTTCCCACGCCACGTACACCCCTGTGGGCAGGGACTGCCACACGTTGGTTCGCTCTTCCCCTACCGATTGCTGTGCATCCTTGTCCCCATGTTGCCGTCTCCTCTGCAGTGGTCCAAGCCTTTGTTCACTCACATGCTGTAAACCCAACGGGGGACCAAGCTCTTCTTTCAGTGACATCCAGCTTACAGCATTTGTGCATCCTGATCTGCCGGCACTACAGGGTAAGAAGGCATTTTAAATGAATCATCGGTTATAATAACCATTTTTCTTAAACTGTAGCTGACATCATTTAATTGTAAGTCCTCGTACAAAATAACAGATGAATAAACATACAATTTCTGCAACTTAGTAATTAGACAGGCCCTTCCAACAGGGACTTCTTTTTCCTTTTATATTCTGGAACTCAAGTTGCATCTACCATTTTCCCATAAATGTCTCCACTGACTGGCTCACAAAAGAATCTGTCCTCATATGTTCCTGACTAGGAAGTTGTTCTGAGCCTACACAGTTGCCAAGAAATAATGTCTTGGAAAGTCATGTCCTCTACTTGAAATTCCCCCTCTTAAAAAACCTTCCGCCCCACTTGATTTCATAATATCCCATTTAGATTTTAAACGGTCATGAAGATGCACATTCCTTAGCATAAGTTTATCTGGAACTCATCATCACAAATTTTTAATGACCAGAGTCAGCTAGCCAAATTTATATCTGGGGGAAGTGGGTGCAGCTTCAAATAAATTATGAGAAGTCTGTGGCAGACCTTCATGTAGAAAATAAAACATTGGATTTGCAGCCCAATGCTTTACCCTCATTCATCTTCTCCCTTTCTTTTTGCAAGCTGAACATAAACCAAGGGTTTAAACATTTTTAAGATGTTAATGATTCTTCCCCCAGCTACAAGGAGAACAAGGGACAAACTGCTTTCAAGAAGAAATGTTCTTGCAAGATTTTTCAACCCCCCCATAGAGCTAAAAGGCTTATACCCATAACTAATACACAGAAGCCAGCTTGTTCCTGAGCATCGGAATAGTCAAGAAGGCAATATAAAAATAAACAAGCAGTCCTTCACCTCACCTCCACCTTAGACTTTTGAACTCAGATTGCTACTAAAATAGGCATATTCTAACCTTGCATCCTAAAAAAAATAAAATGACACACTCTGAAATTTTCACATGCTTCTTTTCCCTGTAACCTGATATTTTCACCTGTCCTTCTCCACAAACTCTGCTGCCTGTTGTTGACAATTGGGCTAGTACCAGCCTGACAATTTTCTGACCAGTGCATTCAACAAAACAAGACACTCCTCAGACTTAGCAGTTGGGGGTTTTTTGTTTTGTTTTTTTCTATGAATGTTTTTATTGTGAGGGCAAAATATTGATGTTCTGGGTGTTATCCACTTAAAGTTTCATATGAATGAAAGCTTATAAATGCAGGTCATTGTGGTGTTCATGCCTTTCTTTCCCACAACAATACACAGTAATTAACTCGGGTTTCTTTTCCCTTTTAGAACTGAGGGGTTTTTTAGTTTCCATAGGTTTGTCTGTCTTTTCGGTTGTTTGTTGTTTTTTTTTTTTTTAATATGAAGTTCTTTTTATCTATTAAGTACATTCTAATGATTCCGTGGAAGAGAGATCCATCTCTTTCACAACCCATTTGAATAACAATATAGTTTCACTTGCATACTACCGCAACAGCCAAATTGCACCTTAGAAATAGATATCAAATAAACAGCAACCTACCAAATCCATAAGGCTTAGGATATCCATAGGTGTCAGGAGCTGTTAAAGGTAGGCAGAAACAAGAAAATGAATTAGGAGAAATGGTGAAGACTCTAAAACCATCAGAAAAATTCCTCTCCTGTGTATGTGTCTTGAAATATAAATAAATATAAAAATAAACTGGTCTTTAATACCACAGGTTATTCATCCACTTTCTATGTTCAGACTTTTAAATGAGTATCCTGACTGTGAGCTTACTTTACAATGCTATCAAGACAGTAACTTTGTATTTAATGGTTTAAATTAACTCACTCACATTTCACATATTAAAACTTTAAAGCATTTTATGGATGCTGTCCTTTTTCATCGTATCCTTGGTAGTCTTAAGGAAAGCTTTCATTAGAAGAAAAAAAAAAGTCTAAGATGTATTTAGGGTTGGTAATTACTACACTCTCACATCATTTAAAGTGTTCAAGTAGTTAAAAAGAAGGATATGAATAGTCAAAGAGCTCATACATTTTATGTTGCCCTCATAATAAACACAAATACATTTTCGTTCTGATTCATCATTGGCCACAAACAAAACATGAACATGCAAAGCTACTCTCCAGATAGTATAAATTGGCAAAGCAACACTTAAGTTAGTTGAGCAATGATGATTTTCACCATCTGTGCTTACAGCCCATTACAAGTTGATTTCAATACAAGTACACCAGCCTACAGAAAAGTGACTAGCAGTGAGTAAGAGCTAAGAGAAGGTGAGGGGGGTGTTTGTTGTGACAATTATCTTAATTTCTGGAATGTGTTTGTGATTTTTTTTTTTAACGTATCACTTACTTTATTTTTGTTGTTGTTATTTAAATATTTTCTCTTTAGATACACAGAAAAGTGAGAAATGTTACTAGCGAAGTTTCTCAGTTGGTGTAGATTTGTCTGAACTTGCTGTTTCTTGAGAACAGTATTTCATTATTCTGTTTCCTGATGACAACATGTTATTATGCTCCTTTTCTGTAAATAATATTTATTATGATCTCCAATTTCAAATGCTTTCTCAAAACTTAATCTTGCTGTTTCACACAGAAGTGGTTTACCCATCAAAATAGCTGGTTATTTTTCTGTTTAAGATGATTAGAATTGATTAAAAAACCCTAAGCTTTATAAAGCCCATCCATAGAATCAGAAATTATTACTTTTCTCATTGTGTTCTGTTGTCTATCTCACGTATAGCCTCTGTGTGTGTGTCTAATTGCAAACTAAGCCAACAAACTTTAGTGCATTTAATTTTAGTAAATGTGCCTGCTCAGATAAGTAAAAAAAAAGTTACTATTTCTTTTGAGAGATGGAAGAAAAGAGAGGGAAAAGGAGGGACAGTGGTTAGATATGGAATTTAAGAGAACTTGGTTCAGTTCTCTGATCTGTACCTGTCTTTCTCTACTACCTCCAATAAGTTACTTTACCTCAGTAACTCATTCTTATACTCATAAAACATGGCATTATGATACTCCCCTGTCCCACTAAATTTTACAAAAATAAAGGGTACTCAGAAACTATAGAAGTAGGGATCGTGTAAATTCCTATTGAGTAATGGATATAGAATTTTTGAAGTAAGGAGATACAGGGAAGCAGGCAGCTGATGCCCTCCTTCCTTTTTCTCTGTACTTTCTGCCTCTTCAGTTCCTGTCATTCTCCCTTTCTCTTCCACTGCTCCAAATCCTCCACCATTGTTCCACAGGGAACAAGAATATTGCTCCATCTTGTTTTACATTCGTCCCAGCTCAAAAACACGTACCTGCGTTGAACCTAGACCTCTCCACTTGCGTGCTAACCCCAGCTTGTTTGACATGCTATGAATCTGGCAGTCCTGGAGAAGCTACGGGGAAATAGAGGTATGAAAACTACCTGCAGCCACAGAATAGCGAGGCTGTTCTTAATTACGCATTTTCCAGAGGGGTAGAGCTTCGCAAGGTCTGATGAACACGTGGAAGGGAGGAATGGGGAAATACTGGTTGTTCTCAACTCACTGTTTTCCCCTGAGCATTGCTACTCTGCACCTCTGCACTCCGATGCCGTAGTGGCTCACCACTCAAATTCCTCCTCTCTAGACTGAGCGCTGTGATGTCCCTCTGATCTCCACCTGCAAACTTTTCTCTCTCTCCTGCTCTTTCCCCACCCCCAGTCCTACATCTTCTATTCCTACTGGTTTCTAAATCCTCGTTTGGTTCCCACTGCTGCTCTCCCACCACCCTGCGCTGCTCTGACCTACCGTACCCTGCTCTCTGTGCCAACAAAGCTAGTAGTATCTAAAAATGCTATGAATGTTTCAATGTGGGTATCTCGGCAACCTTTCTATTTTTAAATACCCTGACGAGCTGTGGGTAGCAGTTATGTCTGGTACAACAGTCTGCTCTGGAAGCAGATTAGGCCAAGCTTCCCAGTGCCCCTGAAGCTGTCCATGACAAGGTCATCACCCCACTTCCCATCTGCTGACTTGGGTTTCCCCTAATCCATTTCAGCCAAAACAAACCAGTTCAGCTGACATCTACTATTTAAACTGCTTAAGCTACTCTGGTTGACTTTAGCCGAAACAAGTTTGGGAGGGATTATGTGAGCAGGTCGCAGGTAGGTAAGGAGAGGCGGTAACCTTTGGCAGAAGACAGCCGTGACGGTGACTGGGAGCTGTCTGGGAATGGTAACCTCTTCAGCGACCCCGCTTCAGCCCGTGGAGGAAGCGAGCACCCACAAGGGGATTTTAAAGCACGGTAAATTCTGTGCTTTAAGTTCAATTCTCACTTATTTCGCAAGAGGTTCCTCTGGCAAGCCACTCCTCTCCACCACGCAGAAAACATGATGACGTTCCTCAGGCTGCCATTCATCTTTCTCCTGTTTAATCACTGCTAACTGATTAACCAAGCCAAGTGCCACAAAAACCATTCGCTGGAAAAGGAACAGCGAGCTACACTAGCTTTTATGAATAAATAAAGAGAAACATTTGCAAACCAGGTGTATAACCTCCTTATCTTGAAAGTACCCACCTATTCCCCATCCCTGGCCCCCCAGCAGTGGGGGCAGTGAGGGGTGAGACTTAGAGCCGCTCCTGCCAGAAGCAGGACGTGAAGTGGCAAGCCATGGGAGAGTGTCAAAATTCGAGTGCTGTTGTACAGCCCACTGGACAGCCACCATAATGTTTTTTGCCCCTGTTTTACCCCATTAGACACTTCAGGTCTCCTTATCTTATGAGCTTGATGAGGAGGCCCAAGAAAGGGATGCTAACACTAGCTCTTTTGGTACAGTTTAGCCAAAAAGGGGCAGTGAGCGCTGAGGCCAAAAAAAATGCATTGCCGGAAATGTAGCAAAATACATATTGTAGAATTGAGGGAGCTTTGAAAGCCTGGGGAGGGAAGGTCAGCAGCCAAGGGACGCCAGCAAAGCCAGGCAGTCCCTCTCCCAGAGGGTTCAGGTGTTTACCAGACTAAGACCTGACTCTCTCCCTGGTTTGCGCCTGCAGTTCAGATCATTTCCAGGAGCCTGCTGTGCAAGTGCTAGGGAGGAACGAAAAGGCTTTCAAGGAAAAATAATTAAAAAAAAAAAAAAAAGTTAAGCTGGAGTTAGACTCTGGCACGCAAAGGAGTTACTGCTCCTTCGTGAGTGACCACCTGCCAGCCGAGGCATGTCAGCTGCCAACACGTGCCGGCTTTGCCCCTTGCGAACAGGAGGTAAAGAACGTGGCTGCTCATCTCGATGAAGCGAGGTCAGATGCTGCTGCCTCAGCGTTTCAGTCCTCCGGGCTCCTGCCGTTTGTGGCCGCAGGTTAGCAGCAAACTGGTGCAGCTTCACCCTGCGATGCTCTCCCAGATCAGGCTCTCGGTTCGAGCTCAGCTGAAGAGAAAAAGTTATACTTGGTAACAGCTTCAACTTGCAGGAGTTAATTGTGATACCAGTGTGGTTTAGTCACACTTTTTATCACACTAGGAAAAAAATATATCCTGACTCTGTATTGAAGAAGCTTTAATTTTCTCTCCTAGGCTTTTCTCTATATATCCTTTTTTTTTTCAGCTAAAAATAAAAATATTCCAAAAAGATCGCAAGTATTTTTTATCCTTACAGTTTCACAGGGAGGAATCTTTTTCAGTCTCCCAATTAAAAGACAAAACAAAACAAAACAAAAGAACAGTTACGTAAGGTGTTACCAAGTTGAGACGACAAAAGGGAATAGAGAATTGAAATGTCTTTCTTCCTCACCATGCGCCCCTCTCCGCTGCTCCCCACTTCTCTTTGTGAGGAAAACCATGCTGGAACTATTTGTTCCTGCACTTCTCTGGTCTGAATAAGCTGGGGCACTGGCTGTCGCCTCGAGTTCCTCTGGCACGCTCTCTGGTCCCCTTCGTCAAAATGGGTCACTTCTAGCTCTGTTAACCAGCAGTTATCTGTGCAGACTCTGAACACCGTGGGCACTTTGGGGTTTTGCAGAAGGTATCTTCAAGGCCACTGGTTTACTGAGACAAAAAGGCAAAACTGCTCCTCAGGTACTACAAGGCAGACACGTGCAAAATACCAAACGTACCGATGTAAATTGCTTTACCACAGTTTCTCCCCTGCTTTTGATCTTTCTTTTGTCACTGCCTGATGGAGACTGGGCTTCTCTTAGGACTTCTCTCTCCCCAGCATACTCTGCACAATCCTTTGCAGGGGACGCGACTGGTCAGTATGAGTGCCAACAAGGCGTCCTCACAAGAGACAGCTCGCAACACCTTAAGACCGGGCCCTTTGTCAAGGTAGTTCTCGGTCAATTTTGGCCGGACAGAGCCCACCACCGTATTATGTTTTCGGAGTTGCCTGTTTCCCGAAACACCAACCCTACAAACTGCTTTACCGTGGGTGATAGCCTTGTGCCTTCCCCAGGACGCTCCGTTTGAAGAGGAAGCCACCAAGAGCATGAGGCCCCATGTGGTTAATCCTCTTTCCCATGCCATCTTCCAAGCGTTTTGCGGCACAGGGATTGGAAAGCCAGCGGAGGAGACTGACCAGGGTCTGAATTCCCCCGTGGACGGCGTCCTGCGTGCCCAGCAGCGCCGACAGGCTCTCCTTCGCGACGATGTGATGCCTCCGAGGGAGAAAGAGGGCTGCAGGGTACCCTGGTGCTCCTGAAAGAGGGATGTGTAGGACAAGACAGGGCTAGTTAATGTTGGTTCTAGCCAGAANAGATAAAATAATTGTATTTCTGCGTATCTCTTTAGACTCAACTTTCACTTCCTCAAGTTATGGGTTTTAGATCTGTTTTTCACATATTATTTTTGGGGTTTTTTTTTTTTTTTTTTTGGTTATTGAAAGGGTGAAGGCCCTCAGCGCCGCCATGTCACCACCAAGGCGCTCTGCCCACACCCCCGCTACCTCAGGAGGATCCGACGGACCCCTCAACGCCCCGGGGGCTCTGCGCCCTTCCCTTTAGAGAAGATACGACCAGAAGCTGCGGAGCCACCGGGAGCGCCCGCTCGGGCTCTGAAGGCCCTTCAGCCGGTGCCACCGTGGGCTGAGGGGAGACCGCGGAGGGCCCGGGCTCTCCACGGCCTCCTGCTGCCCCTCAAGGCGGCGGGCCCGCCGCGGGCCTCGGTGTGGGGGCGGCCGCAGGCCCCGCGGCCGGGGATGGCAGGGGACGCTGAGGCTGTGTGGAGACGGGACGGGACGGGAGCGGCGGGGGGCCGGGGCCGGGCGGCGAGGGGAGGGCAGGGGCAGGGCGGAACCCGCCTCCCCGGCCGGGCGAGGGGCGGGGAAGGGCCGCGGCGGCGGCCCGGTTGAATGGCTCCGAGGCCCGGGCTCCTCCCCGGGGCCGGCCCGGCGGCTGCAGCGGGAGGCCGGGGGCAGCGGACGCGTGTTCCGTCCTCCCCCCCCCAAACCCTTTCCCCGGTGACAGCGCGGTGCGGCGGGAGCCCCCCGCCACCGGGGCTGCGGGGCGGCTGCCTCCCTGTCCCCGCGGGGCTCCTCTCTCCCCGCTCCTCCTCTCTCCCTCCACCTTCACCCCCCGGCTGAGTTCATTCACTGGGATTGGTTTCAAGTGACGCCATCGCTTTATTTTTACACCCATGACCTCATCCCAGCAGCTTGAAGTTTACTGACCAGCAAAACTCTTTTTTTTTTTTTTTTTTTTT
>QJSC01009558.1:223564-240056 GCA_003697955.1 Calidris pygmaea
TTTTTTTTAATTGCTTTATTATTATTGAAGGAGGAAAAAGAGGAGCGTTCCCAGCGGCTGGACGGAGGCAAAAAGTTGTCTCAGGCGGCAGCGGCGAGGCCGGTGGCAGCAACTTTGATCCCTGCCGAGGGGACGGACGGACGGACAGACAGACAGGGGGGTGGTGAAACAGTAAGTGCCGGGAGGAGCGCAGGGACCCTCTCGCCCGGGGCCGAAGCCAACCCGGGAGGGGGGCGAGGGGTACGGGGGGGGGGGCCGCGGCGGGGCAGGGCCGGGCTGGGCGGGGAGGAGGAGGAGGAGGAGGAGGAGGAGGAGGAGGGAGGTGAGGGAGAGAGAGGCGGGCGACGGGAGCCCTCCTTCCCTCCCTCCTCCCGCATGCCCTTCCCCGCCGCCCCCTCACCTCCGGAGGAGAGCGCCTGCAGCGGACAGGTCGCTGCCCCGGCCCGGGAGGGCTCCGCAGGTGGTAAGGAACGGGAAGGGGGGTGAAGGCGGGGAGGGGGGTACGGTAAGGCACGGTAGGGGCACGGTCAACCGGTACCGGCGGGCGGGCCGCCCCGCGCTCCCCCTACCTGCTGCGGGGCGGCCGGCAGCCTGCTGCGGCTCCTGCCTCCTCCTCCTCCTCCTCGTCCCTTCCTCTCTCGCCTCCCGTTATCCACCTGCCTCTCCCGGTGTGCGGGGCAGGGGTGAGGCAGAGCCCGCCGGCGGGGGATGCGCGGGGAGGGCTGTCCCCGAGCCCCGCCGTGCGCCTCTGCCTTCCCAAACGGAGTCAACGCTGCCGGGCTCCCAACGGGCTTTCCGCCGCCGGGAAAGGAGAAAAAAAAAAAAAAAAAAAAAAAAAAAAATGGTCGGGGATGCCTTAAAGCCCCTGAGGGCGCCCGGAGAAACCTTGGAAGTTGGTGTGCCTTTCAAGTTGGGAAAACGTTGAAATTGAGGCAGTTTGACAAAATGGAGGGCTGCCGAGGAGCCCAGGAGCGAGGCAAATTGCAAATTGTTAACCTGGTGTCGCGCTCGCCTCAGCTCCCAACTCCCTGGCCGGTGCCGGGACGCGGCCTGACAGATACCCACCCTCTCCTGACTTGATTTTTTTGTTTTTAGATTTATTTATTTCCCCCCCTCCCTACCCGCCTGCTGCGCTCAGCTCCTCATCCCACACGCTTCTACATCAGTGCGTGCCGAACAAGGTGCATGGGATGTGCCTATCGCAAAGCCTGACCAATGGTAGGATTCTTCAGCCGCCAAAAAAACATCTGGTTAGATGTCAGATGGGAAGCTGCTTTGGTTTTTTTAGGTTGTTGGTTTTTGGTTTTTGTTGTGGTTTTTTTTTTTTTTTTGAAAAGAAAAACCAGGAGAATGTACTTTCTTTTGCTGGTGTTTCAGGTGGTTGAAGTAGAAAATTGATCTTTCGGTTTTTATTCAAGTGAAGGGTGTAGTCGTAGGGAGCTGTTATTGTCTGACCTATGACTAACTTTTTTTTTTTTTTTTTGTTCAAACATTCGGTGTATACCCAGCAGAATAAATAAATCTGTGCTCGTTTTGAAAGCTAAAAGCAAACTGAACTGTTTCTCCTCGCAAGGATGTGTGTCGGGGTTCTTAAAAGAAAAAAACCCAACCCAAACCCCAAAATGATTTTGTAATCCTTGCTTTGAGATTTATGCTATTCCTGGCAGTGTGTGGTTTGGTAGATACAGAGTTTACAAAGTCACAACTGACCAAACAGGAGTTGGTTTAGACCCCTGTGTTTTGAGGGGAGGTGGAAAAATAGTAAGTCTTATTTTCTTTTTATGGTGTTCATCCCACTGCCCATTGGAGATTGAAGCATTCATCACAGTTGTTTATGTTGGTTGTCTGGGGGTTTCTATTTGAATGTGAGCAAGTATGCAACGGGGGGGGGGGCGTACATGTATTTTTAGCTTTAATTTTTAATGACAAATGATACAAAGAATAGCGATATTCAAAAGTAAATCCTGCATTTACTGAGCATGCTTATTAATATTTTTAGGAAGGAACCTATAAGGAATGTCAGAGGTGTAATAAATTCTGGTTATTATGCTTGTTTAATACAATAGTGCTTCAGTATATCTTACTACACAATTTCAGAGCCCCTTTTCAAATGAACAAAGAAGTAAAAGCAGCGGAGAAGGTGCCAGTTCCTGTGCTAATTAGAGGTGGTGGCTGCAAAATGCTGTATGGTTCAATACATGTGCAAAGGTCCAGAAAGACCAACCAAGCATTTTAAAGCACGACACGTTGTATAAAGGTACATAAATACTTTCCTGCTCCTGTACGTCTGGTTTTGTTAGCTACCTAAGCTGCTAAAATGGAACAAAAATCACAGCAGAAAAACTTCTGTAGGAGAAAGCGAGCTCGATTTGTCTTTGCTTTCTGTAAAATGCACACTCTTCTTTAAGCAAAGCAGCCAGCCTGGCGAGGATGTTTGCTTTTAGCTAGAATAGCTGCAACCCTCCATAGGAACGGTATCGGCAGAAGCTGTGCAGGAATGTGTTAAATGGATTTCGCTGGGAGCTGCGTCTCCCAAGCCAGCGCCAGCTCCTCTGGGGTCCTGCCAGCCCTCAGCCCGTGGGAGGAGTTGCCGTTGTATCTGCCATGTGCCTGTGCACCTTCCTTGGCAAAACCACTCTGCCCCGGGAGTCCCGTCCCTCCCTCGGCGCAGCCAGCAGCTGGAGACGGGGCAGTGAAGTTGTAGGGAGTCACCGGAGCCTGGATGGTGGGACGGGTTGGCCGCTCCTCTGCCTTTCAGATAAGTAATTCGTGTGGGCCGTAAGAAGCCCACGGAGGGCAAAGGCAGGCTCTCTTTCTAGACCTCTGTAAGAAGCGCTGAGCAGGCAAATCAGCCACTGATTTCTGTTACTTGCGTTGGTCAAAAGACCACTTGAAAAAGCGAGCTCGGCTCCAAGGCGCTGTGCCGTAAGCGCTGTGTGCGGGGCAAGGGCCTCGCTCGGTCGCCTGCCTTCTCCAAGTTCGATGCCTTAATCCCCAGACCTACTCAGGAATATTCACTGTCTCCAAAATACAAACCTTCCAAGAAACACAGTAAGGGCAGTTGAAGCATTTTTTTCCCCCTCAAGAAAAAGGGGGCAGAGTGGTAGCTTTCACTTTATACTATGTCTGTTGAATATTCTAGGACTTCATTTTTCGTTTCTTTTCTGTAAGAGCAGTCAGGAAAGCATCATGGATCTTCTTCAAGTGCTGACAGTCCTTAATAGCCAGATGGCGTAGAGTAGTTACTGTCAAAGGATGAGGTGTGGAAGGATTGGCACATCCCTTCCTCTTTCTTTTCGGCTTTTGTTTCACCCCTAGGAAGAAACCCAGGTTTGGCCTGCGAATCCTGTCAGTCTGTCTCTACAGATTTGCTGTTATGCCCATCAAATGACTAAATGTTTCTTGCAGTCTTATCCATAGTTGTGTAATGGTATGTCCGTGATTATTTAGGAAGAATTATCAAGAAGGTGTCCTGAGGGTAACAGGGAAGAAGCCATGCCCCTGATGTGTTGAATGGTACGTTCACTTTCCCTGCAGTTTCTTAGGGGTTGCATCCAGATTTAGGTTAGTGACATGAAGGGCGTCCATAGAATATTTTAAATATATCTACGTATCGTATCAATGGTGTCCCCCTCCATAAACAAAGGGCAATGTGGCATTCTTTAGGGCTGTCGGTTGCATACGTGGCCTCGGCTTTCTGCCCGAATCGAAAGCCATAGGTGGTGGGTGGCCTGGGGATGAGTATCAGGATTCCTGCCTGGACGAAAGCCAGCGGTAACTAAAGACCAGGAGTCATTCACGTGAAGGCAAAGGGAACGCTGTGACTTCAGGCTACGTCCTGGTCGTTACTTGGGGGACCCTGTCCTCAGGGGGTTTCTTTACCAGTACTGTGATAGCATCACCGCCCTGCTAGCGAAGGTAATCGAGATGAAAGTGGTCCTGGAGCGGGGCTGGAGGCTGAGATGCGCTGTGCCGCTGCGGTGTCGCTGCTGCCTGAAGGCGGCCATGGGAACAGGGAAGTTCCTATGGCCACTTCTCTCCTTCGGCAGATCAGTATTAGCTTGGTAGCTCCAAATAAGAAATCTCCGTTACAGTTGTTCTGTAACTTCCCGTAACACCTGAAGGAGGCCCAAAATACGCATTAATGGTAAAGTTTGGCATCCTAACTATTGGGTTTGCGTAGTTTTAATCGGAGCAGCTCTGGGTTTACTCATGGATGGGGCCTGTTGGCAGCGATCACGGTCTCCAGTGGAGATGATGTTGGCCACCAGTGAATTACTATTCCTCAGCGATCAAAGAAAATCTGCGTCTGGGGTGTGTGTATGGAGGACGAGAGGGAAGATGGGCGTGAGTTCAAGGCCTTGTGTTTCCTTTTGCTGCGCTATGTGGTCTGCTGCTGAGCCAAGGCTGACCTACTCGGAGTTGGCTCTGGGAAGGCTGGCAGCTTTCCACGTTGTGTCCCTACGAAATGCTCCTGCAGCCGAGGAGAGGGGAAAAAAAAAAAAAAAAACAAAACCAAAAACCCAAACCAAACCCCCAAATTAATAATTGGGCAGGCTAGGAAAGAGGGGAAAGAAAGTTGCCTCAGTGAGGGGAGGTTCCCCGTGGGGCTGTGGGGATGCAGACTGGTCTCTTCTGCCACGGACCTTCCCAAGCTCCTGTGCTGCTGCTTTTCTCTGCTTCCACTGCCCAAAGCTCTTAACTTTTCTGCTGTGTGAGTATACCAAAGGAACTGCTGCAACAAGGGCCTTCTTTGTGAGGAAGTCAGGTATCTCTGCTCTTCCTTGGTCACAATATGAGCCATACACGGCCAGTAACTTACGCAGCTTCTCTATAGTGTGTTCTGGGCCTGATTTTGCCCTACGTAGTACAAGTTCTCATCCCGTTTCTCAGAAACTAGGATCAGTTCTTTGCATGGACCCCCTCAGGTAAATTTCTGCTCTCTTTGGTTTCAAGCTTAAGTTATAAACTTCTGTGAATTGTTTAGCAAATAAAGATAGTCAAGTGGAGGTGTGCAGGGGCTTTCACTAGTTGAGAATAAAAGTTTGGGGTTTTTTTTTCTTACGTAAGGTCTGTTTGCATGCTATCCAGAGTGATAGTCTGCTAAAATAGTATGAAATTTTTTCTTCATAAAATAATAACTGTGTTCTGTTACATTGAAAACTATGACATTGAAAACTATGACACATGGTTTCTAACACTGAGACTAAAACAATGTTACCCATTTTCATTGTGCCTCACTTGATTTTGCTGTACTATAATAATCTATGAATTGAGCCTATTTGTTGACTAAATGATGGGTCGGTGGCTTGTGCAAATACTCTTTTTTGTAGACATCCTTGCCTGCTGCCTGATGCTTCTTGTATTACTGAAGGCTTTGTGGGGAGGCAAAAAGATGGATCTGAGTGTGAAATGTAGCAACACTGGAATGAGAACTTTACAGAAAGCATAAAACGAGGAGGACAACAGAGACTAATTGTATGAAATTCCTTTTATGCACACTTTCTTGAGTTTGAATAACTAGTATGTATTCAGCCTGCTGGATTAGAAGGCTTTGGCTCTGCATGTGTAGCATGGATGCTGCTCTCAAAATAGGAAAGCAACTCTACCTCCCCCCACACTATTGTGGATAAAAAATTGATTTGGTACTGCGTTTTGCTCCTACTGAAATTCTAGTAAAGCATATTTAAAGGCTGAATAATTAATAATGTTAGGGATATAAACACCAGACTTTTAATAACCCGAGTGTTGTTTTTGCTCCTTGATTGGTAGGTGTAAGGATCATTCACCCCAAACTTGAAAGACTCAAATCCCGTGTCAGGACTTGGGTTTCTACCTGCCAAGATGGTGCTTGCAGGGGAGTGACTTTCTCCATAGTGCCTATTTCACTAAGCTTATACCGTTCCATTAAGCTTGGAAGCCACCCACCTTCTCAACACCGTCTTCCAAATACATGCAAAGAGTCTGAACTGCACTTCAGAGGGCTTCTCTCAGCATGCCATCCTGCTGCTGAAACAAGCCTCAATTTTAAAGGTGGGTCATAAGCACCAAGAACATTTGCCTAAAGAACAGGCATGAGATTACTTTCCACTCATTGTATTAATGCTATCTGGAGTAAGAATAGCACCTATCATCTATACAGTTCCCACAAGTATTTCGTTACAGGTGGAAACCTGCTTAGGTGTTGGGATTTCATACCTTCTTTCTTTAAAAATTACACTTGGGAGTCAATGTTTTCAGTTGCTTTCCAGCTCTGCTGTCCCTGACAGTTTCATGGGAGTCTGTTCGAACTCTGGAAAACTGGGAGGGAAAAGAGTTGGAGGGAAAAGAAGCTTTGTGTTCCATGTCTCTCTTCTAACTCCATCACACTCGGAAGTGCCTTTCTACCTAAATTATTTTATTTTAGAGACCTCTCACTAGGAACACCTGGGGAGCAAACAGAATAAACTTCATCTTGCTTTCAACCAAGATTCATAAAGCTTTGCCAGTTTTTAGTCAAGGACAAAGAATATTCCAGCAAAAAAGTACAGCAGTAATCTTAGTGTATTGGGTTCACATGTTGTTAGGTCCAAGTAAGTCCCACAGTACGCATTACATTTAATTCAGATTAGCAGAAGGCAAATGGTGTCACTACTTTAGCAAAGTTCCCTCTGCCTGTCCCAAGACCCTGGATGCAAGGCAGGTGTGCTCCAAATTGAGGACAGGCTGTGAAAATCTCTCTTTCCATAGTTTGTCTGGAGTTCTGCATTGATGTCAAGTCTCTTCTCATAACATCAGGATCCAATACTGCCACCTTCTTTCTCCCAGGCTACTCCCATGTTCTAAAAGCTCTCAAGCCTTACACAGAAGGTGCTCTGAGGCCTTACTGAAGAAAGGTAGTGAGCAATGACTGATCTATAGGTTCATAGTCTTGGAAAGACTATGTCCTTATGAGAGCTGGTGAGCTTCACGTTCTCCTACCTAGTAGGAGTCTTTTTTAGGGCATATTTAGACAATAAAGCTGCTTGTATTATCCTCTGTTACCTTCTTTGTTTCTCATTATCTTCCTTTTAGGAAGATTGTGAGAATTCTCATTATTTCTTCCTTTTGGTTTTACTTGCATGTAACTTTTCGCGTGAATGTGTATGATGACATATTTTTCCTGGTCAGTGGAGTAAGCTCTCTTGTCCAGCTGGTGAAAATCCCTGGCTTCTCATGGTTGACACATTGTGAGCATGCTGTCAGCTTCTCAGTCCTCCCTTCTGCTTGTTAGGTGATCCATGTTTGGATGCCATCCAGTTGACAAAGCCTGTTTCCTTAGTGTGGCTCATTTTGCTTGTCTGCTGTGTTTTCCAGGTGGACCTATTTGAAGGTGCCTGAAAAATCTGTTTGTCCAGCCCGGACACGTTTGTATGAGTTGCCCATTTGTTGCCTATTTCCTTTCAAAATACCACTGAAAGAAAGGTAACTCCTTCAAGCGTAAAATGGATGAAAAAGAATAGTAATACAAGTGCAAATCTTCATGACACTAGTCAGGGCAGCACAAAAAAAAAGTGTCAAAATAACTATCAGTGCATGTTTTCCCAAGATACTCTTTCCATGAAGAGACCCACATCTTTCTGCTCCCTCAAATTTATGGAACTCAGATCTTTTTCTCCAACTGAGGCTTGCCTGACTTGCCAGTTCTCCTACAGGTGTGACCCGTTCTGGAACGAGGAAACGTGTAGTGTCTTTTCCCCCTGCTGCCTCATGTATGGTTAAACCTATAGAAAACTGTGGAGGAAGCTCAGGCATGCTGTTCCTCTGACAGCCTTCTGCAAATACAAGCTATTAATGACCATTGCCTTTCATGGGCAAAAACAGTACTGGCAATTCCTTTGTGCACTTTATTTAATGGCGTAACAAGCAAGCGCATTTGCTATTTTTATTCAAACGCCCAGACATAAGCCTGTATGGCAAAATGGCTATGAAATGTCTGCATAGCTAAGTGAAAATACAGCTGCTGCTTAAAACAAAATCTTTTTCTTTTAGTTACGGGTTTTTAAGAGGGTTCAAGCAGTGATTGTCTAATCTTTCTAATTCAGCTGTGGTGAGGATTTTCAAGATTTTGCATTAAAAGAGACAGAACGTTCGTTTCGGTCACTGACTTTCTCTACTGTTTCAGTCAACAGTAAGGAGGTAATGCAATAGGGGAGGTAGGTGGGTGGGGGGGGGAGAAGGGACTCATTCAGGTTAAAGGTTCAGGTCTTGCCCTTTCAGGAAGCTTCAGGACGGTCTGTTCTTACGTGCTTTTTAGTGGCAGACACACAAAAAGAGCTGAGTCCAGTGACACTGTTAGCAAATGCTAGCTGAGAGAGGCACAGTGTTTGTTTTGGGAATTTTTATAGGCTGCCAAGTCCTTCAATGGTGTTTTTTCCTCTTTTTTTCTTCTTCCTTTTCCTTGAAGAGGCTGTCTACTTTGGTATAAAGATGGCTTTCATGGCTTGATCAATAATTAAAAAAAAATTCAAGGCGGTGTTGATTATTTAAGTCTTTGGATATTTCAAAACCAAGAGTTTATGCTATGGATTATCTTGGGAGGGATGTTGAACATTTATTTCTCTGTGTGTGTGCATGCTCAGTAAATAGTTATAACTCAGTGTGGACATGCTTGGTCTCCAGTTCAATTTTGGCTTAAAAAAAAAAAAAACATAACTTTTAGCATATGATAGATGTTAGAGGTCCTAAGGAAAAAAATAAATCACTTAACATCATGCTTTCCCTGACCTGGAACCTGCCTGATACCGGAGTATATATCCAGTAGTAGCACATTTTTGTATATCTTTGCTTGACTAAATTATAAAGTAAACTTACAAAAATCTTTATATTATATCCACCAAAGTGAGGCATTTCTACTGAGTGTTTAATATTTGGCCCAACTGGTGATACTGCTTATCAGTACAGTCAAGCATTATTCTTACTTAAGTATTTGTCACTTGTTTACCTCTTTTTCCGTTTATGTTGGCAAAGTGAGAACCTACAAGCCTGACTTCCTCCTTGAAAGGTCTCTCCTGTTCAAATGTCAATTGTTATACATCAAAGCACAGCTGGAGAAATCTACCTGTTGGTAGAAAACAGCATTATTTTCTTTGGACAGCTGGAGTGGGATGGGTGTCAAGTAGATCACCTGCACTGGGAAATGATGAAGGTAAAGTAATTAAACCACCAACACATAACCACATCTTTCAGCTTCTCCACCAGCAGTAGAATAGGCTTTCTTTAATTCAGAATTCTGCAGAATTAGTTCTGATTTATGTTGAAATGGTTAACTTGGAATGCAGTACTATCTTCTGCTGTCTGTGGACAGAGCTGTGACCCTTCTACTTTTACTCAAAACGCAGTTAAATTGCACTACAGTGGAAAAATATTCAGGCTTATCACTTTCTGGAGCTGAAGTTTCAAACAGTATTCCCAGTTTCAAAAGCTCTGTTGTATTAGGGTTGACTTTTGTCATTGTGAAAATACCTGAAAAGGGAGATGTGTGAAAGAAACAGAACTAGAGAGAAAGAAGGACTGGGGAATAATGGAAAAGACGAGGTATTGATCAGATGTGAGAAAAATATACCATAATTTTTTTCCCTAATAAAGGGAAAAAAGAAATTCGAGTCAACAGAGATGAAAAAGATTTTTTTTTTAAAAGGAAAAGAAAGGTTCTGCATTAGCTGCATATGAAAATGAGCCTTTTAAATCACAGAAAACGCAGTTCTAATGTGCCAACAGGATAAGATCGCTCCACTTCAGCTAGTAATACTACTCTTGAAGTAATAGATAACAAAAGAGTTATTTTCTGTGTGTATGAGGAAAAGCCATTTGACAAGCTCTCTAAATGAAGTCTAATGAGAAGTTGCAGGAAGTACAGGGAAAAGTGTAGCTTCCGTTGGGTTCATAGTAGTAAGTACAATTCGTTCAACTAGTAAAGATCTTCTAAGGATTTGGTTTATAAATACTTATATAAATGAAGATGCATATTAAAAACTAGAAATGCTGGCTTAGAATATGTGGTGGCTGTTGGGAGAATAATATTGCGTGGGTTTGTGTATTTGGTCTTTATCTCTAGGCATTTGTAAATATTTAAGAATGAGTTGATTTCAAAACATTGTACTATAGACCATATCTTCATGTTGGAAAATTGTAAGGTTCAGAGACTTAGGCTTCAAATAGTGTGCTCCTAAGGCCATGTAAAGGTATGTCTCTCAGCGTAACTGAGGGGGTGGGAAGGAGTGGGGAAAATGATCGTGTCTAAATGCTTCTGTTGAGATGCTATTTTTCTTCATGATATTAGTAATTTATTAATTTATTGTTGGTTTGGGGTTTTTTTGACTGGGTATATATGTAGCTATTCTAGGTGGAAGAGAAGCTTTTATGTTTAAAAAAAAAAAAAGTTGGCAAATACTGTGTTTGCTTCTAGAATGTGTCCAGTTCAAGAGGCTGATGTCCTCTCACAAAGTTGCAGGTGCAAATGTACCAGTTCCCCCAGGCCCCTGCCGTTTGTCTTCTAACATTTTTGGGTTATGTTATATGCCACCGTTGGCGAGCTAGCCACTGCCACAAGGAGTTTTAACCTAAATACAGAAAGCAGGGTAACAGTAGTCTAAAGGCTATTGACAAAGTGGTGGTCATTCGCTCCATGCCAGACCTTAGATTGCCTGATTTTTTGACATATAGACAAGCCTTAGGAATAAAGTGTTCCGTAGACCATCCTCTCTTCTGCGTTCTGCCCAATTTGCCCTTACCCTTGCTGACCACAAGAATGACAGAATCTTCATGGTTAGAAGGGACCTTTGAGATCATTGAGTCCACCTGTACACATACACACACACAAAACCCCCAAAACCCAAACCAAAAAAACATGCCCCCCTCCCACCCCCCCTCTCAAATGACCACCCAACCCAGCAATCCCGGGCACTAGAGCATGCCCTGAAGAGCCATGTCTACATGTTTCTTAAATCCCTCCAGGGATGGTGACTCCACCACCTCCCTGGGCAGGCCGCTCCAGTGCCTGACCACCCTCTCAGTAAAGTAATTCTTCCTAATATCTAATCTAAACCTCCCCTGCCCCAACTTCAGACCATTTCCTCTGCTCCTGTCATTATTCCCTTGGGAGAAGAGGCCAACACCCACCTCTCTACACCCTTCTTTCAGGGAGTTGTAGAGGGCAATGAGGTCTCCCATCAGCCTCCTCTTCTCCAAACTCAACATGCCCAGTTCCCTCAGCCTCTCCTCGTGTGACTTGTTCTCCAGACCCCTCACCAGCTTGGTGGCTCTCCTCTGGACATGCCCCAGCCCCTCAATGTCCTTCTTGTGGTGAGGGGCCCAGAACTGAACACAGCCCTCAAGGTGAGGCCTCACCAGTGCCCAGTACAGGGGCACCATCACTGCCCTACTCCTTGCTGGCCACGCTGGTCCTGATACAGGCCAGGATGCCGTTGGCCTCCTTGGCCACCTGGGCATACTGCTGGCTCATGTTCAGCCGGCTGTCCACCAACACCCCCAGGTCCTTTTCTGCTGGGCAGCTTTCCAGCCACTCTTCCCCAAGCCTGTAGCGTTGCCTGGGGTTGTTGTGATCCAAGTGCAGGACCCAGCACTTGACCCTGTTAAATCTCATCCTGTTGATCCAGCCTCCCCAGAATCCGTTCAGTGGCAGTAAAAGTGAAACGGGAGACCAGCAGCGTGGATCCCCTGAAACTGGTGGAGCTCTCTGGAGTTAGTGCAACGCAGGGCACCTGTCTGGGGCAGGTAACACCAAACGCTCGGGTACTCTTCATTCTTTTCTTGTCTTCCCAGCTGCCGTCATTGCGAACTCGCTCTTTTTAATGGCTCTCTGGATACCATGGTGAGGCACAGCCAGGAACCAGAAATGGCTGAGAAGTGTTTGGATGTGGTTTGTTTATGTGTTTGTTTATTCTACTTGCTTGTAAGGGTTAGTTTGTGACTGATTTAGCTCTTTGAGTCAGCTCGCTGGATTAACATGTCGGCTGGCCCTAAGGGACGTGGTTGCTCTCTGGCAGCCCTGACTTACTCCGTGGCAGCTTAAAACAGGCTGTCTCCCCTCAGCCTGCTCTTCCAGATGGGTGCCTGTGAGGCTCTGAAACCACATCCTTTGGAGCAGCCAAAAGTATGGTGGGCTTTGCTTCCTGTTGACCTATCTGCCATTTGAGGGGGTAGGAATGGGCTGAGCGGTTTACCAGCCAGGCGTGCTCTGGCAAAAGAATTTCCTCTGGTTCCAGAGACCCATCTTTTGCCCTTGTTTGAGGTCTTCCTGTGCACTTGTCCCACCAGCCAAGTCGTGAGGGTATCCACAGGAGCTGCCTGTGTCCTACAGTGCGGGTAAGGCTGTTGCAGCCCATGGCAGTCCAGAGGGAATTGTTGAAGCTCAGAGGAATTCCTTTCCAAGCTTTTCTTTCTGCAGAGGCAGCAAGAAATGTGTTCATTACATGGATTTGCCCACTGGAAACTAAGACTGGAACCATCGATCCCAGCTAAAAACCTGATAGCTGTTTGTTTGTCGCTGGGCATTCAAGTTGGCTTGTCTTGGTTTCTCAGAGCTCCAAGAGACTTGTGCTCCGTTGGCACCTCTTGCTTGTCCACTACCTGACAAGTTTAGAACTTGAGTTTTGTCAGGATGCTCTTCCTTTAAAACAGTGTCAAGGCATATATATATATATATATATATATATATGTGTGTGTGTTTTTATATGCATACATTCACATACAAACTACGTATCATATATACACAAACACATGCATACATGTATTTATACACTCATGCTCTGACCAGAGAAGCTTATATCTTGCAAAGCTTTTCATTCAAAGTGATTTCTCAATGTTTTCTATCACAAGAAAAGCAATTAATTAGTTAGTGAAGCAAAACAGCCTTGCGGATAAGAGTTCTTAGGCTATGTCTAGGTATAATGACCTAAGAAGGTCTGGATACATGGTCTTCATGGAACACTTAGTATGTAGTTCTAGCGGTTGTAGCTGAAGCAAGCAGATAAGTTTTGCACATTCGTTAGCTTGTGATGTATTTGTTTGAATATGCTTGTGGTTTCTAGTCACTACTTGATCTTTCAAAGGAAATTGAAATGAAAGTCTAATCCCTTTTTACTGAAAACTTGAAAGCGTTTCCCTGTTTCCTTGATATCATACTTACTTGGTAAAATGAAAAGTCTCTTTTTCGCTTTGAGAATGGATGACTAATAATGCCTATTAATTTTTTACCATCTCTCTATTTTTTTTTCCTTTTCACCTCACACCTTTTTTTACCTTACTTCACCTTACTTTAAATGGTACCAGTGTCTTCAGACTTGTCATATGCAACTCTTATTTTCCTCACTCATTAATTGTTTGTGTCATCTCTGCCCACTGCTCTGAGGGAGGTGGTGATTAAACCTGAAACTTGATTTAGTACTACCATTCCTCAGGAGAGGAGGAAGTTATAACTTCTTTTTAATCATAACATTGGGGGGGTTGTATACTTTCAATCTCAAAATTATTTGGGTTTTTTGAGTGTTCTTTAAACTTACTTTGTAAATCATGTATAGGGCAAGTAGGAATCCAGAGCATCCTACTGATGAAACTGCTGTCCGTACAGCATGTCGGCACTGGTCTTGTTACTGGTGGCATTTTGTCATTCAGAGAAGAGACTTTTTTTCCCCAGACCATGCAGACTGAGTTTTGTTGACTTGGATCAAATTTGCATGGGGGTTTGTACAAACAAGTCAACCGAAGTAGCCTGTCTGTTGACACAGCTCTGCCATTCGGCCAGGTGCAAAGCGAAAGTATTAACCCAAAAAGTGGTTGATGTCCAATAACTTCATCCAATATTGTTTCTGTCAACATGTATATCGGTTTGTCCTTTTTTCTTCACTGTTCCCTGAGATCTTTTTTTCCATCTCCTCAGTGGTGGGAAGTAGGGGTGTGCATATAGTTGAAAATATTATATTTTTCTTATAATTCGGGTTCCTTGAAACTTTTTGTTACAGACTACAAAATGGCCTTTCTAGTAAGTCTACGTAAAGTTCCCTTAAACAATTCAGTTGACATGCTGAAAGACACATGGGCAAATTTAACAGTGGGTTTGGGTCAGATAAGAAAGGTGGTTCTCTGTCCTTCCCCCATTTTTTGTTCCCTTGTGCTCCTTTATGCCTATCATCAGGTCTGCTAGAAGCCCTGCGTGGCTACTTTTAAACCAGTTTTTCTAGTACTGAAGTTCACTGAATTTTTTTTTTCTTTCTTTCTTTTTTTTTTGTCATCTATAGCATGTTTTACAAACGCTTCGTACCTATGCTGGAATAACTCGCTTTAATAAGCATTACATATTTCTGTTATCTGCTTAGCCCTTACATTCTTTTATTCCCTCATAAATCTTGAGGACATGGTGACTTACTGTTAATTAATCAATATTTATTTTTTCTTCTCTTCTTTTGACATGTCCTGAGAGTAGATCATCTTAGTCTATCTCGAACTTGTCTTTTGCCAGCATCCTGTGTGGGAGAGGCTCTTACAAAGAAACCTATTTTTGCTTTCTCAGCTATTATTATCTAGATGCTAGTATCAGATTTAATTGCATCTCCCCATTTTTTTTTGCACCAGCTCTTAGGATTTTTCTTATTATTTTGATTTGTTTTCCAATCTGATACTCTTTGCTCTTCTAAAGCATTTTTTTTTCCTATCTGCTGTCACTTAATTCTGCTTTCTGTTTCTTTACCCAGGCTTAGATTCACATTTTTCTGGGATATGCTCATTTGGCCTGTGTAACCTCACGAAAATGTTACCATTTAAACATAATGACTCTTTTCTTCCCTGGCTTCCTGTTCCCTTTCCTTGTGAAGTGGTATGTATACCTTCCGCAACTTTCAGACTCAGCTGGGAGCTAAACATGCAGCTTTTAATTTCCTCTCTCTTTTTGAACTGAGGATCTTTTGGATTGGTGGTGTCTTAATCCCCGTTTCTGAAACGTAATGGCATGGTACTAGTTTGGGTAGGATTCCTTCTGTGAGTGTGGTGAACTCGGTTGCATTACGGCCACTGTCACTTAGCGGTGAGCTAACGCAAACAGTAAACTGGCTTTCCAACATAGTACTGAGATTCTAAGATACAAGAGCAGGGGGAAAGCTTAGTTTCTTATTTCCAGGTAAAGAACAAACACAGAATGGAAGATGTCCCTTGGCGTGTCCTGCTGTGGTTCAAAGGCTAAATTAAATGTAAGTTCTCCTTTGTCAAGTGAAACTCCTCTTGCGTTTGGCGTTGTATTCCCTTTACTCCCCTCTCCGAACAGAATTGGCTTGACTCTTCCCCCTCTTCCTTAGTAACTGTGTGATTCCATATTTAGTTTGTGGGAATTTCAAGAGCTCTGATGTTTTCCTGAATTAAAGACACCAGAATCATAGTCATTTCTTCCTCCCTCCTGATGTTCCTTCCAACAGCCACATACAGATTTCTTTTTGGGGGTTGTTTTGTTTTATTTTCCCCTAGGAAAAGACGCTTCCTTATCAGTCTTCATTGCAACTTACGGTTCCTCATATACAGAGTGCTTCAGTTGACTTCAAATGTAACACCAGTGCCATTTTACAACCTAAAGGAGTAAGTAAGGCTGGACTGATAACATAGTGCACTCTTCACTTCTGTATCAGCTGCCCTTCCTTCATTTGGGGAGCATGATTCTCTAAATTCCTTCCTAATAGGTTTCCATTTTGAAATACACTCTGTCCGGAATAACATGGCATCTCTGCAAGCATAAAATTGTTATGAAACACTAAGCACAGAGAACTTGTTATCAAAATACTTGTTTCTTCTTTTTTTTTTTTTTTTTTTTTTTTTTTTGTTAAGGTCACTGTTGTGAAATGGAGTGAATAAGAAGTGTTACTCCAGAAGTAGAGAAAAGGTATTGGAGATTGCATTTATTTTTTTTTTTTTCCTGCAAAAAACAGTGCTGTCTTGAGACAATTACTCAAAAACAAGTCGTAATGAAAATAAACTAAAATCCTCAGCTTTAGCTTGGTTGTATCAAATACTTGGTAGAACTCCAAAGTGGTAAATAACACAGTGTCCTGAGTTGGGAGACACAGGACTAACTTTCCTTCTAATACTGGGGAAAATTGCACTTTTAGAAGACTCTAGTGTCTGAATTTGTGAAAATATTTACTTTATAGCCAGCCAGGCTCTGTGGGATTCAAGGTTAGTGTTTTCGAGCCTTGCCAGGCACAGGGACAAGGAGGAGCAAGGCCTGGGCATTTGACCCAGGCTGCCCAACATGATTATTTCCTACCATGAACGTCACATTCAGTATCAATTAGAAAAGTTTGCTGCGTAGCTCTCTCTCCCTTGGTGGCGGCGGGTCCAGACAACTCCTTGCCCCGGTGCCGGAGCCCTGAGGCCTTCCCTTCCTCCTGAAGCCCTTGCGCTGGCAGCGTCCGCCATTTGCTGTCCCTGCTGGGAGCGCACGGCTTCTGCTGAGAGAATGGGCTGGGTATAA